>NC_069442.1:10347395-10509895 GCF_026875155.1 Cherax quadricarinatus | reverse complement strand
CATAGCAAAGAGTAAGGTAATGAGAGTATCAAATGATTTAGATAAAGAAAAATTGGATATCAAATTGGGGAGGAGGAGTATGAAAGAAGTGAATGTTTTCAGATATTTGGGAGTTGACGTTTCAGCGGATGGATTTATGAAGGATGAGGTTAATCATAGAATTGATGAAGGAAAAAAGGTGAGTGGTGCATTGAGGTATGTGGAGGCAAAAAATGTTATCTATGGACAGGGCCGGATTAAGAAGTCTCCGGGCCCTAGGCTATTCAGATTGGCGGGGCCCCTTTGAGTTACGGGTAAGCGAAGTGACCCCTTCCAGCTTGGGGGTGGGGGGGTCGGTGTGAGCCTGTTTAAGGTCTAATTAAATACATTCTGGCTATTTAGATTAAATTTAATAAGGAAAGTACATCAAGACAACCAAAACCATTTACCAACAGCCATTATAACTATCTTGTTAAATCATGCATTTTAAAGAGAATAAACTCAAGACAGCATAGTATTACTAGATTAGGCTATTAAAATAGTGACATCATGTACCTATTATATTCAGCATAACCACTACAGCACTATTATTCCCTTTATAAATCACTGACCATTATTGTTATCATTGCATCATGCATAAGACTATCAAATCATATAAACTCAAGAAAGTAAAGAATTGTTTATATTCACAGGCACTTCTTAAATAAACTTTTTTCTGGATTTCATATTGGCAAAATCATCAATTATATTCTGAAAATCAATATTTCTTGTTAGATCAGACTCAATGGTCAACAAGGCTAGGTTACACAATTTGTCTTGGCTCATTGTTGAATGGAGCTGGTTTTTCACTCTTTTCAAACAGAAAATGAATGTTCTCCTTCACAGTTAGTAGCTGGAAGTGTTAGGTAAAGGCGATACACTATATCAACATTAGGGAAGGTTTCTGAGATACCTGCATTTCTTAAATGTTTCAAAGCAGCTGAGGGCGCACATTTTTCAGGTGGAGCTTTAATCTGATTCATATACCCAGAAAATGAACTATTTCTTCAACAAATGTGTCTGAACATCTGCTGAAAGGTGTTGTTGCAACTTTAATGCAGCTTCTCTCAATTCTGCATCTGGCATAGTAGTAATTTTGAACAGAAATCCAAACTTGTCATTGAGATTCTGGTAGATTTCTTTTCTTTTCACCAATTCTGTAATCAGTGAATCCAGAATGACGAAGTATGTAGCTGTCTTACATTTCTGCCTTGGTAGCAACACAATTTCATTGTCTGGCTCTTCAAAATTGCGTTTCCTCTTCCTTGACCGCTGATGATCAGCCCGGTAACTGTAGTCTTTCACCAGCAGTTTAGCTTTCTCTTCAAACATTTCAAAAGCTTCATCATTGCGAAGTGAGCTTACAAATTCCACTAAGCCTGCATAGAGGTTAGCACAAGTAGCCATTTCAATTTCAATTTTCTGAAGTGCTTGTTCGTGGCATTTAAACGTTCCAGTATACAGTCCCAAAGCACACAGAGTAAGGCTAATTCAAAATCTTCCAATTTTGATGCTAAGCTGGCTGCTTCGCTTCTTGTAGTTGCTGTCTGGTCTTCATCCTCTGCTATTTGGATCAAAGCAGAACGTATTTCAGCAAATCTGTCTTTCAAAGCATGTGTTGCATCATGCTGCGCTGACCACCTTCTTGTTGATAATGATTTGATGACATCTCCATGAATGGTTGACTTGAGTATACTCCACCGATGCGTTGAAGCAGAGAAAAAATTAAAGAGTGCTTGTAAAAGTCCAAAAAATGAAACTGCAGCGACACAACACTCCGCAGCACATGACCCAACAAGATTAAGAGAATGTGCTGAGCAGGGCACATATTCAGCAAGTGGGTTGATTTGCTTGATACGGGCTTGCAATCCATTATATTTACCCGACATGTTACTTGCATTGTCGTAGCTCTGGCCACGGCAATCCATAATAGAGAGATCATGTTCAAGCAGAGTATCCGGTACTACATTCATCATTGTTTCTCCATCATGGCCTGAAAGAGGAATGAATTTTATAAAGCGCTCTAAAAGGCTTACCACTGGAGTCGACAAAGCGAACAATGAATGTCAATTGATCTGTATGTGAAATATCTGGTGTTGAATCTACACTTATTGCAAAGTATTTTGCAGTTTTCACAGCTGCTATGATGTTATTGAGGACCTTCTTAGTCATCAGTTCAATAAATTCATTGCATATAGTAGATGACATGTAAGATACAGTGCCTCTTCCTGCATTCCAAAGGTGTGACACATGATTTGCTAAGAATGGATTGAATTGTGCTAACAGTTCTATGATCCCTAGGAAATTGCCATTGTTTTCTGAACCAAAAACCTCATTTTCTCCACGGAAAGCAAGTCCTCTTAGAGCTAAGAATTTTACAACAGCAACAACTCTTTCTAGAACTTTTCTCCAATAAGTGCGCACTTTTTCAGTTTGATTTTCCAAATGAGAATCCAACAAGCCTTTTTTCTGTGCACGAAATACACTGGCTAAAATGCAGCTCCTGTGAGTGGTGCTGTTTTCATGTTCCTCGAAACGCTTGGAATTTTTCCAGTCATTGAACCCCTGTGTGAAGGTATTTTCTTTGGTAGAAAATAGCTTGCATGCTGAACAGTACACTTTTCCTGAGCTTTCAGAGTATACCATCCATGATCTTTTCACAGTTTCTGAATTTGCAAGCTTCCTATAAAACATAGATGACTTTAAACAACGACGACTTCCATCATCATAAATCCTTGCTGGTTTCCTAAAGTCAATGTTCAGAGTTTGACTGAAGTTTTCTGCAATGAAAGCATTACGTAGAGAATCTGGGATTACATTTGGCCATGAGGCAGGATCTTTTAAGACAAATCCTGTGGATGAAATGTCCGTTGAGATATTGAGAGGAGACACAAAAGAAGTAGATGCTGGCTGAGAAATAATGGAGGGAGGGCTTCTTGTATGATCTGACATATCTGCAGATTCAACTGTACTGGTAACATCAGAAACTGTTTTCGTGAGCATGTCTGTGAGCTTTCTGCAGCTTCCTACATCTTTCTTTTTCTGTTCTTGAATTTTCTTCTTTCTTTTCTGTGGCCCACTCGCATAAGAACATCCAATATCACGTTCACGAGATGCCATAATGAGGATGTATCACTGTCTGTAATCATGCAAATACAAATTTTTCATTATCAATTATTATTAATTTTTTAATTATTATTAACCCTTTCAGGGTCCGTCCCGTAGATCTACGGCTTTACGGTGAGTGTCCAAACCGTAGATCTACGCCATGAGCTCAGGTCACTCTGATAAACTGTGAGTGGTACATTTGGGCCTAGATATGAGAGAATACATCTATGTGGTATGTGTGCACCACATAAAACAGATCCTGCAGCAGACTGTGTATAATGAGAGAAAAAAACTGAAATCATGATTTTTCGATTAAAACAGCAACTTTGCAGTGTTTTTTCGTATGTTTTTTATAGTTGTATTTGCGATTTCTTGGTCTCATTTGATAGAATGGAAGACATATTACAGAAATAGAGATGATTTTGATTGGTTTTAGCACTGGAAATGGCTTGAAAACTAAGCTCAAGTAGTGGAAATGTAAATTTTTGCCGATATTCAAGAGTAAACAAACGACCTCACACATCTAATACACGTCAGCTGGTGGGTCTAATATACATTCACAAATATGGTGAAGATATTTATACAATTATTACAGTATTGCATAACAGTAAATCTTCTATTTTTTGGTGCGAATAAAAATTCATTATGTGAATAAAAAATCAAAATGGAATTTATTTGTAAAGCCTCAAAACATAACTAACGAACAGAGGAAATGTTAGTTTAGTGCCAGAATGCCTACATTGTTTATTCTGGACCCTATTTTGAAATTGAAATATTTGAACTTTGTGTAAAATTGGCCAAATTGACAATTTCCGATCACTTTATTTTGTAGTTGAAACAGTTTTACTTGGCGATTTCTTGTAATCAATCGATAGAATAGAAGTAATACTAGTGAAATAGCTAAGAATTTGGTTGATTGGAATAATGTAATTGCCCTAAAATGGGAGTCAAAGTCGGCAAAATCGCCGATTCGTAAATATCGCTGACACATCAAAATTCGCGAGAGCATAATTTCGTCAATTTTCCACCAAATTTCGTACTTTTTGTTTTATTACCTTCACAAAAAGATTCTCTACGATTTCATAAGAAAAAATAACAAATTTTTTTTTTGAAAATTCTTGGACACTGGTGCGTGACTCCAGATTTGGGCCTTGGACCCTGAAAGGGTTAAATGTTTTTTCTGTCAATTGGGGGGATATGGCCCTTGTAGCCCCCTTTCCTCTGGCTGCGCATTTAAAAATTCAAAACGTTACCAGAAAGGAGTCATATACAGAACTTTTACCATAGATTAGGTTAGTGATTTGGGCTACGAATATTTTACTAATTCATCCTCCTTGATCTCCAATTTACTTAAACAGAAATCATACCGAGTCCAAGAACAATGCACAATGGTATATATATTACCATTTTCATAACTAAACTAATCATTATGTTTTGCATGATATATGGCCTACCACCATAGATAAGGACATGAGAATTAAAGAATGCAGGGACAATTTTCAATTTCACCCAACCAACGATTTTCTGATGTGGCTTACGTGTTTCTGGGGAAATATGTAGTAAATTAATTCATGTTCTACATCACTTCCGTCACAACTTGAAAACTAAGCATTTGCGACGGAAGTGATGTAGAACATCAATCAATTGAGATCTGTTATTGAAATGGTGAAGACTTAAAGACAGGACAAAGTGCTTTTAAAACCTACAAACGGAAGTCAGTTTGCGTTTTTAGGTTTTTCTTTATAGTATTTTTACCAGAAATGCGTCTTTACTGGCCCATGTGTCTTTACTGGTCAAGTAACCCTATCAGGTACCTCCCTTAACATTTAGAGGCGAAAACAAACATTTATCCATACACATCAATGTCTATCAACAACACTTCAGTTAATTTGTCACTACAAGTCTAGATAACGTGTAATTACTACAGAAAATTGGAGAGGAATCTCCCATACTCACCCATTAGCGGGAAAACACAGCTGTTCTGATGTAAACAAAGGCGTGTTGAGTGTTGCCATCTATGGTTAGGTTTATTTATTTTTATTTTATTTTATTTCATTATTTATTTTTGTATTGATTAATTTTTAAAAATCAATTTTACTCTCCAAACACTTGAACTTTTTAGGTAGGGACCCCTTTGCACTTGCACCATGTGCGCAGTCTTGGATGAGCCCCTGAACCCCTTGGACCGCGGGGCCCCCAAATGCGCGGGGCCCTAGGCAAATGCCTAGTTTGCCTATGCGGTAATCCGGCCCTGTCTATGGAGGCAAAGAAGGGAATGTATGAATGTATAGTAGTACCAACACTCTTATATAGGTGTGATGCTTGGATTGTAAATGCTGCAGCGAGGAGGTGGTTGGAGGCAGTGGAGATGTCCTGTGTAAGAGCAATGTGTGGTGTAAATATTATGCAGAAAATTCGGAGTGTGGAAATTAGGAAAAGGTGTGGAGTTAATAAAAGTATTAGTCAGAGGGCTGAAGAGGGTTTGTTGAGGTGGTTTGGTCATTTAGAGAGAATGGATCAAAGTAGAATGACATGGAGAGCATATAAATCTGTAGAGGAAGGAAGGCAGGGTAGGGGTCGTCCTCGAAAAGGTTGGAGGGAGGGGGTAAAGGAGGTGTTGTGGGCGAGGGGTTTGGACTTCCAGCAAGCATGCATGAGTGTATTAGATAGGAGTGAATGGAGACAAATGGTATTTTGGACCTGACAAGCTGTTGGAATGTGAGCAGGGTAGTATTTAGTGACGGGATTCAGGGAAACCGGTTATTTTATATAACCGGACTTGAGTCCTGGAAATAAGAAGTACAATGCCTGCACTCTAAAGGAGGGGTTTGGGATATTGGCAGTTTGGAGGGATATATTGTGTATTTTTATACGTATATACTTCTAAACTGTTGTATTCTGGGCACCTCTGCAAAAACAGTAATTATGTGTGAGTGAGGTGAAAGTGTTGAATGATGAAAGGATTTTCTTTTTGGGGATTTTCTTTCTTTTTGGGTCACCCTGCCTCAGTGGGAGACAGCCGACTTGTTGGACAAAAAAAAAATTAATAATTATCATTCTTTCTTTCTTTCTTTCAACGCACCAGGTGTATCACACTGAGGTGGGGTGGCCCAAAAGGAAAAACGAAAGTTTCTCCTTTTAAATTTAGTAATATATACAGGAGAAGGGGTTACTAGCCTCTTGCTCCCGGCATTTTAGTCGCCTCTTACGACACGCATGGCTTACGGAGGAAGAATTCTGTTCCACTTCCCCATGGAGATAAGAGGAAATAAACAAGAACAAGAGCTAGAAAGAAAATAGAAGAAAACCCAGAGGGGTATGCATATTCATGTATATGCTTGTACATGTATGTGTAATGTGACCTATGTGTAAGTAGAAGTAGCAAGATGTACCTGAAATCTTGCATGTTTATGAGACAGAAAAAGGGACACCAGCAATCCTACCATCATGTTCAACAATTACAGGCTTTCATTTTACACTCACTTGGCAGAACGGTAGTACCTCCCTGGGCAGTTGCTGTCTACCAACCTAGTACCTAGAATAACTGCGATTACATATTGTTATAACAATAATACTTATGTACTAATATTAATAATAATAATATTAAAGTATAATACAATATAGTGTTTACTCATTACTTACCTTAAAATATCTGTAGTCTTAATGTAGAGTGAGAAGTGAGTAAACAAGATTAAATGAATAAACGAGAGAGAGAGAGTGTAGGTTTGCTAGTTTTGTAAACAAACTAGTTGTTGTTGTTGCCAGCCCGGACACGAATGGCTTTTGTTCACTCTGTCAAGCCGACTGGAAAAACATCTCATACTTTTGTAAATTTTTGTTACATAGCGTGTTTATTATACAGTTTTGAAAAAAATCATAGATGGATTAAGCAGAATGTCTATATTAATGTTTTATGCACATTTAATGCACCTCAGAGTGATTATTATTGTGTTGTTATTATCATTATTAATAAGGCATCATCAAGACCAATAACACACAGTTAATAATTTTAATGTGTAGCTGCACACCAGCACAGGTGCAAGATGTGGAGTTTAAAGTAGTTAAGTTCATACTTTATTCATTCTAGAGTGTATATCAGGTTTTTATGTTATTTATATTGTTTATTATATCACATTAGAGGAATTGTGATAGATAAATAAGCTGTATAGCGATATTAGCATCATATTGAAGATGTGACAACTCTGCTTCGTGAGTAACACCTGTTGGTTCATGAGCGGCTCTGAGACAGAGACAAGCAGACAGAAAGACGCACACACAGGTAGACAGAAAGACAGACACACACAGGAAGACAAAAGGCAGATAGATAGACAGACAGATATACAGGCAGACAGATACAGACAGATTTATGTGCAACAGTGAAAACAAATAGAGAGAGTTCAAGAGTAAGAGCCTTTCTTGCCTTCTTGCCACAGTCTCCAGTGCAAAATTCAGACTTCCTCTTAGGGACCATGGTGAAATTTACTGTCCAGTTAGTACAGTTAATACAGTACGTATGGTGCTGCTGATAGGGCAGGGTAACTCAAACTGATGCTGCCTGCATGGCGTATTGCCACCAAGAGTATCGTCAAATGTACAGTGGCATGTATCAGCTGGCCCAGCCCAGCTGCCAGATGTACGGTCGTAAGTTGAGTGGACGTATGTCGAGCAGGTCATAAGTCGGATAGTAGGTGTATTTAGGTACAGGTACCCATAAGTATAATTATCAGAGTACATATAGAATATCCAATATCTTTAAAACACTTGAAATTTTGGAAAGTTTCCAGACATAATAGAGAGATGTGCTCACAGAGAATGTAAACAAACCAAGTGGGGGATGCCGTATTAAAAAGATGAGGAGCCATATAGCAAGTTTTGGTCATAATTCAAAATCATCATATTAGCAGAATGCCGTAAAGTGGGGCCTTACTATATATGGTAATGTAAACATGTTATCAGGCATTTGTATGTGTGTAAAAGTGAAAAAAAAAAGGGTGATTCTCTTTGATTTTCGCTTTATGGCTGTAGCCTGGAACCATATAAGAGGGGCCCTCCTGTATATGAGTAAGTTGCTGTATGATTTTAACCTAAACTGTGTTTAATTTTATATTTGGAAAGCATAAATAAAAAATCTGTCATAAAATACAGATTTCTGTATTTTATTTGAGCACTGGTATTTCATGAAGAAATAGCAGCTGATGGGACATAACCAAGTGGTGCTTGATGCAGTTGAAGGGTTAGTAATTCTTCTTTTTGTCTGCTAGGGTGTGCCATGTATGGCAATTCCATTTTATCAATCAAAGGGTAACTAACTTTTCTTCTAACTGGGAGCATCATTAGAGTAGAGTAGGACTACTTAGTATGAATTACCTGGTGGTGTTTTTGATTAGCACCCGGTTATTCTCAAGGTCCAGTAATAAGACCATTTTGACAAACGATATTTTATTTCAGTCCTAGAGTAATAAATTGGACACAGTCATTAATAGAAAAAAGAATAAATAAGTAAATTATCTCCCTTCACTTCCCTTCATATCAGAATTTCATCTGTGTACAGCATAGAACAAAATTATTACAAAAGAAAAACTGTTAAGTTAATAAATTTAAATACACTTGGGTAATGACTTATTACTGGTGCATAAATTTGGAAATAAGACTGTACTATATATTTTCATATGAAATGCATAGGTATGGTATATAAGTACTGGTATATAAGTATATGGTATATAAGTATGGTATATAAGCACTGGTCAGGGAGGTATACCATCTTTTAGGAGCGAAGAAGAGCATGATGTGAGTGTGGGGGAGGTGCATGAGGCATTACATAGAATGAAAGGGGGTAAAGCAGCTGGAACTGATGGGATCAAGACAGAAATGTTAAAAGCAGGGGGATATAGTGCTGGAGTGGTTGGTATTATTGTTTAATAAATGTATGAGAGAGGGGAAGGTACCTAGGGATTAGCAGAGAGCACGTATAATTCCTTTATCTAAAGGGAAGGGGGACAAAAGAGATTGTAAAAATTATAGAGGAATAAGTTTACTGAGAATACCAGGAAAAGTGTACGGTAGGGTTATTATTGAAAGAATTAGAGGTAAGACAGAATGTAGGATTGCAGATGAGCAAGGAGATTTTAGAGTGGATAGGGGATGTGTAGATTAAGTGTTTGCATTGAAGCATATATGTGAACAGTATTTAGATAAAGGTAGGGTATGTGAACAGTATTTAGATAAAGGTAGGGAAGTTTTTATTGCATTTATGGATTTAGAAAAGGCATAAGATAATAAGTAATACATATTTTATGAAAAAGAGGATAAATAAATATACAAGGTATGATGTAGCACGTAATGAAAGTAGTTTGTTAGATTATGTATTGGTGGATAAAAGGTTGATGGGTAGGCTCCAGGATGTACATGTTTATAGAGTGGCAACCGATATATCGGATCATTATTTAGTTGTAGCTACAGTTAGAGTAAGAGGTAGATGGGAAAAGAGGAAGGTGGCAACAACAAGTAAGAGGGAGGTGAAAGTGTATAAACTAAGGGAGGAGGAAGTTCGGGCGAGATATAAGCGACTATTGGCAGAAAGGTGGGCTAGTGCAAAGATGAGTAGTGGGGGGGTTGAAGAGGGTTGGAATAGTTTTAAAAATGCAGTATTAGAATGTGGGGCAGAAGTTTGTGGTTATAGGAGGGTGGGGGCAGGAGGAAAGAGGAGTGATTGGTGGAATGATGAAGTAAAGGGTGTGATAAAAGAGAAAAAGGTAGCTTACGAGAGGTTTTTGCAAAGCAGAAGTGTTATAAGAAGAGCAGAGTATATGGAGAGTAAAAGAAAGGTGAAGAGAGTGGTGAGAGAGTGCAAAAGGAGAGCAGATGAAAGAGTGGGAGAGGCACTGTCAAGAAATTTTAATGAAAATAAGAAAAAATTTTGGAGTGAGTTAAACAAGTTAAAAAAGCCTAGGGATAGTATGGATTTGTCAGTTAAAAACAGAGTAGGGGAGTTAGTAGATGGGGAGAGGGAGGTATTAGGTAGATGGCGAGAATATTTTGAGGAACTTTTAAATGTTAAGGAAGAAAGGGAGGCGGTAATTTCATGCACTGGCCAGGGAGGTATACCATCTTTTAGGAGTGAAGAAGAGCAGAATGTAAGTGTGGTGGACGTACGTGAGGCATTACGTAGAATGAAAGGGGTAAAAAGCAGCTGGAACTGATGGGATCATGACAGAAATGTTAAAAGCAGGGGGGGATATAGTGTTGGAGTGGTTGGTACTTTTGTTTAATAAATGTATGAAAGAGGGGAAGGTACCTAGGGATTGGCGGAGAGCATGTATAGTCCTTTTATATAAAGGGAAAGGGGACAAAAGAGATTGTAAAAATTTTAGAGGAATAAGTTTACTGAGTATACCAGGAAAAGTATACGGTAGGGTTATAATTGAAAGAATTAGAGGTAAGACAGAATGTAGAAATTGCGGACGAGCAAGGAGGCTTCAGAGTGGGTAGGGGATGTGTAGATCAAGTGTTTACATTGAAGCATATATGTGAACAGTATTTAGATAAAGGTAGGGAAGTTTTTATTGCATTTATGGATTTAGAAAAGGCATATGATAGAGTGGATAGAGGAGCAATGTGGCAGATGTTGCAAGTATATGGAATAGGTGGTAAGTTACTAAATGCTGTAAAGAGCTTTTATGAGGATAGTGAGGCTCAGGTTAGGGTGTGTAGAAGAGAGGGAGAATACTTCATGGTAAAAGTAGGTCATAGACAGGGATGTGTAATGTCACCATGGTTGTTTAATATATTTATAGATGGGGTTGTAAAAGAAGTAAATGCTAGGGTGTTCGGGGAGGGGTGGGATTAAATTATGGGGAATCAAATTCAAAATGGGAATTGACACAGTTACTTTTTGCTGATGATACTGTGCTTATGGGAGATTCTAAAGAAAAATTGCAAAGGTTAGTGGATGAGTTTGAGAATGTGTGTAAAGGTAGAAAGTTGAAAGTGAACATAGAAAAGAGTAAGGTGATGAGGGTATCAAATGATTTAGATAAAGAAAAATTGGATATCAAATTGGGGAGGAGGAGTATGGAAGAAGTGAATGTTTTCAGATACTTGGGAGTTGACGTGTCGGCGGATGGATTTATGAAGGATGAGGTTAATCATAGAATTGATGAGGGAAAAAAGGTGAGTGGTGCATTGAGGTATATGTGGAGTCAAAAAACGTTATCTATGGAGGCAAAGAAGGGAATGTATGAAAGTATAGTAGTACCAACACTCTTATATGGATGTGAAGCTTGGGTGGTAAATGCAGCAGCGAGGGAGACGGTTGGAGGCAGTGGAGATGTCCTGTCTAAGGGCAATGTGTGGTGTAAATATTATGCAGAAAATTCGGAGTGTGGAAATTAGGAGAAGGTGTGGAGTTAATAAAAGCATTAGTCAGAGGGCAGAAGAGGGGTTGTTGAGGTGGTTTGGTCATTTAGAGAGAATGGATCAAAGTAGAATGACATGGAAAGCATATAAATCTATAGGGGAAGGAAAGAGGGGTAGGGGTCGTCCTCGAAAGGGTTGGAAAGAGGGGGTAAAGGAGGTTTTGTGGGTGAGGGGCTTGGACTTCCAGCAAGCGTGCATGAGCGTGTTAGATAGGAGTGAATGGAGACGAATGATACTTGGGACCTGACGATCTGTTGGAGTGTGAGCAGGGTAATATTTAGTGAAGGGATTCAGGGAAACCGGTTATTTTCATATAGTCGGACTTGAGTCCTGGAAATGGGAAGTACAATGCCTGCACTTTAAAGGAGGGGTTTGGGATATTGGCAGTTTGGAGGGATATGTTGTGTATCTCTATACGTATATGCTTCTAAACTGTTATATTCTGAGCACCTCTGCAAAAGCAGTGATAATGTGTGAGTGTGGTGAAAGTGTTGAATGATGATGAAAGTATTTTCTTTTTGGGGATTTTCTTTCTTTTTTTTGGGTCACCCTGCCTCGGTGGGAGACGACCGACTTGTTGAAAAAAAAAAAAAATAAGATAGAGTGGATAGGGAAGCAGTGTGGCAGATATTACAAGTATGTGGAATAGATAGTAAGTTACTAAATGCTGTAAAGAGTTTTTATGAGGATAGTGAGGCTCAGGTTAGGGTGTGTAGAAGAGAGGGAGACTACTTCCCGGTAAAAGTAGGTCTTAGACAGGGAAGTGAAATGTCACCATGGTTGTTTAATATACAGTGGACCCTCGTTTTCATAAGGTTCGAAAGTTGTAATTTTTGGAAATCTTAACTTTTTTTCATCAAAACACTGACTCGCAAATACAGTGGACCCCCGGTTAATGAACTTTTTTCATTCCAGTAGTATGTTCAGGTGCCAGTACTGACCGAATTTTTTCCCATAAGGAATATTGTGAAGTAGATTAGTCCATTTCAGACCCCCAAACATACACGTACAAACGCACTTACATAAATACACTTACATAATTGGTCGCATTTGGAGGTGATCGTTAAGCGGGGGTCCACTGTAGTCATTCATCTGGGACGCGTACACATGGCCCCGAGCCGCCTCACACTCCATTCCCAGCCAGTTAATCAGTAAGTGATGATGATCCCTTGAGTTCATACGATACATTTCATAATATTCCATTCGCTTCAGTGCTTGCAACTGCTAAATAAGTCACTATGGCTCCAAAGAAAGCTTCTGGTGCCAGCCCTTTGGTAAAGAATGCGAGAAACACACACAATTTAAGAAAAAGTTTGTAGAAAAATACCAAAGTGGTGGTGGTAGAGTGGTAGCAGTTGTGATAGTGGTAGTGATGGTGGTAGAGGGTGGTAGCAGTTGTGATAGAAGTAGAGGGTGGTAGTGATGGTGGTAGAGGGTGGTAGTGATTGTGATAGTGGTACAGGGTGGTAGAAGGTGGTAGTGATAGTGGTAGAGGGTGGTAGTGGTTGTGATGGTGGTAGAGGGTGCCTTCTTCAGTGATTCTACCAACTCCTCCAATGTTGTTGGAGTTATATAGGGCTAGAGAAAACACCGGTGCCTCAGCTGCTGCTTCACCACCATTATGGATGGCTTATGCTCTCAGTGGCCCTTATACACCCAACAACAACAACAGAACACCTCTTGCGACATTCATAATGACTTATTTTATTCATTCTAGAGCATATTCCATGTTTCTATGGTATTAATATTGTTTATTGTGTCATATTAGTTGAATTGTGATAAATAAGCCATAGAATTGATATTAGTGTCATATTCTAAAACGATAAACTTGCCTCCCCTCCCTCTGCCCCGTATGTCATACACCAACAAGAGTCTTCAGTAAAGGTAAGTGTGATGTTAAATGTTCATTTATACAATTTATTAGTGCTTTACATTTATTTGGCATTCTTTTCTGCATGTAAATCTATATTTAACCCTTTGACTGTTTCGGTCATATATATACGTCTTACGAGCCACTGTGTTTGACGTACAGTGGACCCCCGAGTTTTGCGATTAATCCATTCCAGAGAGCCTGCCGATGGTCAAAATTCATGAAACTCGAAACCATTTTCCCCATAAGAAATAATCGAAATAAAATTAATCCGTTCCAGACACCCAAAAATATTAAAATAATTTTTTTTTTTTCAAATTAAATAAAGATTTACATAATGAAAACAATCTGAAATCAAGTACATGTATTTAAAATAAATAATAAGAACATTACACTTACCTTTACTGAAGACTTCTGGGTGGATGGAAGATGGGAGGAGGTGATAGGAGGAAGGTGTACACCATTGTTTGGAAGGAGAATCTCGTACCATTAGGACTTTAGGTAGCAAGTCCTTATCTGGGGTTACTTCCCTTCTTCTTTTAATGCTACTGGGAACAACTTGAGAGTCACTGGACCCCTGGCGCACAAAATATCTATCCAGAGAAGTCTTTTTCTGGCGTTTCTTTAAGATTTCCCTGAAGTGGGACACAACACTGTCATTGTACATGTTGCAGATACGGCTTGTTTCAGCTTGGTCAGGGTGATACTTTTCAACAAAACTTTGCAACTCATTCCCCATTCCACACATGTCCTTAATCACTGAAGAAGGCACCTCATCCACTCCCTCTTCCTCCTCCTCTGAAGCAAGTCCTCGGCTGTGGTCTGATGCTGTTCCAGTTGAAGCTCTTGCAGTTCGTCAGTGGTTAGCTCTTCCCTGTGGTCCTCCACCAACTCTTCCACATCCCCGTCACTCACTTTATTTACCAAAGGGCTTGCACTAGCTTTCCTTGGGTCCATGATGACTTATTTAGCAGTTGCAAGCACAAAACACAATGGATTTTTATGAAATGTATGAACCCACGGGGTGATGGTCACGTGTTGGTAAACAATGGCACACCGAGTGAGAATGGTGTGGGAGACTGGCTTTGTATGTGCGGTGATGGGCGGACGGGTACCGGACGGTCGCCGAAACGAGTTTTTTCACGAAACTCGAGGCCAAATTTTTCCAAAAAAACTCGCCGAAGGTCAAATTTCGCGAAAGTTGAGGCTGCCGAAACTCGGGGGTCCACTGTATATGGTACTGTTGTATTCAACACACTAAACACACTAATATTTTCATTATTATTTGTTTACAATACAGTGGACCCCCGCATAGCGATTTTAATCCGTGCAAGAGGGCTCATTGTTATGCGAAATGATCGGTATGCGAATGAATTTTCCCCATAAGAAATAATGGAAATCAAATTAATCCGTGCAAGACACCCAAAAGTATGAAAAAAAAAAATTTACCACATGAAATGTTAATTTTAATACACACAAACTGAAAAAGGCATGCACAATTACATGACACTTACTTTTATTGAAGATCTGGTGATGATTGATGGGATGGGAGGAGGGGAGAGAGAGTGTTAGTGTTTAGAAGGGGAATCCCCTTCCATTAAGACTTGAGGGGGTCGAGTCCTTTTCTGGGGTTATTTCCCTTCTTCTTTTAAATGCCACTAGGACCAGCTTAAAGAGTCACTGGACTTCTTTCGCACAACATATCGTCCATAGTGGCCTGTACCTCTCGTTCCTTTATGACTTCCCTAAAGTGTTTCACAACATTGTCAGTGTAAAATCACCAGCACGCTTGCAATAGCTGTGTGAGGGTGATTCTCATCCATAAAGGTTTGCACTTTCAGCACATTGCACAGATTTCCTTAATCTTTGTATGAAGCAACTTCTTCAATTTCTTTTCTCCCCCTCCTCTGAACCAGTTTCCTCAGGTATGGCCTCTTGCTGTTGAAGTTGATCTATCGCTCATCAGTGGTTAGTTCTTCATTGTCCTCCTCCACCAACTCTTCCACATCCTCCCCACTAACCTCCAACCCCAAGGACTTTCCCCCAAAGCTACAATGGATTCCTCAACTGGCATAATCCTCTCAGGGTTAGCCTCAAAACCCTTCAAAATCCCTTTTGTCTACACATTCTGGCCACAGTTTCTTCCAAGCAGAGTTCAAGGTCTTCTTAGTCCCCTCCCTCCCAAGCCTTACCTATAAGGTTTACACAGTTGAGGATATTAAAGTGCTCTCCCCTTTCCAAAACTCTCTTAGAGTCAGTTGGTTCTGAGGGCACTACAAAGCACCTTTCAAACAGAGCTTTTGTGTACAGTTTTTTTGAATTTGCAATAACCTGCTGGTCCATGGGCTGCAGGAGAGGAGTGGTATTAGGAGGCAAAAACTTAACCTTAATGAATTTCATGTCCCCATAAAGTCGCTCTGCCACGTCTGTAGGATGACCAGGGCATTGTCTAACACCAGGAGGCACTTAAGTTCTAATTTCTTTTCAGTTAGGTAATCTTTCACATTGGGGGCAAATGCATGGTGTAACCAGTCATAGAAAAAGTCCCTAGTGACCCATGCCTTACTGTTTGCCCTCCACAGCACACACAAAATTCTCCTTGAGGACATTCTTTTGCCTGAACAGTCTGGGAGTTTCAGAGTGATACACTAATAAAGGCTTCACTTTGCAATCACCAGTAGCTTTGGGAACACATCAACAAAGTAAACCTGTCTTTCATAGGCTTATGTCCTGGGAGTGCCTTTTCCTCCTGAGTAATGTAGGTCCTGCTTGGCATTTTTCCAAAACAGGCCTGTTTCATCACAATTAAACACTTGTTCAGGTTTCAGTCCTTCACTGTCTATGTACTCCTTGAAATTCCTGCACATATTTTTCAGCTGCTTTGTGGTCCGAACTGGCAGCCTCACCATGCCTTATCACACTATGTATGCCACTACGCTTCTTTAAATCTCTCAAACCAACCTTTGCTGGCCTTAAATTCACTCACATCATCACTAGTTGCAGGCATTTTTTTAATTAAATCCTCATGCAACTTCCTAGCCTTTTCGCTTATGATCGCTTGAGAGACGCTATCTCCTGCTAGCTGTTTTTCATTTATCCACACCAATAAGAGTCTCTCAACATCTTCCATCACTTGCGATCTCTGTTTCGAAAACACAGTTAAACCTTTGGCAAGAACAGCTTCCTTGATTGCCTTTCTGTTGCCCACAATAGTAGCGATGGTTGATTGGGGTTTCTTGTACAGCTTGACTAGGTCGGCTATACGCACTCCACTTTCATACTTATCAATGATCTTTTTCTTCATCTCTATAGTAATTCTCACCCTTATTGCTGTAGGGTTGGCACTAGAAGCTTTCTTGGGGCCCATGGTGACTTATTTTGCAGATAAAATCACCAAAAACACTGTAATAATACGAAATGTTCCGATTGTATGCTTGGATGTTACCGCGGAGGCTGGCTGGTAAACAATGCCACCGGCGGCACATGTGAGGCTGGCTAAGGGCGCACATTGGACGTGTCTCGGACGAACAGCGGTGAGCGGGTTTTTGAGCGGTATGCGAGGCAAAATTTTTGCGATAAAAGCGAGCGGTATGCGGATTAAACGTTATGTGATGCCAACGGTATGCGGGGGTCCACTGTAGTTGTTTACAACAAAAATATGCAAAAATGTTGTATATTAGTAATGTTCTATTATATATTTACAAGTGTACAGGAACTTTACATGTTCCTTGAGGTGGATGACAAAGCACTTTGTCTCGGAAACTGCGGAGTCAGTAGCTAGCTTGCGTCGCCACTCAGTCTTGGCTGGTGTCTCATGCCGCCAACACCTATTGACCATATGTTACACGATATCATATGTTACAGGGTACCATATGGTACATTGTACTATATGGTATAGGGTACCATGCAGTACAGGATAACATATGGTGCAGGGTACCATATGGTACAGGTTACCATATGGTACAGGGTACCATATGGTACAGGTTACCATATGGTACAGGGTACCATACAGTACAGGACACCATATGGTACAGATACAGGGATAACTATGGAAATAAGTCACCCTGACTTTTTTTGGGTTATCCTACGATTTTGTACGTATGCTGCTATGTATGGTAATCTATGTAATTGTATTTCTGTACACCTGAATAAACTTACTCAAGTGCATGTGGCATCATAAGAACATAAGAACATAAGAACGAAGGAACACTGCAGAAGGCCTACTGGCCCATGTGAGGCAGGTCCAAGTCCCTACCGGCTTAAGCCAATGCACCCAACCTAGTCAGGTCAGGTCACATTGACTTAAGGGAGGAACACGGCAACCGACCTGTTAGCACAAGCTATCAGGTCCAACTCACACCCACCCACATCTACTCATGTATTTATCCAACCTATTTTTGAAGCTACACAACGTTCTGGCCTCTATAACGGTACTTGGGAGTTTGTTCCACTCATCCACAACTCTATTACCAAACCAGTACTTTCCTATATCCCTCCTGAATCTGAATTTTTCCAACTTAAAACCATTGCTGCGAGTCCTGTCTAGGCTAGATATTTTCAGCACACTATTTACATCCCCTTTATTTATTCCTGTCTTCCACTTATAAACCTCAATCATATCCCCCCTAATTCTACGTCTTTCTAGAGAGTGCAGTTTCAGGGCCCTTAGTCTATCCTCATAGGGAAGGTTTCTGATACATGGGATCATCTTTGTCATCCTCCTTTGTACATTTTCCAGAGAATTTATATCCATTCTGTAATACGGTGACCAAAACTGTGCAGCATAATCTAAATGAGGCCTAACCAAGGATGTATAGAGTTGAAGAACAACCTGAGGACTCCTAATATTTATGCTTCTTGATATGAAGCCAAGGATTCTATTAGCTTTATTGCGAACACTTATGCACTGTTGTCTTGGTTTCAGATTACTGCTAACCAGAACTCCTAAATCTTTTTCGCAATCCATAATATTAAGATCTACATTATTTAGTTTATATGTGGCATGGTTATTGTCCTGTCCAACATTTAGAACTTTGCATTTGTCTATATTAAACTGCATCTGCCACTTCTCCGACCACTGCATCAGTCTATTCAAATCTTCCTGGAGTGCTCGAATGTCCTCGTCAGAATGAATTCGACGGCCTATTTTGGTGTCATCGGCAAACTTGCCGATGTCGCTCTTTATGCCCTCATCTATGTCGTTTATGTAGATTGTGAACAGCAGGGGGCCCAACACTGACCCCTGTGGAACACCGCTCGTGACGCTTCCCCACTCTGATTTCTCCCCATTTATGCAAACTCTCTGCTGCCTATTTGTCAACCATGCCTCTATCCAGGAAAAAATTTCTCCTCCTATTCCATAAGTAAGTTTATTTAGGTATACACAAATAAAGTTACATAGAATATCATACTTAGCAGCATATGTTTGGAGAACCTAGGATAACCCAAAAAAGTATGACAGACTTATTTCCATTAGATTCCCTATACCATATTGTATAATGTACCATATGGTACAATGTACTATATTGTACCATATGGTACCATTGTGCCATATGATACCATTGTACCATTTGATACCATTGTATGACATGGCACCATTGTACCATATGGTGCTATTGTACCAGATGGTACAATGGTACCATATGGTTCAAAACTGTAGAATTCATCTTCAGCTCCACTTCCATCAGTCTTAGAACTGTAAGTTGTGAAGAGGAGAGTCAGAATTCACCCAGAGAGTGAGTGGGGAGTGAGAGCTTCCTTGCCGACAGGCACGATTAACAAAGCTACTTTGCCGGCATTCCCACAATGCCATGTGAGCGTCCAGATTTTTTCTATAGTGTGCACACTGATCACCCAGACCCATTCTCTCAGATGTAGGCCTACCAGCCTTTTTGCGCTAAATTTGATGCCTCTAGAATTTTGGCGTAGATCTATGGTTTGGACCCTGAACGTAAAGCCGTAGATCTACGGGACGGACCCTGAAAGGGTTAAGAATGGAACTCTGTCATTAAGTGAGGAGACGCTGTAATAATAATCACTGGGGCGCTTTCAGTGTCATATATTACGTTATAGACATTTTCATTAATCTATGACATTTTTTCAAAATTCTATAAGAAATACACTACATATAAACAAAATACATATGGTCATAGTAAAACAAATTAACATAATTGTGAGGTGTGGTAGCCAGGTGGGCTACATTAACCCTTTGACTGTTTCAGGCCCCTTTCTGAAACTGTCATTCTATGTCGCTCAATTTTTGAAAAAAAAAAATTATTTTTTCTTATGAAATGACAGAGAATCTTTTCCCGATGGTAATGACACCAAAAGTTCAAAATTTGGTCGAAAACTCATGGAATTATGCTCCTGCAAAGTTAGTGGTCTCGGCGACATATGCGTATCGGCGATTTTGCTGACTTTGAGCCCCATTTTCAGCCAATTCCATTGTTCCAGTTGACCAAACTCATAGCTATTTCTTTAGAAATCCATTTTATCTATCAGCTGAGTACAAGAAACCTCCCATTTACTAATTTGGACTTCCCAATATGGTGGTCAGAAATTGGCAATTTGGCCAATTTCACGCAAACTAAAAAAGATGCCAATTTCAAAATAGGGTCCAGAATAAACAAGGTAGACATTCGTGGCACTAAAATAACATATGCTCTGTTCATTAGTCAGATCTCTAGGCCCCTCTTATATTATTATTGCTTTCTATTTTTATTTTTTATTCATACAAAAAAATACAAAATTTACTGTTATACAGACTACTGCATTATTGTAAAAATGGTATGAATAATATCAGTGCACTAGTGAAAGAATATTAGACTCCCCAGTTGACGTGTATTGGACGTGTGGTGTGATTTATTTACTCCTGAACATTGGTAAAAATCGAACATTTCTGCTACTTTGAGCTCAGTTTCAAGGTCGTTTTCATCATCAAAGTAATGAAAATCATCTCTATTTCTGTAATATGTTTTCTATTTTATCACCTAAGACCATGAAAACGCGAATACAACGATAAATACTCTACGAAAATACACCTCAAAGTCGGCATTTTATTCCAAAAAAGCGATCAGCTTTTTTTTTCTCATTACGAAATATGTGCTGCAGGATTTTTTTTATGTGGTGCACACTGACCACACAGACCCATTCTCTCAAATGTGGGCCTACCAGCTTTCTCCCGCTTGATTTGAAGCCGCTAGAATTATTGAGTATATATACGTCAGAAACATTGGCTCGTAAGACGTATTTATACGTCGAAAACAGTCAAAGGGTTAAGACTACAAATATTTTCAAGTAATAAGTGTACTGTACAGTAGAACCCCCATATCCATGAATTCGGTTTCTACAGTTTGAGTTATCCACAGTTTACCATAGCTTGAAAATAACCTTTAATTTTGCCTGATAATGACCACAAAGCACAAAGGTAGTGATGGTGTTCTCCAAAGTCTTAGAGGAGTCGTGAAGTGCGTCCCAGCGGTGAAAAGGTGCCGGTTCTCCACTTACGTGCAATTTATCAATTACTTTATCAAAGTTATGTATGTAAACGAAAAATGACATACATGTATACAGTGGTACCTTGGCACACACTTGAACAATTATGTAAGTGTATTTTTGTAAGTGCTTTTGTAAGTGTATTTTTGGGGGTCTGAAATGGATTAATCTAATTTACATTATTCTTTATGGGAACAAATTTGTTCGGTATCAACACTCGAACAGTCTTCTGGAACGAATTAAGTTCGTAACTCGAGGTACCAATGTATAGGGTTTCCTACTATCCACGGTTTCAGGTATCCACAGTAGGTCTTAGAACATATCCCCCAGGGATGTGGGGGACTACTGTATATACATTTTACTTGTTTTTTTTATTCCTAGTTCTGTTGCTAACTTAATATTTGATAGTGGAAACATGTTATCAGGCATTTATATGCATTTAGAATTGAAAAAAAGGGGCGATTCACTTTATGGCAGTATCCTGCAACGTAACCCACTGTATAAATGGGGCTCTCCTGTACCTGGTGAGGAAAACTTCTCTCAGTGAAGATACCCAGGTGTTGGACATAATTTATTTGTCTGTTCTGAGAACTCAATACACTCTTATTGCATTTGCCACTTTAACCCCTAAACGGTCCAAACTTTTATATACGTTTTCTTGACCAGTGCCCAGAATATTTTGAAAAATAATTTTTTTTTTTTTTTATTGAAATAGAGAATATTTTTCTAAGTGTTATAGGATTAAAATAAAAAAAATTAGGGAAGTTGCTGATATACCTTTTATTATTTTATATAATTTTTATCTTCTTATAATTACAATTTTTGGTAGTTCTTGTAATTTCATAACCAATCTTTGTTCTGACACTAATATTAGGTACTGAAATTGTACTCAAATTGTCACAAACACATTGACAGGTGGACATTTACACCTGTCTTGGTCATTTACACTTGAAGAATGATGTAAGACAAGTGTCAGTCGACTGCTGAAAGTGCAATGATAAGTGCAATGTTATTTATTTGTGCAATGATAAGTGATGACATTTCATGAGCCCAAGCAAGGGTGCAGTGATAAGATGAGATAAGGGGTGACATTTGATGAGTGCCAGCGAGGGTACAGTGATAAGATGAGATAAGGGGTGACATTTGATGAGTGTCGGCATCTCTGTCTCTGTTTATCTGTCTCTCTGTCTCAGAGAGAGCCACAGTGAACTAACAGGTATTCTTACACATTATATTTACAAGTACAGTATAACACTTTGGATTTTTTGGGTTATCCTTGGTAATTTACACTATGTATAATTGTATTTATGTGTACCTGTGAGACAGAGATAGACATAAATACAGACAGACAGACGGAGATAAAGCCAGCCAGCCAGACTGCCGAATACTTATTACATGTTCCAGAATTGTTTCTCTTTACTTAGGGCATAGGTTATAAGAGATTCTGAAAGGATGTTGCACATGGGTTATTATCGAAGTTTTTGATATTTCCTCGACCACTTGTGGCCACATCCACTTCAAAGCCACTAAACTTGGGGTCAACATCACTTTCCTCTTTAAAGGGGAGTGTTAATATGACACGACATCAGTAAATCCTGGTGTTTTCCGTCCTGTTTTCTCTAGCTGGCGCTCAGTTTAACTGGCGCTCCCACAAGGTACTAAGTGGTCCCAGACTTTTTTAATACTGCCCAAACCGAGTGTTAAGACCCATTCTATGCTGACCAGGCATCTCGGGCCAATCGTGCCAGATTTGGAGGCAGAAAAAATAAAATATACATTTGAGGCTCTAGCGGTAAAAACGTACAGTGGACCCCAGGTTAATGATATTTTTTCACTCCAGAAGTATGTTCAGGTGCCAGTACTGACCGAATTTGTTCCCATAAGAAATATTGTGAAGTAGATTAGTCCATTTCAGACCCCCAAACATACACGTACAAAGGCACTTACATAAATACACTTACATAATTGGTCGCATTCGGAGGTAATCGTTATGCGGGGGTCCACTGTATATGTACGTTTGGACTGTTTAGTTGTTAATAGCAGTTTTGTTGTCGGTGGTGTAGCTTTAATTTTAGTCTTTAGCAATTAACTCTTTGGGGGTTTCGGTCTTACTAGTACAGCTTACGCCCCAGGGTTTTTGATGTACTAGTACGCCTAAATTCGAGCGCCCTCAAATCTAGTGAGAGAAAGCTGGTAGGCCTACATATGAAGAATGGGTCTATGTGGTCAGCGTGCGCAGTATAAAAAAAATCCTGTAGCACACAGTGTGTAATGAGAAAAAAAACTTTGACCGTGTTTTTGGAATAAAACAGCGAAATTGCACTGTATTTTCGTATGGTATTGTTGAATTCTAGTTTTCTTGGTCTCATTTTATAGAATGGAAGACACATTACAGAAATTGAGATGATTTTGACTGGTTTTACAATGAAAAGTACCTTGAAATTGAGCTCAAAGTAGCAGAAATGTTCGATTTTTACCAAAGTTCAAAAGTAAACAAATCATGCCAAGTGTCCAATACACGTCAACTGGTGAGTCTAATATTCTTTCACAAGTGCGCTGATATTATTTATACCATTTCTACACTAATGCAGTAGTCTGCATAACAGTAACTCTTCTATTTTTTGTAAGAAAAAAAATTCAAAGTGGAAAGCCAAAGAAATATAAGAGGGGCCTGGGGATGTGACTAATGAACAGAGAACTTGTTATTTTAGTGCCAGGAATGTCTTTCTTGTTTATATTCGACCCTATTCAGAAATTGGCATCTTTTGAAATTTGTGTGAAATTGGCAAAATTGCTAAATTGTGACCACTTTATTGGATAGTTGAAATCGGTAAATGGGTGGTTTCGTGTACTCATTCGATAGAAAAAATGCAGCTCTAGCGAAATAGCTATGTTTTTTGCCGACTAGTACATTGGAATTGACTGAAAATAGGGTTCAAAGTGGGCAAAATCGCCGATGCGTAAACATCGTCGAGACAGTTAACTTCGCAAGAGCATAATTCCATAAGTGTTCCATCAAATTTCATACTTTTGGTGTCATTATGATCGGGAAAAGATTCTCTATCTTTTCTTAAGGTTTTTTTTTTTTTTTTTTTTTTTTTTTTTTTTTTTTTTTTTTTTTTTTTTTTTTTGGCGACCCTGAGAACAAGTCTCTGCGAGGACCTGGCAACCCCCAAAGGGTTAATTGACCTTGCATTCATTTCATCATCATCATAATTGACACCCCCGTAAAATTGAAATGCCTCTCTGTGTCCACATTTCTGAAAAAAAATTATCTTCTAAAATGGTAGAGAATCTTTTTTCTAAAGGTAATAACACCAAACATTCCAAAGCTGTTGGGGCAAACTTTACACAACAGTGATTTTGGGCACTTTGAGGCCTTTTTTTGGCCTCAAAGTGCACAAAGTGTTGAAACTAACAATTCATTGCTATTTTGCTGATATGCCTTTCATGTTGCAAGAAATTACCCATGGGCATGGAAGTCAGTAATTTGGTGATTTTTACACTATTTTCAACAAATTCTGATTTAATAAAGTTCCAGAATAAACACACTAGACATGCTAGCAACAAAAGGAACTTTCCCTCTGTTCACTGATCATGTTCCCAGGACTCTCCTACATATCACTTGCCCTCCATTTTTAAAGTCAAAAAAAAAAATCATTTGCCCTATTCCTCAACTAATAAACCATAACCAAGGATGCTCGGTCATGGTTTAGGCCATCCCAGTAATTGCAGCAGACCTAATAAGAATCCATAAAACAGAAAAGTCTCCCCAAATTAACCATTACCCTCACTTCTGGTCTTACACCAATAAAATCATCTGTACTTTGCAAGTCTGTCTTTTGCTTTGTCAGCACCAGAAGCCACCAGTAAAACCATCCTAAAAAAAAAAAAAAATCTTAATTCACTATTTTAACCAAAATTCAGAGTCAGAGATTAGCTGTTCCCATCATGCACTGCAGAAATCAGGATTTTTTTTTTACTTTGTGAACACCCACCTTATAGACCCAGTCTCGCATGTCTGTGCCAAAATTTGCCACTTGCAGCAAATTTGAGATCATTATGAACTGAAAAATTATGCATACTAGTAGTACATCATGGATGCTGATCGCTATAACGTCATAGACAGCTTTGAGGTTAAAATTTTTTTTTTTTTATCACATTGGCCGATTCCCACCAAGGCAGGGTGGCCCGAAAAAGAAAAACTTTCACCATCATTCACTCCATCACTGTCTTGCCAGAAGGGTGCTTTACACTACAGTTTTTAAACTGCAACATTGACACCCCTCTTTCAGAGTGCAGGCACTGTGCTTCCCATCTCCAGGACTCAAGTCCGGCCTGCCGGTTTCCCTGAACTCCTTCATAAATGTTACTTTGCTCACACTCCAACAGCACGTCAAGTATTAAAAACCATTTGTCTCCATTCACTCCTATCAAACACGCTCACGCATGCCTGCTGGAAGTCCAAGCCCCTCGCACACAAAACCTCGTTTACCCCCTCCATCCAACCTTTCCTCCATACTCTCTCCCTCCAATCTGATATCCAATCTTTCATCACCTAATCTTTTTGTTATCCTCATAACCTTACTCTTTCCTGTATTCACTTTTAATTTTCTTCTTTTGCTCACCCTACCAAATTCATCCACCAATCTCTGCAACTTCTCTTCAGAATCTCCCAAGAGCACAATGTCATCAGCAAAGAGCAACTGTGACAACTCCCACTTTGTGTGATTCTTTATCTTTTAACTCCACGCCTCTTGCCAAGACCCTCGCATTTACTTCTCTTACAACCCCATCTATAAATATATTAAACAACCACTGTGACATCACACATCCTTGTCTAAGGCCTACTTTTACTGGGAAATAATTTCCCTCTTTCCTACATACTCTAACTTGAGCCTCACTATCCTCGTAAAAACTCTTCACTGCTTTCAGTAACCTACCTCCTACACCATACACCTGCAACATCTGCCACATTGCCCCCCTATCCACCCTGTCATACGCCTTTTCCAAATCCATAAATGCCACAAAGATCTCTTTAGCCTTATCTAAATACTGTTCACTTATATGTTTCACTGTAAACACCTGGTCCACACACACCCTGCCTTTCCTAAAGCCTCCTTGTTCATCTGCTATCCTATTCTCCGTCTTACTCTTAATTCTTTCAATAATAACTCTACCATACACTTTACCAGGTATACTCAACAGACTTATCCCCCTATAATTTTTGCACTCTCTTTTGTCCCCTTTGCCTTTATACAAAGGAACTATGCATGCTCTCTGCCAATCCCTAGGTACCTTACCCTCTCCCATACATTTATTAAATAATTGCACCAACCACTCCAAAACTATATCCCCATCTGCTTTTAACATTTCTATCTATCCCATCAATCCCGGCTGCCTTACCCCCTTTCATTTTACCTACTGCCTCACTAACTTCCCCCACACTCACAACTGGCTCTTCCTCACTCCTACAAGATGTTATTCCTCCTTGCCCTATACACGAAATCACAGCTTCCCTATCTTCATCAACATTTAACAATTCCTCAAAATATTCCCTCCATCTTCCCAATACCTCTAACTCTCCATTTAATAACTCTCCTCTCCTAGTTTTAACTGGAAAATCCATTTGTTCTCTAGGCTTCCTTAACTTGTTAATCTCACTCCAAAACTTTTTCTTATTTTCAACAAAATTTGTTGATAACATCTCACCCATTCTCTCACTTGCTCTCTTTTTACATTGCTTCACCACTCTCTTAACCTCTCTTTTTCTCCATATACTCTTCCTTCCTTGCATCACTTTTACTTTGTAAAAACTTCTCATATGCTAACTTTTTCTCCCTTATTACTCTCTTTACATCATCATTCCACCAATCGCTCCTCTTCCCTCCTGCACCCACTTTCCTGTAACCACAAACTTCTGCTGAACACTCTAACACTACATTTTTAAACCTACCCCATACCTCTTCGACCCCGTTGCCTATGTTCTCATTAGCCCATCTATCCTCCAATAGCTGTTTATATCTTACCCTAACTGCCTCCTCTTTTAGTTTATAAACCTTCACCTCTCTCTTCCCTGATGCTTCTATTCTCCTTGTATCCCATCTACCTTTTATTCTCAGTGTAGCTACAACTAGAAAGTGATCTGATATATCTGTGGCCCCTCTATAAACATGTACATCCTGAAGTCTACTCAACAGTCTTTTATCTACCAATACATAATCCAACAAACTACTGTCATTTTATCCTACATCATATCTTGTATACTTATTTATCCTCTTTTTCTTAAAATATGTATTACCTATAGCTAAACCCCTTTCTATACAAAGTTCAATCAAAGGGCTCAAATTATCATTTACACCTGGCACCCCAAACTTACCTACCACACCCTCTCTAAAAGTTTCTCCTACTTAAGCATTCAGGTCCCCTACCACAATTACTCTCTCACCTAGTTCAAAGGCTCCTATGCATTCACTTAACATCTCCCAAAATCTCTCTCTCTCCTCTACATTCCTCTCTTCTCCAGGTGCATACACGCTTATTATGACCCACTTTTCGCATCCAACCTTTACTTTAATCCACATAATTCTTGAATTTACACATTCATACTCTCTTTTCTCCTTCCATAACTGATCCTTCAACATTACTACTACCCCTTCCTTTGCTCTAACTCTCTCAGATACTCCAGATTTAATCCCATTTATTTCCCCCCACCGAAACTCCCCTACCCCCTTCAGCTTCGTTTCGCTTAGGGCCAGGACATCCAACTTCTTTTCATTCATAACATCAGCAATCATCTGTTTCTTATCATCTGCACTACATCCATGCACATTCAAGCATCCCAGTTTTATAAAGTTTTTCTTCTTCTCTTTTTTAGTAAATGTCTACAGCAATATTTCATATTTTCAGATGTTCGCAGTTTACCAGATTTCAATATTTCACATACTGAATTTAATTTTCGTCTATACCATCTGTATTTCACTTGACAGCTGTTTTGAACTATGTGTTTGCATTTCTGTGTTTTTATCAAGGTAATATTTATTTGATGTATAGCAGCAAGAAGTGAAACATATGTATGTACGATAATTAACTATAGCTTTCGATATTACTATACAAATATGTTGTGTTTCATGCTGACTTAACTGTAAAAATATAAAGTTTACTATAGCTCATTGTAAGTAAGTGAAATATTTTACTTGACCCCTTAACTGTCCAAACATAGATCTGCATTCTTACCGCTAGCGCAACAAATGTAGATCTACTTTTATTTTTCCTGCCTCCAAATTTGGCACAACTGGCCTGGGATGCCTGGTCAGCATAGAATGAGTCTTAACAATCTGTGTGCACAGTATTAAAAAATTCTGAGACCACTTAGTACGTTGTGGGAGCACCAGTTCAATTGAGCGCCAGCTAGAGCAAAGAGCATGGCAAACACCTGGGATTCACTGATGTCATGTAGTATTAACACTCCCATTTTAAGAGGAAAGTGATGTTGGCCCCGAGTTTAGTGGCTTTGAGGTGGATGTAGCCACAAGCGTTTGAGGTGTTCGAGGAAATATCAAAAACCTCAATAATAACCCATGTGCAACATTTGTGCAACACCCTTTCAATTTTGATACCACTGGTAGTGTCATCCTGCCAGAATGTCTTATAATCTATGCCCTTAATAAAGAGAAAAAATTCTGGAACGTGTAATACATGTTCGGCAGGCAGGCAGGCAGGCTGGCAGGCAGGCTGGCAGGCAGGCTGGCAGGCAGGCAGGCAGGCAGGCAGGCAGGCAGGCTGGCTGGCTGGCTGGCTGGCTGGCTGGCTGGCTGTCTGGCTGGCTGTCTGGCTGTCTGTCTGGCTGGCTGTCTGGCTGGCTGTCTGGCTGTCTGTCTGGCTGTCTGTCTGGCTGGCTGTCTGGCTGTCTGGCTGTCTGTCTGGCTCTGTCTAGCTCTGTCTAGCTCTGTCTAGCTCTGTCTATCTATCTGTTTATCTGTCTGTCTCTGCTTGTCTGTCTCAGAGAGAGCCACTTGTGAACCTGTTGGTTCATCTATACCATCTTAGGAATCTCACACTTGCTCAGGAATCAGATGTGACTGCATCACATCTGATTCCTGAGCAAGTGTGCATACATATTACTTGCCAGTTGTGCTTACTATGCATTTTATCTACAAGCACAGTATAGCACTTTGTCTGGATTTTTTGGGTGTCTATCTCTGTCTCACAGGTACACATAAATACAATTATACATAGTGCAAATTACTTAAGATAACCCAAAAAATCCAGACAAAGTGGTATACTGTGCTTGTAGGTAAAATGCATTGTAAGCATGACTGCCAAGTAATATTTATTTACACTTGCTTAGGAATCAGATCCTATAAATACTATGTATATATTTCTAGACAATGGTATGTGACTAAGGTAGGTGAAAATTTTCACCTGTCACTGTGTTTTTGACTTTTTGAGTACTATTTCAGTACCTAATATTAGTGTCAGAACAAAGATTAGCTATGAAATCACAAGAACTACTAAAAATTGTAATTATCAGAACATAAAAATTATACAAATTAAAAAAATTAGAAAAAAAAAAGGTATATCGGCAACACTTTTGCCAGCGGTAGCGCTTCATGTTGCCATCAGGTTAGCTACGAGCGCTGACTTTGCGGCCTTATATCTCCATAAGTACTGACTCTAAACTTTTTTTTTACATTACTTTATGTAAAGAAAAATGAAAATGTCCTTTTTATTTAATTAAAAAAAAAAATTCAAAATATTAGGAGTGCTGGGTGAGAGAATGTAGATCTACGTTTAGACAGTTAAGGGGTTAAGAGTGTGCAAGAGGTTGAAATTAAATGTTACGAAATCTTTGTAATGATCATTTTTATTTTTGTGAAAAGTATGTTGTTGAATAAAAGAATTCTGGATAATTGTATCTTTCAGTTGCTTGAGTATGAAGCAGTTTTTCAACACTGCTTAATTTGTACTTAAATTTTGAAAGAATTGTTTTTGACCAGGTTATCTTCAGGTATACTGTACATATTGTAATCATTATAAAATAAAGATGATGTTATTTATTGAGAACAATTTAAAGGCTTCTTTGTTAAAATAAGTGTTTTATTAACAAGAGAATTTGATAGACTAAATTTTAACTTGTCATTAATAAGATAGTAACTTTATATTAATGGTACACATCAACAAGTAGATGAATAAGACATGGACAAGAATTGGATATCTTTATTGCTAAAATGTTTCTCTTCCACATTAGGCTTCTTCAGCTAAATACAGAGGAGACTAAATTACTAGACAGTTTAAGAAGTGGAGAGGTAATTTGAAGTATCCAGCCGCCCCTCAGCCTTGATAGAAATGAAGAGGTATTTTTGAGGTGTAGTTTCTTTTATTTCAGAAAACATGAAAACATGCTACTTCTTTATACAGTATTCCAGTTAGAATAGCTCTAATACCAGTATATTGATGGTAAAATGTTTAAAAAATGATAAACATATCATTTTTTAAACATTTTACCATCAATATGTATACTGGTATTAGAGCTATTAAGAAGTTTGCCAGTAAGCTGGGGAAAATATATTTGTTTTCCCCTGGTATCTGTCTATTGTTTACATTGACTCCCATGTCTTATCTCATATTCTAATTTCAGTGTTTTATTGAAATATCATTTCATTTTGTAGTTTGTTTTCATTCTCTTTTCCATTATATAACATTTATCTAAATTAGGTGCTATCTCCAAACTATGAATAAATACATTTGCTCATTTTATCCAAATCTTTTTGTAAGGATTAGGTCATTTTTATTACAGTACATTCCACAGATTTTTCCTTTTGGTAGTTTATTTAGATAAATGGCCTACTAAAATAGCTATTTTGTAGGTCTTCTTTGGACATTTTCTGTTTTGTTTATGTATTTTATAGGTGCAGGGACCACACAACCACTATACAGTAGGGCCCTGCTTTACGGCGCTTTTCCTTATGGCATTCCTCTAATACGGTGATTTCAAATTATGACTAAAACTCACTATACGGCAACCTATCTTTCTTATATGGCATGCCCCACTGGTTTGTTTACATTCTCAGTGAGCACATCTCTATTATGTCTGGAAACTTTCCAAAATTTCAAATGTTTTAAAGTTATTTCATATTTTATATGTACTCTGATAATTATACAGTGGTACCCTGAGTTTCAGTCATAATTCATTCCAGAAGGCTGTTCGAGTGCTGTTACCGAACAAATTTGTTCCCATAAGGAATTATGTAAATTAGATTAGTCTGTTTCAGACCCCCAAAAATACACTTAGTCACATCTCCAGGCCCCTCTGACATTACTCTTGCTTTCTATTTTGAATTTTTATTCAAACAAAAAATAGAAGATTTATGCAGACTTCTGCAACATCGTAATAATTGTATAAATTATTACAATAAATTAAAATGTAAATATTTCTTATTTATAAATTATGTACATATAGTTTGAGAAGTTTTTACAAAGTAGAAGTGATGCAAGGAGGGAAGAGTATATGGAGAAAAAGAGAGAGGTTAAGAGAGTGGTGAAGCAATGTAAAAAGAGAGCAAATGAGAGAGTGGGTGAGATGTTATCAACAAATTTTGTTGAAAATAAGAAAAAGTTTTGGAGTGAGATTAACAAGTTAAGGAAGCCTAGAGAACAAATGGATTTGTCAGTTAAAAATAGGAGAGGAGAGTTATTAAATGGAGAGTTAGAGGTATTGGGAAGATGGAGGGAATATTTTGAGGAATTGTTAAATGTTGATGAAGATAGGGAAGCTGTGATTTCGTGTATAGGGCAAGGAGGAATAACATCTTGTAGGAGTGAGGAAGAGCCAGTTGTGAGTGTGGGGGAAGTTCGTGAGGCAGTAGGTAAAATGAAAGCGGGTAAGGCAGCCGGGATTGATGGGATAAAGATAGAAATGTTAAAAGCAGGTGGGGATATAGTTTTGGAGTGATTGGTGCAATTATTTAATAAATGTATGGAAGAGGGTAAGGTACCTAGGGATTGGCAGAGAGCATGCATAGTTCCTTTGTATAAAGGCAAAGGGGACAAAAGAGAGTGCAAAAATTATAGGGGGATAAGTCTGTTGAGTATACCTGGTAAAGTGTATGGTAGAGTTATTATTGAAAGAATTAAAAGTAAGACGGAGAATAGGATAGCAGATGAACAAGGAGGCTTTAGGAAAGGTAGGGGGTGTGTGGACCAGGTGTTTACAGTGAAACATATAAGTGAACAGTATTTAGATAAGGCTAAAGAGGTCTTTGTGGCATTTATGGATTTGGAAAAGGCATATGACAGGGTGGATAGGGGGGCAATGTGGCAGATGTTGCAGGTGTATGGTGTAGGAGGTAGGTTACTGAAAGCAGTGAAGAGTTTTTACGAGGATAGTGAGGCTCAAGTTAGAGTACATAGGAAAGAGGGAAATTATTTCCCAGTAAAAGTAGGCCTTAGACAAGGATGTGTGATGTCACCGTGGTTGTTTAATATATTTATAGATGGGGTTGTAAGAGAAGTAAATGCGAGGGTCTTGACAAGAGGCGTGGAGTTAAAAGATAAAGAATCACACATAAAGTGGGAGTTGTCACAGTTGCTCTTTGCTGATGACACTGTGCTCTTGGGAGATTCTGAAGAGAAGTTGCAGAGATTGGTGGATGAATTTGGTAGGGTGTGCAAGAGAAGACAATTAAAAGTGAATACAGGAAAGAGTAAGGTTATGAGGATAACAAAAATATTAGGTGATGAAAGATTGGATATCAGATTGGAGGGAGAGAGTATGGAGGAGGTGAATGTATTCAGATATTTGGGAGTGGACGTGTCAGCGGATGGGTCTATGAATGATGAGGTGAATCATAGAATTGATGAGGGGAAAAGGGTGAGTGGTGCACTTAGGAGTCTGTGGAGACAAAGAACTTTGTCCTTGGAGGCAAAGAGGGGAATGTATGAGAGTATAGTTTTACCAACACTCTTATATGGGTGTGAAGCATGGGTGATGAATGTTGCAGCGAGGAGAAGGCTGGAGGCAGTGGAGATGTCATGTCTGAGGGCAATGTGTGGTGTGAATATAATGCAGAGAATTCGTAGTTTGGAAGTTAGGAGGAGGTGCGGGATTACCAAAACTGTTGTTCAGAGGGCTGAGGAAGGGTTGTTGAGGTGGTTCGGACATGTAGAGAGAATGGAGCGAAACAGAAAGACTTCAAGAGTGTATCAGTCTGTAGTGGAAGGAAGGCGGGGTAGGGGTCGGCCTAGGAAAGGTTGGAGGGAGGGGGTAAAGGAGGTTTTGTGTGCGAGGGGCTTGGACTTCCAGCAGGCGTGCGTGAGCGTGTTTGATAGGAGTGAATGGAGATGAATGGTTTTTAATACTTGACGTGCTGTTGGAGTGTGAGCAAAGTAACATTTATGAAGGGGTTCAGGGAAACCGGCAGGCCGGACTTGAGTCCTGGAGATGGGAAGTACAGTGCCTGCACTCTGAAGGAGGGGTGTTAATGTTGCAGTTTAAAAACTGTAGTGTAAAGCACCCTTCTGGCAAGACAGTGATGGAGTGAATGATGGTGAAAGTTTTTCTTTTTCGGGCCACCCTGCCTTGGTGGGAATCGGCCAGTGTGATAATAAAAAATAAAATAAATATTGTTTGTGGATAGTGGAGGTGGCAGAAGCCTCCTCCACCACTAATATGTACGGCTTCTCTCAGTGGCCATTATAAACCCAACAACACTTCCAGCACTTAGTACTCCTCACATACATTATGACATTTTATTCATTCTAGAGTATACAGGTCTTCCTCAACATTCGCGAGGGTTAGGGGATCAAGAGCCTCGCGAATGTTGAAAAATCACGAATGTTTAGTGCCTCAATGTATTGTAGGGAAATATAATACAATACTGCTTCCTTAACTTGTTGAACCATGAACAGTCAAAAATATATGAAAATGTCGTAAAATATTGTACTAAATACATACATGTTATGGTTTATTAATAAAGGCAGTGGTATTTAATAAGATACAGTGGACCCCCGGTTAACGATATTTTTTCACTCCAGAAGTATGTTCAGGTGCCAGTACTGACCGAATTTGTTCCCATAAGAAATATTGTGAAGTAGATTAGTCCATTTCAGACCCCCAAACATACACGTACAAACGCACTTACATAAATACACTTACATAATTGGTCGCATTCGGAGGTAATCGTTATGCGGGGGTCCACTGTATATGTTATTATTAATAACATATATCTTATTAAATACCACTGCCTTTACCAGTGCCTCAACCACTGCGGCACACTGCACGTATTTTGGTACAATTTCTTTATTCAATTCTATCATGTTTCTCAATTTCTTTACCAAAGGGCCGACACTAGCAAGTTTCTTTGGGCCCATGGTTAATTATGTGGCAGTTGCACTCAATCTACAAGCACCAAACGCAATGAATTATTGTGAAATGTTTGGAAGAGCGTGAAGATTAAAGCTCACTCCAGCATAAACAACGATGCCTCAACCACTTCCTCCACCACTGCTTCAACCCTCGTATTTTTGTACAATTTCCTTCTTCAATTCTATCGTATTATTATTATTATTAATATGATAGAATTGAAGAAGGAAATAGTACAAAAATACGAGGGTTGAAGCAGTGGTTGATGCATCGTCAGTGTGGCTTTGTTTATGCTGGAGTGAGCATTAGTCTCCACACACTTCCAAACTTTTTTTTTTTTTTTTTCAACAAGTCGGCCATCTCCCACCGAGGCAGGGTGACCCAAAAAAGAAAGAAAATCCCAAAAAAGAAAATACTTTCATCATCATTCAACACTTTCACCACACTCGCACATTATCACTGTTTTTGCAGAGGTGCTCAGAATACAACAGTCTAGAAGCATACACATATAAAGATACACAACATATCCCTCCAAACTGCCAATATCCCAAACCCCTCCTTTAAAGTGCAGGCATTGTACTTCCCATTTCCAGGACTCAAGTCCGACTATATGAAAATAACCGGTTTCCCTGAATCCCTTCACTAAATATTACCCTGCTCACACTCCAACAGATCGTCAGGTCCCAAGTACCATTCGTCTCCATTCACTCCTATCTAACACGCTCACGCACGCTTTCTGGAAGTCCAAACCCCTTGCCCACAAAACCTCCTTTACCCCCTCTCTCCAACATTTAATATTTAACATTTAATATTAACATTCTCCAAACATTTCACAATAATTCATTGTGTTTGGTGCTTGTAGATTGAGTGCAACTGGGGTGGTAGAGGCAGTGGTTGAGGGAGCGGTAGAGGCAGCGGTAGAGGCAGCGGTAGAGGCAGCGGTAGAGGCAGCGGTAGAGGCAGCGGTAGAGGCAGCGGTAGAGGCAGCGGTAGAGGCAGCGGTTGAGGCAGCGGTTTTTAATAACATGTTATTAATAATAATAATAATAATAATAATAATAATAATAATAATACATATTAATAATAACATGTATTATTATTATATTAATAACATATATCTTATTAATACCACTGCCTCAACCGCTGCCTCAACCACTGCCTCAACTGCTGCCTCAACCACTACCTCAACTGCTGCGTCAACCACTGCCTCAACCACTGCCTCGACCACTGCCTCAATCACTGCCTGAACCACTGTCTCTACTGCCTCAACCACTGCCTCAACCACTGCCTCAACCACTGCCTCAACTGCTGCCTCAACCACTGCCTCAACCACTGCCTCAACCGCTACCTCTACCACTGTGAAATGTTTGGAAGTGTGGAGACTAATGCTCACTCCAGCATAAACAAAGGCACACTGACTGACGATGCGTCAACCACTTCTTCCACCACTGCTTCAACCCTCGTATTTTTGTACAGTTTCCTTCAATTCTATCGTATTATTATTATTATTATTATTATTATCAGTAGCAGAAATGTTTGATTCTTTGCTGTTTTCAAGAGTAAGCATATGATGTCACCGTCCAATACCTGTCCGAATAGCCATTCCAATATTCAGTCATGAATGGGTTGACATTATTTATACTGTAGTTTAATAGCAAATAATGAACAAACAAAAAACTCGCCACACTGAGTGGTGGGAGGGCTGGCTGCCAGTTGTTGGGGTCGGAGGGAGGGTAGTAGGGACTCGCGGGTGGCAGGAAACTTAAATATGATTTGGCGGCTGGGAATTTGGCAGTTGGGAATTTGGTGGTTGGGAATTTGCGAATGTGTGAAGCCCGCAAAAGCTGAAAATGCGAATGTTGAGGGAGACCTGTATATCATGTTTCTGTATTATTAATATTGTTTATTATGTCATATTAGATGAATTGTGATAGATAAATAAGCCGTAGAGTTGATAATAGTGTCATATTGAAGTATAAATAATGTCAACCCATTCATGACTGCCTATTAGAATGGCTAGTTGGACATTTATTGGAAAATGACATAATTTGTTTACTCTTGAACATCGGCAAAAATCAAACATTTCCCCTATGAGTTCCATTTCAAAGTCCTTTTCATAGTAAAACCAATCAAAATCGCCTCTATTTCTATAATATGTGTTCCATTCTATCAAATGTGACTATGAAAATGAGAATATAACCATAAAAATTATACAAAAATACACTTCAAAGTCTTCGTTTTAATCCAAAAACACGGTTGGAGTTTATTTCTCATTATGCACTGCATGCTGCAGGATTTTTTTTATATGGTGCACACTGACCACACAGACCCATTCTCTCACGTGGGCCTACCAACTTTCTGCTTGATTTGAAGCCGCTAGAATTTTTGAGTATATAAACACGGTGGCTCGTAAGACGTATGTATATGACCGAAACAGTCAAAGGGTTAACATTGTTTAATATGCAGAACAGAGAGTCATAGTATACAACACAGTACAGGCAGGCCCCACTTGACGATTTTCGAAACCATTTTCCCCATAAGAAATAATGTAAATACAATTAATCCGTTCCAGACACCCAGAAGTATTAAAACAAAAAATTTTTTTACATGAAATATCGATGTAGTGCATACATAATACAATGGGACATGATGAACGAAACATTAACAGCATAACACTTACTTTTATTGGCGATTCTTTTTAGGGTATGGAAGACTAGAGGATGGGAGAGATTGGATTATTTACTGTTTGAAAAGAGAATTCCCTTCTATCAACACCTCAGGTACCAAGTCCTTTTCTGGGGTTACTTCTCTGTTTCTTAATGCCACTAGGACCAGCTTGAGACTCACTGGAGCCCTGTCTCTCAAAAGAAGTGTCCAGAGAGCTCTGTTTCTGGCATCTCTTTAAAACTTCCCTAAAATGGGCCAAGACTTTGTCACTGTACAAGTTGCCGATATGACTTGCAACAGCCTTGTCAGGGTGATGTTTCTCCGTAAATCTTTCCATCCTACCCCACATTTCAAAAATCTCCTTAATTTTTGAAGAAGGCAACTTCTTCCATCTCTTTTCCATCTCTCTTCCTATTCTGAGCTGCAGTCTGTTGCTGTTCCAGCTGAAGCTCTTGCAGCTCCTCAGTGGTTAGATTCCACAACTGCCATAGGCTCGTCAGGGTCAGCCCCAAACCCTTCAAAATCTCTCTTGTGGACACAATCTGGCCACAATTTTCTCCAAGCAGAGTTCAAAGTCCTGGTAGTCGCTCCCTCCCAAGCCTTACCTATAAGGCTTATGCAATGGAGGATACTGAAGTGATCTTTCCAAAACTCAGGGTCAAGTGAGTGTATGAAGTCACATTAAAGCACCTTTGAAACATTGCTTTGGTGTAGAGTTTTTTAAAGTTTGAAATGATCTGCTGGTCCATGGGCTGGAGGAGAGGAGTGGTATTAGGGGGCAAGAACTTTACTGTGATGAACCCATACTCCTCCAGAATTAGGTCATCCAAGTTTGGAGGATGAGCAGGTGCATTGTCCATTAGCAGGAGGCACTTGAGATCCAATTTATTTTCCAGGAGGTAATTCTTCACACTGGGGCCAAACACTCCATTGAGCCACTCGACGATAAATTACCTCATGACCCATGCCTTATTATTAGCTTTCCAAAACGCACACAGTTTACTCTTCATAACATTGTTTTTCTTGAAAGCTCTGGGATTTTCAGAATGGTACACTAGTAACGGCTTCACTTTGAAATCCCCACTAGCATTACTACAAAACATGAATGTCAGCCTATCTTTCATAGGCTTGTGTCCTGGCAGTCCCTTTTCCTCCTGAGTAATGTAGGTCCTCTTTGGCATTTTCTTCCAAAAGAGGCCTGTTTCGTCACAATTGAACACTTCTTGTGGTTTTAATTGTTCAGTCTGTATGTACTCCTTGAATTCACTTACGAATTTTGTAGCTGCAATTTTGTCTGAACTGGCAGCCTCGCTGTGCCTTATCACACTGTATATGCCATTACGGTTCTTAAATCTCTCAAACCAGCCTTTGCTGGCCTTAAATTCACAAATATCAGTACTCGTTGCAGGCAATTTCTTTAGGAGATCATCATGCAACTGCCTAGCCTTTTCACAAATAAGTGACTGCATAAGACTATCTCCTGCTAATTGTTTCTCGTTTATCCACACCAATAATAACTCCTCAACATCTTCAAGTACTGGCGATCTCATTTTTGTCAGCATATTTACCCCCTTTGCAACAACAGCTTCCTTGATTTCCTTTCTCTTGGCCACGATGGAAGCTATGGTTGTATGGGGATTCGTATACATCCTGGCCAGTTCGGCCACATGTACGCCACTTTCATATTGTTCAATGATGATTCATGAATTCAGTCGTATTTCTCACCTTCTTTACCTAGGAACTTTCTTTGGAGCCATGATAGCTTATTTAGCAGTTGCAGGCACTAAAATGAATGAAATATTATGCTATACTGTTAATTCTACACTTTATTGCTGGCTGGCACTATAGCCTTTCTTGATACCTGCTGCTTTAGTATTGTACATATTGTAGAATCACTGCAGAAGGCACATTCTCCCCTCTTTCTTCCTCCACTGTGGTACTTTGCTACGAGTTTTTTCTTGAATTTTATTGTGTTTCTTTCCTTTATCACAAGGCTGGCACTAGAAACTTTCTTTGGGCCCATGGTGGCTTATTTACAAGCACTAAAAACAATGGAATAATACAAAATATATTGCATGTACGTATGGAATTGTCCTCCCTGGCTTGTAAACAATGGCACACTGGCTTTACATGGGCTCAGGCCGTGCAGACACGTTTGGGACCTTAACTGAGTTTTTCATCGTTAGCCAAACCAATATTTTGATGCTAAAACTCATCGGTATCCAATTTTATCACTATCCGATAGCATCGTTAACTGAGGGTACACTGTACATTCATTACTTACCTTAAAATATTTGTACAGTGGACCCTCGATTATCGGCCATAATCAGTTCCAGAGGCTCGGCCTAAAACTGAAATGGACAAAAACTGAAATAATATTTCCCCTAAGAATTAATGTAATTACAATTAATCTGTTCAAGACAAAAATATTCACCAAAAAATTATTTTTTTTTTAACACTTAAACCAGTATTACATACCTTTATTAAAGAGTAATGCTTGCTTCTGGAATGCCTGCTACACTTCCTGCATGCCTGCTACACTTACTTCCTGCATGCCTGCTACACTTACTTCCTGCATGCCTGCTACACTTACTTCCTGCATGCCTGCTACACTTAGTTCCTGCATGCCTGCTACACTTACTTCCTGCATGCCTGCTACACTTACTTCCTGCATGCCTGCTACACTTACTTCCTGCATGCCTGCTACACTTACTTCCTGCATGCCTGCTACACTTACTTCCTGCATACCTGCTACACTTACTTCCTGCATGCCTGCTACACTTTCTGCATGCCTGCTACACTTCCTGCATGCCTGCTACACTCCCTGCATGCCTGTTACACTCCCTACATGCCTGCTACACTCCTTGCATGCCTGTTACACTCCCTACATGCCTGCTACACTCCGTGCATGCCTGCTACACTTCACGCTTAAATTCCATGGTGTTTCTCACTTTCTTTACCACAGGAACTTTACTAGGAACTTTCTTTGGAGCCATGGTTACTTATTTCACAGTTGAACTGCAAAAAACCACAAAAAGCAATGGAAAATGAGCAGAATATTTGGATGTATGAGCAGAAGCTTCCTCATGCACCGAAAGACACAGCCAAGCTGACGCGCAAGCGGCCCCAGCCGGCGGACAGACGCATCCGAAACAGCCGATCACCGGGAGCTGAAAAACCGGCCGATCACTGAGTTGGCTAATAACCGAGGGTCCACTGTAATTTTAACCCTTTCAGGGTTGGTGCTGTACTAGTACGGCTTACACGCCAGGGTTGGTGTCGTACTAGTACACATAAATTCTAGTGCCTTCAAATTGAGCAGGAGAGAGCTGATAAGCCTACATGTGATAAAATGGGTCTATGTGGTAAGTGTGTGCAGTAGGAAAAAAATCTATGCACCCACATTGCATTGTGGGAGTGGTAATTCAGTGCGCCTTTGCAACTAAGCCAAGCGTAAGGAATACCTCACTCTCCAGCAGTCTGAGTGGTGGGGAAAGGCAGTAAGGGGGGTGGGAGGCAGTGGGGGTAGTAGGGAAGAGAGCTTGTTGGCTAACTGGCTGGCTGGCTAACTGGTTGGCTGGCTAACTGGCTGGCTGTGTGTGTGTGTGTGTGTGTGTGTGTGTGTGTGTGTGTGTGTGTGTGTGTGTGTGTGTGTGTGTGTGTGTGTGTGTTGCACGTGTGCGTGTGCGTGTGTGTGCATGCGCGCGCTCACCTATTTGTGGTGACGGGTCGATTCATAGCTCCTGGCCCCGCCTCTTCGCTGATTGCTACTAGGTCCTCTCTCTCTCCCTGCCCCATGAGCTTTATCATACCTTGCCTTAAAACTATGTATGGTTCCTTCCTCCACTACGTCACTTTCTAGGCTATTCCACGGCCTGACTACTCTATGACTGAAGAAATACTTCCTAACATCCCTTTGATTCATGTGTGTGTGTGTGTGTGTCTGTCTGTCTGTGTCTGTGTCTGTGTTTGTCTGTTTCTCTGTCTCTGTCTGTCTGTCTGTCTGTCTGTCTCTCTCTCTCTCTCTCTCTCTCTCTCTCTCTCTCTCTCACACACACACAGGTACACATAAATACAGTTATACATAGTGTAAATTACCTAGGTTAACCCAAAAAATCCAGACTGGCAAATAATAAGTATCAGACTCAGATGTGACTACTACATTGAGTGTAATACGTGTTGGTTCACTAGTGGCTCTCTCTGAGACAGAGAGAGACAGAAAGAGAAGCAGGCAGACAGATTGACAGACAGAAAAAGAGAGAAGCAGACAGATAGACATGTTTATGTGAAAAGTGAAAAATAAAGGGAAGGCAGTGTACCCCTCATCAAATGTCACCACTCTCATTAGTGGAGAGATAAGATGCCCCTCATCAAATGTCAACACACTCATTAGTGGAGAGATAAGATAAGATGCCCCTCATCAAATGTCAACACTCTCATTAGTGGAGAGAGTGTCACTGTCTTCTATGCTTCAATTATTATTATAATTATTATTATTGTTATTATTATATTGTCCTTGTATCCTAAGTAATTTACACTATGTATAATTGTATTTATGTGTACCTGTGAGACAGAGATGGAGCCAACCAGCCAGCCAGCAAGCCAGCCTGCCAGCCGGCCAGCCAGCCGTGTTGTTTACACAAACCCACACTCCCTTCCTCACCAAAACATTGCTGGGACCTATAAATACTATGTATATATTTCTAGGAAATAATATGTGACTAAAATAGGTGAAAATGTTCACCTGTCAATGTTTGTGCAGTTGTGTACTCACCTAATTGTGGTTGCAGGGGTTGAGACTCAGCTTCTGGCCCTGCTTCTTCACCAATTGCTACTATGTCCTCACTCTCCCTGCTCCATGTGTACCATACAATGAGTGTATATATCCAAAACATGGCTGATATTGGTCTCACAGGCCATAAAAGTTAATTGAAAAAAATAAAAGAAAAACATAGGAAAAAAAATAAACTATTTCCGCATGACCGGCAGTCAGCGATGTTGCCGTAAGCAGCTCGCTTTCTGTCAACTTCAGGCCTCCATATCTCGGTAAGTATTGATCACAAAAAAAAAATTTTTGGCCTATAATACTCACAAAAATATGCTCTATTATGTCATAAGAATTTTTTTTTTTTTTTTTTTCCAAAATTTTTCAACCCTGAGAACAAGTTTGGGAGAGGGCCTGCCGACCCTAAAAGGGTTAATGTAGGGCAAGAGGTGAGTACTTATTTGTAGGAAGTCAGGTGTAGGTAGCCGGTAGACGTAGGTATGTAGTCTGCCTGGGCTACATACCTACACCTACCTACATAGCTACACGATACTTAACCCTTTCAGGGTCCGTCCCATAGATCTACGGCTTCACGTTGAGTGTCCAAACTGTAGATCTACGCCAAAATTCTAGCGCCGTCAAATTTAGCGCGAAAACGCTCATAGGCCTACATGTGAGAGAACGGGTCTGCGTGGTGGGTGTGCGCCATAAACAAAAAATCTAGGCGCCCGCATAGCATTGTGGGAACGCCGGCTCAGTTACCCTTGTTCACCATGCCTCGTCACAAGTCAGCTCTCACTCCCCGGAAAATTGGGACTCTCCTCTTCCTATCTGATAGTTCTGACACTGATGGAAGTGGAAATGAAGACGAATTCTACGGCTTTGATCAGTTAGTGACCGAAAAGAATGACCAGGATATCGATAATAGTGCAGAAAACCCTGACGATCCTCAACCTTCTACCTCTGGTGTGGGCACTCGTGACTCACGGTCGGTTGTTCCTCAACGCAAGAGAAAACTAATACAGTGGACCCCCGCATACCGTTGGCCTTACATAACGTTAAATCCGCATACCGATACATTTTATCGCTAAGATTTTGCCTCGCATACCGCTAAAAAACCGCTCAACGCTGTTGTCCGAGAGCGTTAATGTGGGGGCCTGAGCCGCCTCACATGTTCCGCCGGTGGCATTGTTTACAAGCCAGCCCCGCGGTAACATCCAAGCTTTACAAGTAACAATTTCGTATTATTACAGTGTTTTTGGTGATTTTTATCTGCAAAATAAGTGACCATGGGCCCCAAGAAAGCTTCTAGTCCCAAACCCCTGTGGTAAAAAAGGGTGAGAAAAAATTATCGAATTACTGTGGTACCATGGTCAACTGCTGCTGCTGCTGTGCTGCTGTAGCACTGTCAGCTGTGCTGCTGCTGCTGCTGCTGTAGCACCATCAGCTGCTGCTGCTGCTGTACCACCGTCAGCTGCTGCTGCTGCTGCTGCTGCTGCTGTTGTAGTACCGTCTGCTGCTGCTGCTGCTGCTGTAGTACCTTCTGCTGCTGCTGTAGCATCGTCTGCTGCTGCTGTAGCATTGTCTGCTGCTGCTGTAGCACTGTCAGCTGCTGCTGCTGCTGCTGTAGCATCGTCAGCTGCTGCTGCTGCTGTAGCATCATCAGCTGCTGCTGCTGCTGTACCACCATCAGCTGCTGCTGTTGTAGTACCGTCTGCTGCTGCTGTAGCATCGTCTGCTGCTGCTGTAGCACTGTCAGCTGCTGCACTGTCAGCTGCAGCTGCTGCTGCAGCACTGTCAGCTGCTGCTGCTGTAGCAGCGTTGTTGGTGTGGCTTATTGAGAATACCAAGAAACAATTAACCCCAGAGGGTTAGCCACCCAGGATAACCCAAAAAAGTGTGTCATCGAAGACTGTCTAACTTATTTCCATTGGGGTCCTTAATCTTGTCTCCCAGGATGCAACCCACACCAGTCGACTAACACCCAGGTGAACAGGGAAAAACGCCTGGAACTAGTGCTCATAGGGTGAATTTAAAGCCAGCAAAGGTTGGTTTGAAAATTTTAAAGAATCGCTGTTGTTTGGATCAGTCAGCTATTGCTGGATCAGTCAGCTGTTGCTGGACCAGTCAGCTGTTGCTGGATCAGTCAGCTGTTGCTGGACCAGTCAGCTGTGCTGGACCAGTCAGGTTCCCTGGATCAGTCTGCTGCTGCACCACGGTCAGCTGCTGTTGCACCCATCAGCTGTTTCTGAACATGACCGTCCCGAACCTGTCCTGAACCTGTCCGTCCAGCCTGAGCGCCCTGCCTTGCCGTCATTGTTTACAACCCAGGGGGGCTGGTTGCTGCATACATTCGATACATTTGTTTTAAATTCCATTATTTATTGGCTTGTAACTGCTAAATAATCCACCATGGGCCCAAAGAAAGCTTCTAGTGCCAACCCTGGGGTTTAAAAAGGGTGATAAATACTATCGTACCACAGTCAGCTGCTGCTGCTGCCCAAACAGCTGCTGCTGCACCACAGCTGCTGCTGCACCACAGCTGCAGCTGCACCACGGCGCTGAAAAAATTTGGGACGAAGCTGTTGCTGCACCACAGCTGTTGCTGCCCCCAGCGGGCTGCTGCACCATGGTCAGTTTGCACCAAAAGTGTTGTTGCTGCACCACCATCAGCTGTATTACTCGAAGATGTGGAGAGAGTGTTTTTTGGTGTGGCTTAACGTGAAAAAATTTAAACCGAGAAACAATTAACCCAGAGGGTTACCCACCCAGGATAACCCAAAAAAGTCAGTGAAATCATCGAGGACTCTCTAACTTATTTCCATTGGGGTCCTTAATCTTGTCTCCCAGGATGCAACCCACCAGTCGACTAACACCCAGGTGAACAGGGAAAAATGCCGGAACTAGTGCTCATATTGGTAAAATTTAAACCCAGCAAAGGTTGGTTGAGAGATTTAAAGGAATCTTTAGTGACATACACAGTGTGATAAGGCCTGTTCTGGAAGAAAATCCCAAACAGGACCTACAGTACTCAGGGAGGAAAAGGCACTCCCAGGACACAGTGTCTCATCAGTCATTGCTGCATCTCAATAAAGGAAGTGTCATTTATTCTTCATTTAGTAGATTTACTACATGCACAATATTATTGTGCATGTACTACTTTTACTATTGTGCATGTATCCTTCTCTTTGTGTGTGGGAAAATGTATATTTCATGTGGTAAATTTTTTTTTTCATACTTTTGGGTGTCTTGCACGGATTAATTTGATTTCCATTATTTCTTATGGGGAAAATTCATTCGCATAACGATAATTTCGCATAACAATGAGCTCTCATGAACAGATTAATATCGTTATGCGGGGGTCCACTGTATTTTCACGTGGCCAGGCCTCTGACTTCAGTAATGATGATGATAGTGACGTGGATTGTGATTTTATTGTGCTCGACGATCATTCGAGTAGTGATAGTGAGGAATCATATTCACCAGTGAAGCTTCAGTATGTTCGCCGCCGCATGCGCCTGGGTAGTGTACCCTGTGCTGTGCCCAGGGGACGGAGTACATCCCGGAGTACATCCGATGGCCCTACACCAGTTTTAGGTAGTGATAGTGAGGATGATGTGGCTACACTTGGCATGGATAGACCACAGGCATCAGTGGATGGTGTTAGTGGTGATGGTAGTGGCACCGCCATGCGTGACTCGCCAGCCCACGCTGGGACCCACGCTCCTGATTCGTCAGTTCATGGACAAAGCGGAGCGTCAGCCACCAGCCCACCACAACCACAACCACCCGCACAACCGCCTTGATGTCCAGTATCCACCAGCAAACCGTATGTGGGATTGGCAGCAAAATCCCAATTTTGTTCCCAAGCCTCACCACTTTGATGACTCTCAGAGTGGAATTTACAACTTGTCCCTTGGAAAACACTGCAAATGAACTGGAATTCTCTGAATTATTCTTTGACCAGCCATTGATGGAAACTATTTTCGGGAAAGTAATAATATTTTGAGTGACCATGGCAAACACGATCTTATCACCACAGTCAAGACTACACAGGTGGAAAGAGACGACTGTTGCAGGGAATGTATTTGCTTTTTGCAACAATAATGCTTATGCCTATGTGTATAAGCATAATATAAAAGCATACTGGTCCAAGATCGGGCTGATTTCCTACCCCGGTCTTCAGTGAAATCATACCAGTGAAAAAAGGTTTATCTTACTCTTACGTATGTTGCACTTCTCTGACAAACCCGGCCTGACAGAAGTGACAGGTATACAAGATTAGAAATGTTTTTCATGTATCTCAAACAAAAGTTCAGCATATACTTTTATCCATTCAAGAATCTTGTAATTGACGAGGGCTTTGATTTTGTTCAAAAGGTAGACTGTCATTCAAGCAGTATATACCCAGCAAAGAGGGAAAAGCTTTGGTATAAAACTGTTTGTACTCTGTGATTGTGACAGTGGCCTGGTGTTGGTTTTTGTTGTATACACGGGTAGTAAAACATTGAAAGATACCAAGATGTTATTGGGTATCTCAGGTGACAAGTGAGAAATATGATGGCGCCTTTTTCTTGGTAAGGGGCATACATTAAAATACCCATTAACTGGTACACAAGCCCATTATCAGTGATTTCTTGCGAGTGGAACAAGACGATGTTGTGGCACAGTGCGTTCTAATCGTAAATTATGCCCAGGCTCAACGCAGGTGCTCGTGGTGATGACGTGCAGGTGTTTACTGCCCAAAGACATCATGGCATTACCGTGCATGACAAACGAGAGTCACATTGTTGACAACCATTCACCGTAATGAAATGCAAACAGTGGCAAAGTTGATCAATGGGCTAAAGAACGTATTCGAGAACCAGTGAGAGTGATTGATTATACACAAAACATGTGCTGGTTGACAAATGTGATATGCAGATTGGTTTTGTTGACTGTGTTCGTAAGAGTTACAAGTGGTACATGAAACTTTTCTTCCATCTCATGGATATTTCAATGCTCAGTGCATTAATATGTACCAAATAAAGCTGGCAACAGACCACTGTATGGTGAATTTTGTTTGTTGTTGTCAGACAACTTTATAATGAAGTACCAAAGGTAACAACACTGCTATAAAACAAGGTCCTCGAATTCCCCAGGATATACCAAGCGTTTGAGGAGGAAGGTGATCATTTCATAATACAGCTTCCTTCAACTCAGAAGAATTTGCTCAGAAGAGATGCATCGTCTGTGCACAAACAAAAAGACGGCAACAAAAACAAAGACGCAAAGACATTCGGTTTATGTGTGAGGAATGTAAGGTGCCTCTGTGCATGGTGCCTTGTTTTTAAGAGTTCCACAAGCTCCAGCAGTTCTAAAACCATGTCCAGTGATTGTAAATATGTAAATATATGATAGAACATTAGTATTATACAAGATTTGTGGGATGTTTATTGTGATAAACAACAGTGGTAAACAATAATATGATAATAACTTTAGTGCAGTTATTGTGTTCAATACAGTGAGTTTATATATATTCATTATATACAGTATTGGTCTCTCAGGCCCCAAATGTTAGTAGGAATAGAAAAAAATTGGAAAAGAAAAAAAAAAATGGAAAAAACCGCAAATAATGTAATGCGAGTATGTGGAATTCGTCGATGTTGCCGCCACCACTCATTTTTGACAAACTTCTTGGCACTATATCTCGGTAAGTACTGATCAGAATTTTTTTTTTTTGTCTTTTACCTTCACAAAAAAATTGCTCTTTTAATTTGTAAGAAAAATAATTTTTTTTTTTTTTTTTTTTTTTTTTCAAAATTTCTTGGACACTGGGCACCACTTCAGATTTTGGCCCTTTGGGCCCTTTAAGGGTTAATGCGGCCCAGAGCCATTTCCATCGACATACCATGTTCACTGAGTTTAATCGTTTCTAACAACTACCTTTAGATGCCATCATAAGCAAAGGGAGAAGTAATGAATAATTCATTCCGAAATTGTAAACAAAAGCATTATTTTTAAGGGGGTGATTGGGCCCCAATGCAGATTCATACACGTTTTCTCTGGTGCTGGACAAGAAGGAAAACAATGTTTTCCTCCACCTGACTACCACTCCTCCATAGCATATAAACATTGCATGTTTATATGCTGTGTAACATGTTTCTTATAAAAATTTTGAAGAAAAATATCGTAGATGGATTAATGAAAATGTCTATATTAACGTAAAATAAGACATTTAATGTGCCCAAGAATGATTATTATTATGTATTAGTATTATTACTATGACGTTAAGACTAGATGGGCACTTAGTGAACGAGTAAGGATGTGTCTGGTACAGACGATTTCCAAGCAGATGTACGAAAACGGAAAATTTCGCCCAAAAAAAGTGGTCAAAAACTGAATTGTACAATAACTTGACCGGACAAAAACCAGAGTTCCACTGTACTTCCTCTTGTCACTTGTGGTTCTCAACTCTAAAATTTATGGTTTTTGACCAATCTCTACCAAACAAATGTGAAATCTCTACGTAAAATGAACATACACAGTGCACGAATGCATTTGGTAAAGTGCTAATAGGGAAAAAATAATTAGAAGGCAGTCTTAGGTATACCACAGGTAATCCCATTTATCAGAAAAGTTTGTGTATATTCATGAGTCACATATTGGTTCCAAAGTGCCACTGTCGTAATAGAAGAATGTAAGTCATAAGTTGTAGCCTACTGTACTGTATGTAAAAGATATTTTATAATTTCCTCTCTTTGACAGAAGGGACACCCACTGATGTTTCCCCACAAAGAATTTTTTCCTATTACCACATTTCACTTGCAACATTAACCATCTAATGTTTTCCAGTTTTTTATAACAGCTTGTCCACAAGCCAGGCCTACAGTTTAAAAAATCACCCGAATCACTTTTTTTTATCAGTTGTCATTTTTCTTTTCTACATTAGTTTTTGTACTATATACATTCTATATACATGTATAAGAGTACATTTTTAAGCAGAAAATAGGGATTTGACCTACTCGTGTGTTAAACTTTTGAAAGGTTGAAATCCTTACATACTGAGGACCTACCACATGCTAGATTCCTGGCTTTGGTGCATCAAGGGCAAAAACCACACTCAGTAAGCATGTTCCAATTTACATATACTACTCTACAAATTAATTTGATAATATCTAGTACAATAACCCCTTGATATAATGGACTAATAGGGGGATTGTCCAAGCATCCGTTAAATCAGAATTCAGCTAAAAAAAAGAGCAAAACTAGCACTGAAACACACTATGTATACCTAATATAGTACTGTACACACAGTTTACATAAAACAGTAAACTGCTGCAGTGATTCCCTAATTCTTATATTTTTATATTACTATACTATATATAGGGATATATAGTAATATATCCCTCTTGAGAGGAGCTCTTAATCCAAGGAATTGAACCTGCCTTCCCCTTCTTTGGATCGATCATGATTGTCTTCTATTTCCCTAGGCACTGTATGGCTCCTGTGGGTTTAGTGCTTTTGCCATGAAATTAATATCACAGACCCATTTCTAATCTATCAATACTGTACTGTCAAAAATATTTTAAGTAATCCACAAACTACTACTGTACATGTATTTAACCAAGCACAATACTTTGCTTTATGGCATTTTGCTAATGCAGCAGTTTTGAATTATACCCATTCGTCATTTATTCAGACTTCCTACACTAAATATATTCACCACTCATTACAGGTATACATTCCTTTATCCGAAACCCTAGGGGCCAATAGTGTTTCGAATTTTAGAATATTTTGAATTTCAGAATGAAGGTGGGGTCTAGGGCAGCACCCCTTAATCAAACATTAACACTGCAGCAAAAAGTGTGAATACTTACACTAAGTGGGATAAATAATGACTACAAATACTGCTATGGTTTATCTATTGAGTAAAATATTGATAAATGAAATAATGGGATAATTATAGACCAGGAACATGATTCTCAAGTGATGAAGCAGCACAATGACAGATGGCATTTTTAAAGACTTAACTGATCCTGCATTTTCACCTTGTTGTCTATGGGGACTTTTTCACCTGTGTTCACAATGTCATCATCACTACTATTTTCATACTTATTGGTATTTAGCACCATTTTTTTAAATCATAAACAGTGGTAGTTCCAACACCATATTCTTCAGTAAGATGCCGCACTGACACACGACACTCAAGCTTCTGCAGTAACTCTCTGTGTTATTGATGTCAGATGCTTCCTTTTCTCACTGTTACCCATAGGAGTATCTGCAGCTCTTTTTGACATTCACAGTGAAATTATACACAGCCACAAAATAAGCAAAAACAAAGTATCAGTGAACAGACCACGGTGGCACTAGGGAAAGGGGTTGCAGTGGGAAAAAAATCTATGCACCCACATTGCATTGTGGGGTGGTAATTCAGTGCGCCTTTGCAACTAAGCCAAGCGTAAAGGAATACCTCATTTCTCCACATTCTGAGGGGTTTGGGGAAAAAGGCATTTAAGGGGGGGGGGAAGGCAGTGGGGGATATAGGGAAGAAGTTTTTGGGGCTAACGGGCCCTGGGGGCCCTAACTGGTGGCGGGGCAAAATGGCGGGGCCGGGTGGGTGTGTGTGTGTGGGTGTGGTGGGGTTTTGTGGGGGTGTTGTGTGGTGGGGTGTGTTTTTGTTGTGTGTGTGGGGTGGGGCACGTGTGCGTGTGCGTGTGTGGGGCATGCGCGGGGCTACCCTTTTTTGGGTTCGGGTCGTTTTCATAGCTCCTGGCCCCCGCCTTTGTGTTTGGGCTATTTAAGGTCCTCTCCTCTCCCCTGCCCCATGAGTTTATCAACCTTCCCTTTTAAAAAATATGTATGGTTCCCCCTTCCCCCACTACGTAGTTCAAGGTATTCCAGGGCCCTGGACTATCTAAAAACTGAAGAAATATTTCCCTAACATCCCTTTGATTCATGTTTTGTGTGTGTGTGTGCCCTGTCTGTCGTGTTGTGCCCCTGTGTTTGTCTGTTTCTCTGTCTCGGGTTCCTGGTCTGCCCCTGTCCCCTTCCCCCTTCTTTTTTTCTTCTCTCTCTCTTTTTCCCCTCTCTCTCTCTCTCTCTAAACCCACAAGGTACAAAAAATACATTTATCCCATAGTGAAAAATTCCTGGGTTTAAACCCCAAAAAACCCCAGACTGGCAAATAAAAAGAAACCCAGACTCGATTGACACTACATTGAGTTAATAGGGTTTTTGGTTTCCACTAGTGGCCCCTCCTAAACCCGGGGAGAGACAAAAAGAAAAAGCAGGCGACAGATTGACGACAGAAAAAAGAGAGAAGAAACAAAATAAAATGTTTATGTGAAAAGTGAAAAAAAAAAGGGAAAGGGCAGTTTTACCCCTCATCAAATGTCCCCCCCTTTTAAATTAGGGGGGAAAATAAGTTTGGCCCCTCATCAAATGTCAACAACTCATTATGGAGAGATAAAAAAAGCCCCTCATCAAATGTCAACACTCTCATTAGGGGAGAGGGTTTTCCCCTGTCTTCTATGCTTCAATTATTATTTTAATTATTTTTATTTTTATTTATTATATTGCCCTTGTACCTAAGAAATTTTTACACTATGTAAAATTTGAAATTTATGTGTACCTTTTAGACAGAGAGGGGAGCCAAACCAGCCAGCCAGCAAGCCCCCTCCCACCCGGGCCACCCACCCCCGTTTTTTTTTCCCACAAACCCCACATCCTTCCTCACCAAAACCCATTGCTGGGACCTTTTTAAATACTATGAAATATATTTTGGGAAAATAAATGGGGAAAAAAAAAAGGGTTAAAAAATTTTTCCCCTGTCAATGTTTTGTGCAGTTGTGTTTTTCACCTAATTGTGGTTGCAGGGGTTTTGAACCCCACTTCGGTGCTTCTTCCCCAAATTTTGAACTAGCCCCTCACTCTCCCTCCCTCCATGTGAAACCAAACAATGAGTTTATATATCCAAAACATGGCTGAAAATTGGTCCACGGGCCCAAAAAATTTAAATTGAAAAAAAAAAAAAAAACATGGGGAAAAAAAAAAACCCCCCCAAATTTGCATGACCGGAAGTCCAGCGATGTTCCCGGTAAGCAGCTCGCTTTCTGTCAACTTCAGGCCTCCATATCTCGGTAAAAATTAAATAAACAAAAAAAAAATTTTGGCCTATAATACTCAAAAAAAATTTATGTCTATTTTTGTAAAAGAAATTTTTTTTTTTTTTTTTTCCAAAAAATTTTTTAAACCCCGGGAGAACAAGTTTGGGAGGGGGCCCTGCCCCCCTTTAAAGGGGGTTTAATGTGGGGCAAGAGGTGAGTACTTATTTGTGGGAAGTGGGAAGTTGGTTGCCGGTAGACGAAAGGTATGAAAGTCTCCCGGGGAAAACATCCCTACCCCTCCCTAATAGCTACACATATTTTAACCCCTTTTCGGGGTCCGCCCCCATAGATCTACGGCTTCACTTTGAGTGCCCAAAATGAAAAACAAACGCCAAAATTCTGGGCGCCGAAAAATTTTGGGCGGAAAACGCCCCATGGGCCCCTAAAATTTTAGAGAAGGGGTCTGGGGGGTTTTGGGGGGGCCCCGGGGGCGCCCGTAAAAAAAATTACCCCGCATACAGGGGCCCGGGTAAAATTTCCCTTTCACCCCCCCAAAAAAAAAAAGGTAAAAAAAAAAAAAAAAAAAAAAAAAATTGGAAAAAAAAAAAAAATTGGACTTTTCCTTTTCCCTTTGATAGTTTCTAAATTTGGAGGAAAAGGGAAAATTTGAAGACAAATTCTAAGGTTTTGGATCTTTTTAGCCCCCGAAAAAAATTAAACCGGATATCGATAATAGTGCAAAAAACCCCGCCTTTCCTAAACCCTTCAAACCTCTGGTGTGGGCACCGGGGACTCACGGTGGGGTTTTTTCCTAACGCAAAAAAACTAATACAGTGGCCCCCCGCAAAAGTTGGCCTTACATAACTTTAAAATTTTCCCTTTCCCGATACATTTTATCCAAAATTTTTTTGCCTCGCTTTTACCGCAAAAAAAACCCGCTCAACGCTGTTCGTCCGGAGCGTTAATGTGGGGGCCTGAGCCAGCCTCACATTTTTCCCCCGGTGCTTTTGTTTCCCAACCCAGCCCCGCAAAACACCCAAGCTTTACAATGAAAAAATTTCGTATTTTTAAACAATTTTTTTGGGTTTTTTTTTAAATTCTGAAAAATAAGTGCCCATGGGCCCCAAAAAAAGTTTCTAGTCCCAAAACCCTGGGGTTTAAAAAGGGTAAAAAAAATTTAAAATTCAAAATATGTGGTCCCATGGCAACTCTGCCCCTGCGCTGCTGCGTAGCACTGTCAGCTGCTGCTGCTGCTGCTGCTGCTGAACCCCAATCAGCTGCTGCTGCTCTGTCCCACCGTCAGCTGCTCTGTGTTCCCTTGCTGCTGTTGTTAAAAAACCGTCTGCTGCTGCTGCTGCTGCGGGATTCCCTTTCTGCGTTTGTTGTGGGAAATCGTTTGCTGTGCTGTAGCTTTGGGTCTGCTGCTGCTGGCACTGCCCAGCTGCTGCTGCTGCTCCCAAAAAGAAACGCAGCTGCTGTGGCGCTGTACTTCATCAGCTGTGCTGCTGCTGAAAACCACCACAGTGTTTGCTGTTTTTAGAAAACCTTTTCTGCTGCTGTGAGCTTCTTTCTGCTGCTGCTTTTACACTGTCAGCTGCTGCACTGCAGCGCAGCTGCTGACTGCAGCACTGTCAGCTGCGCTGCGTACACTTTGTTGGTGTGGTTTTGAGAAAACAAGAAAAAAATTAAACCCCCAGGGGGTTGGGCCACCCAATAAACCCAAAAAGTGTTCATCGAAGACTGTCAAACTTATTTCCTTTGGGGTCCTTAATCTTGTCTCCCGGGAAAAGCCCCCCCCAACCAGTCCCCAAACACCCAGGTAAACCCGGGGAAAAACGGCCGGGAAACTATGCCCTTTTGGTAAATTTAAAAACCCCAGCAAAGGTTTTGGTTGAAAATTTTAAGAATCGCTGTTGTTTGGACAGTCACTATTGCTGGATCAGTCGGGCTGTTGCTGGCCCCAGTCATTTTTTGCTGGGATCAGTCACTGTTGCTGGCCCAGTCAGCTTTTTGCGGACCGTCGGGTTGCTGGATCAGTCTGCTGCTGCCCACGGGTACTGCTTTTTTGCCCCCTCACTTTTTTTTGAACATGAACGCCCCCGAACCGGGTCCTAAACCTGTCCGCCCAGCCTGAGCCCCCTGCCTTGCCGTCTTTGTTTTAAAAAGCGGGGTGCTGGTTGCACAACTTTCATACATTTTGTATTATTCCCATTATTTTTTTGTGTTTTGTAACTGCAAAATAATCCACCATGGGCCCAAAGAAAGCTTCTATTCCCAACCCTGGGGAAAAAAAGGGTTTGATAAATACAAACGCCCACAGTCAGCGCTGCTGTGCCCCAACCGCTGCTGCACCAAGCTGCTGCGCCCACAGCTGCAGCTGCACCCACGGCGCTGAAAAATTTGGGCCCAGTAAGCTGTTGTTTGCACCCCCAGCTGTTGCTCCCACCCAGCTGTTTGCGGGCCCCATGGAAAAGGCACCACAGGGGTTTGTTGCGCCCCAAACCTCAGCTTGTTTTTACTCGAAGATGGGGAGAGAGTGTTTTTTGGTGTGGCAAACTTTTGAAAAAATTTCCCGAAAAAAATTTAAACCCCCAGAGGGTTACCCACCGGAAAAACCCCAAAGGGAAGTAAAGTGAAATCATCGGGATCTTAATTTTTTTCCCTTTGGGGGTCCTTAATCTTGTCTCCCGGTTTGAAACCCCACCCCAGTCAAACAAACCCCCAGGGGGGAACAGGGAAAAATCCCTTGGAACTAGTGCTAAATTTTGGGTAAATTTTAAAGCCAGCAAAGGTTGGTTTTTTGAGAGTTTTTAAGAATTTTAGGACATACACAGTGTGATAAGGCCTTTTTCGGGAAAGAAAATCCCCAAACAGGACCAAACAGTACTCAGGGGGAAAAAAGGCACCCCCAAAAAAACACAGTGTCTCATAGTCTTTTGGCTGCTCTCAAAAAAGGGAATTTTCCCATTTATTCTTCATTTAGTAGATTTACTACATGCACAAATAAAATTAGGGAAATGACTACTTTTACTATTGTGCATGTACCCTTTTCTTTTTGGGGTGTGGGAAAATGTTTTTTTCATGGGGTTTAAAATTTTTTTTTTTCATACTTTTGGGTGTTTTGGGAAAACGGTTTAATTTGATTTCATTATTTCTTAGGGGGAAAATTTCATTCGCATAACGAAAATTTTCCCGCATAACAATGAGCTTTTCATAAACAAAAATTAATATCCTTTTATGCGGGGGTCCATTTGTTTTTTCACGGGCCGGGCCCTCTGATTTCATAATAAAATAAATGTTTATTTGACGTGGATTGTGTTTTTAAATTCTTCCCTCGACGACCCATTCGGGTATTGAAAGTGGGGGAAATCAAAATTCACCGGGGAAAGTTTCCAGTTGTTCCCCCGCCGCATGCGCCTGGGTAGGGGTACATTTGTGCTTTGCCCGGGGACGGAGTACACCCCGGAGTACCCCGATGGCCCTACAAAAAATTTTTTAGGTGTAAATAGGGGATAAATGTGGCTAAAATTGGCATGGATAGACCCCAGGCATCAGTGGAGGGTGTTAGGGGGTGATGGTAGTGGCCCCGGGGCCCAGGGCGTGATCCCACCCACGCGGGGACCCACGCCCCCTTTTTCGTCGGGTTCATGGACAAAGGGGAGGTCGGGCCCCCACCCCACCAAAACCCAAAACCCACCCCGCCAAAACCCGGGCCCTTTAAAGCCCAGTATCCACCGGGAAAACCCGTATGGGGGATTGGCCCCAAAACCCCAATTTTTTCCCCAAACCTCACCACTTTGATGACCCCTCAGGGGGAAATTTTTTAAAACCAAATTTGCCCCCTTGGGAAAAACACTGCAAATAAACTGAATTCTCGGGAATTTTTCTTTGACCACCCAAATTGAGGGAAAACTTTTTGCCCGGGGAAAGTAATAAGTTTTTTTGATTGACCATGGAAAACCCACGATCTTATAACCCCCGTCAAGACAACACAGGTGGAAAAGGAGAGACTTTTTGAAAGGAAAAAAAATTTGCTTTTTGCAACAATAAGCTTATGCCTATGGAAATAAGCAAAAAAATAAAAGCATACGGGTTCCAAAGCCCTCGGCTGTTTTCCCTCCCCCGGTTTTCAGTGAAATTTCCCAGTGAACAGGTTTATTTTACTCTTATATGTTGCACTTCTCTGAAAAAACCAGGCCGCAGAAGTGACGGTTTATACAAAAAATTGGGAAATGTTTTTCATGTATCCCCAACAAAAGTTCAGAAATATATTTTTAACCATTCAAGAACTTGTAATTGGCCCGGTTTTTGGGTTTTTGGGTTAAAAGGAAAAACTGTTTTTTAAAGGGCAGTTATACCGAGCAAGAGGAAAACCCTTTTGGTATAAAACTTTTTGTACCTGTAAATTGTGAAAAGTGGGCCTGGGTTTTGGGAATTTTTGAATACACGGGTAGTAAAACATTGAAAGATCCAAGATGTTATTTGGTATCTCGGGTGACAATTTGAGAAATAGTTTGGGGGCCTTATTTTTGGTAAGGGGCATACATTTTTAAAAACCGTTAAAACCGGGTTAACCCCCAACCCATTATCAGTAAAATTTCTTGCGAGGGGAAAAAGGACGATGTGTTTTGGCACAGTGCTTTCCCCTAAATCGTAAAAAATCCCCAGGCTCAACGCAGGGTTTCCGGGGATGCGTGCAGGTGTTTACTGCCAATAAACATCATGGCAAAACCGTGGCATGACAAACGAATTTTTCAAAATTTTTGAACAACCAAATTTCCCCCCTTTAATGAAAAATTGCAAGACAGGGGGGAAAAAATTTTGACCCAAGGTAAAACTAATAAAAAGAAATTCGAGAACCAGTGAGATTTTAAATTGATTATACACAAAAACATTCCTTTGTTTTACAAATGTGTATGCGTTTGGGGTTTTGGGTTTGATTTGTGTTCGTAAGAGTTACAAGTGGTAAAATAAAAACTTTTTTTCCCAAATTTTCAGGAAAATTTCTTTTGTCAGTGTTAATTGAAAACCCAAATAAAGCTGGCAACAAACCACTGTATGGTAAATTTTGGGGGTATTGTCTTTTGTCAGCCCAAAAATTTTCAAAATTTGAAGTCCCAAAGGTAACAACCCCTTGATAAAAACAAGGCCCTCGAATTTCTAAATTACCAACCCTTTTGAGGGGGGAAGGTGTTCATTTTAAAAAACACTTCCTTCAACCCCAGAAAAAAAATTTGCTCAAAAAGAGATGCATCGTCTGTGCACAAACAAAACGACGGAAACAAAAAACAAAAAAACGCAAAGACTTTTGGGTTTATTGGAGGTTTTGAAAGGGTTTCCCTCTGTCCCCTGGTCCCTTTTTGTTTTCAAGGGAGTTCCAAAAAGCTCCAGCATTTCAAAAAACCCATGCCCCAGGATTAAAATATGTAAATATTTAAAAAGAACATTGTATTATAAAAGATTTGTCCCATTTTTTATTTGAAAAAACAACATTTTGGGTAAAAAAATTTAAAAATGATAAAAAATTTTTGTCCCAGTTTTTGTTTTCAATCAGTAATTTTTTTATATATACATTATATACTTTTAGGGGGGTTCTCGGGCCCCAAAATGTTAGTGGGGAATAAAAAAAAAATTGGGAAAAAAGAAAAAAAAAAAAGGGAAAAAACCCCCAAATAATGTAATGCGAGTATGGGGAATTCTTTGATGTTCCCGGCCCCCAAAACTTCTTTTTTTGACAAACTTCTTGGCATATATCTGGGGAAAGTATTGTTTCCAAATTTTTTTTGGGGGGGGGTTTTTTTAAAACCTTCAAAAAAAATATGCTTTTTAATTTCGGAAAAAAAAAAATTAAATTTTTTTTTTTTTTTTTTTTTTTTTTTAAAATTTTTTCTTGGACACTGGGGCACCACTTCAAATTTTGGGCCCTTTTGGAAAACCCTTAAAGGGTTAATGCGGCCCAAACCCATATTACCATCGAATCCCATGTTCACTGAGTTTTAATGGGTTTCTAAAAAACAAACCTTTAGATGCCAAAAAAAGCAAAGGGAGAAGTAATGAAAAAATTTTTTCCAAAAATTGTAAACAAAAGCTTTAGGTTTTTTGGGGGGGTTGTTTGGGCCCAATGCAGATTTACACTTTTTCTCTGGTGGGGGACAAGGGGAAAACAATTTTTCCCCTCCACCTAAACTACCACCCCTCCAAAAGGCATATAAAACTTGAAATTTTTTAAAAATGGTTTTGAAAAAAAAATGTTTTTTTAAAAAAATTTTGGAAAATATGGGTAGATGGTTTAATGAAAATGTCTTTATTAACGAAAAAAAAGACTTTTTAAGGGTTGCCCAAGCAATGTTATTATTATGTTTTTAGTATTATTACTATGACTTTAAAAGGAACTAGTTGGGCATTTAGGTGAAACGGGGGAAGGATGTGCCCGGTACAACCAAAACCCAAAGGGCAAAATGAAACGAAAACGGAAAAATTTTTCCCGCCCCAAAAAAAAAAGTGGTAAAAAAACTGAATTTTTACAAAAAATTTCCCCCGGGGGAACAAAAACCAGAGTTCCACTGTATTTCCTCTTGCACTTGTGGTTCCAAAAAAAAAATTTATGGTTTTTGACCAATCTCCCCCCAAAACAAATGTGAAATTTTTAGTAAAATGAACAAACACATTTCACGAATGAAATTGGAAAAAGGTTAATGGGGAAAAAAAATTAATTAGAAGGCAGCCCTTTAGGTATACCACAGGTAACCCCCCATTTACGGGAAAATTTTTGTTTTTAATATTCATGAGTCACATTTTGGGTTTCCCAAAAGTGCCACTGTCGTAATAAAAAGAATGTAAGTCTTAAGTTGTTGCCTTTCTGTACTGTATGTAAAAGATATTTTATAATTTTCCCCTCTTTTACAAAGGGAAAACCCCCTGAAGGGTTTCCCCCCACCCAAAAAAAATTTTTTTAATTTACCCCAAATTTTATTGAACATTAACCCTTAATGTTTTCCGTTTTTAAAAACACTTTCCACAAGCCCGGGGGTACAGTTTTTAAAAAAAACCCCAATCCCCTTTTTTTTATCAGTTTTTCCCTTTTTCTTTTTACAAATTTGTTTTTTTTATATATTTAAAATTTTTATATCATGTATAAAAAAGTACAATTTTTAAAAACAGAAAATAGGGGTTTTTTCCTACTCGTGTTTTTAAAAATTTTGAAAGGAGAAAACCCTTTCATATGGGACCTACCCCATGCTTTGATTCCTGGCTTTTTGGGGGATAAAGGGGAAAAAACCCCACTCAGTAAGCTGTTCCCAAATTTAAAATATTTAAACTTACAAAATTAAATTTTAAAATCTTTTACAATAAACCCTTGTATAATGGGGGCAATAGGGGGATTTTCCAAAACATGTTAAATCAGAAAATTTAGCTAAAAAAAAAAAAGCAAAACTAGCAAATGAAAAAAACTATTTTTACCTAATATAGTACGTACACAAAAATTTTTCATAAAAAAGTAAACTGCTGCAGTGATTCCCCCAATTCTTTTTATTTTTATTTAATACTATATTTAGGGATAATAGTAATATAACCCTCTTGGAGGGCCTTAAAACCAAGGGAAAAAAACCGCCTTCCCCTTTTTTTGGGGTCGATCAAGTTTGTCTTTTTATTTCCTTGGAAAGTATGGCTCCTGTGGGTTAGTGGGTTTTGCCCTGAAAATTTAAATCCAGACCCATTTCAAATTTCAATACGGACGCAAAAATATTTTAAAATAATCCCAAACTACTACTGTAAAATGTATTTAACCAAGCACAATACTTTGTTTTGGCATTTTGCTTTAAAGCAGCCCTTTTTAATTTTAACCCCTTCGTCATTTATTTAGACTTTCCCCACCTAAAATATTTTTCACCAAAATTAATTTCAGGGAACATTCCTTTTATCCGAAACCCCAGGGGCCAAAATTTTTTCGAAAATTTTTGAAAATTTTGAATTTCCCGAATGAAAAGGGGGGGTCTAGGGGAGCACCCCCTTTAAACAAAAAATTTAAAACTGCAGCAAAAAGTGGAAAAATTTTCACTATGTGGGGTAAATAATGGGCCAAAAAATACTTTCTATGGTTTATCTAAATTAGTAAAATTTTTGATAAAAAAAAATAATGGGAAAAATTATAGAAGGAACATGATTCTCAAGTGAAGAAGCAGCAAAAATGACAGATTTGGGATTTTTTTAAGACTTAAAATGATCCCGCATTTTCAACCTTTGTTGTCTAAGGGGACTTTTTACCTGTGTTCACAATGTCATCACACTTACTTTTTTCAAACTTATTGGTATTTGCACCATTTTTTTAAATCATAAACAGTGGTATTCCAACACCCCTATTTTCAGTTTAAAATTTTCCGGGATGACACACGGGCACTCAAAACTTCTGCAGTCTTTCTGTTTTATTGATGTCAGATGCTTCCTTTTTTTCACTGTTACCCATTTGGGGTTTCTGCAGTCCCCCTTTTACACACATGAAATTATACCCCAGCCACAAAAATAAGCAAAACAAAGTATTTATGAAAACAGAAAGCACGTTTTGAGCACTATAAGTGCTGGGGAGACAATGATGCCCCCATAAACTGTCTGACTGATGCTTTCCCCCCCACAAAAAAACAATTTTTTTGGAAAATTTCCCAAATTTTTAGTTTTTGGGTAAAAAGGGAAAGTGGGGCCTTAAAAAAAAGCTAAAATTAAAAAATTTTAGGGGGAATGGAGCCCGTAAAGCCCCTAAACTACTGGGAAAAAGGGCCCGCAAGTCTTGAAGATGTATTCCCTTGGAGCGGAGGAGAGAGGGTACATGTAATAAAAACCCGGAAGGTACTCGGGGCTTTGGTTCCCAAAACGCAAACTGCCATAACATACTGGATGAGAGATAAAGGGAGGAAAATTTTAAAATAAACCCATTTAGGAGCAGGAGGGCAGTGGGGACTAAGGGAACACTATCAACCCAAAGGGTCCCCAGACTATTCAACACCTTACCAGAAGATATCAGAAAAACGGCTGGAACCAGTGTAGAAGCCTTTAAGGGAAACTGGACAAGTAACTTCAAGTGGGCCAATCAACCAGGCTGTGATTTATTTGTGGGGCAGCCGGCCTTTTAAACAACAGCCCGGTTTACCAGGGAAAACACCAGACGAGGGCCCGGCCCATGGCCGGGGTCAGTCGAAATTTTAAAATCTCAAAAACTCTTCAAAGGATATAAAGGCAAAGGGTAAGGTATGTACTGTAAATGCCCTTTTTGATGCTCAAAAATGATAATGTAAACCCTGGTTTTTCAGGGGGTTTTTTTAAAAGCCCTTTGGGAAAAATGAAAAAAAGGCTACCCTTTTTTTAATTCAGTTTGGGCCCTGGAACCCCAAAACCCGTATAAAAACGGGGGCCCCCCCTTTGGGAATTTCAGTGCTTGTCCCTGGGAAATTATGGGGGGGGGATTGTTTTTCCCCAGGCAATTTTGTCGTAAAAAAAATCAAAAACCCGCCATAAAAAGGGTTTTTTTTTTTTTTGTTAGTGCATTGTGCCGGGGGGCAGCCTTCAGCATGGACGTCCCGGGCCCGCCCCCCCCAGTTCCCCAATGACCCTCAGTGCCCCGCATTTGGGTGGTTTTGGGGGGTATACATTTTTTGTTATGGGAAAAAAGAAGTTTTTTTAAACCGAAAAGTATAGGGTCAAATCAAAGGGGCTTCAGCCCGTATAGCCCTTGTGGGTTAGGGTTCTTTTTTTATTATAAAAAATAATAATTTGGGGCTTTAAAAAGCTGGCCCGACCCAAAGAAAAAGTGGGGAAAAAGGTTTGGGGTGTGTGTGTGGGGGGTGTGTTCAGTGAGGAAGGGGGCAGGGATGTCAAAGCTGGTGGCAGGTATTACCGTCCCGCCAAAACCCCAGCCCGGCCCCTTTAAGAATCTGTTTTTATTTTCCCTTTAAATGTGTTTTAAAAAGCGTATAGTCCTTTTGGGGTTAGGCTTCTTTTTGATTTATAATAATAATTAATTCCGTTAAGGAAAGGGAGAAAGGGACACCAAGATATTGCTAGAATTTAAAAGAAAAACCCCCCATCATCTCTCAGAGGTGTCTGTAAAAATTTTAAAGAAATGGGGGTCAGGAAAAGGGGTACCCGTATCCCCTGCCCGGTTAAAAAAAACCCATTTTTCCCCTCCAAGCCAAAAAAATGTAGGCTGGATTTTGCAAAGAAATATCCCAATGAATCCTCAACAGTGGTCTGAAGTACAGTGGAGTGATGTGAAGCAACCTTCACCGTCACAAAGTATTGGGGGGGACTTTCACCGGCCCAGGGTAGTTGGGCCCCCTAGATCCCCGCTACACCGTGGGGCCAAACCAAAAATGCCCCGCCCCGTTTATGGTTTGGGGGGGTCCCCAGTGCTTTGGGTTGGTGAACTCTTTTGGGTTTTCCCCCAAAAACCCGTATACAAAACCCAAATTTTAAATTTCCTGGAGTTGTGTGCAAATTTACCCAAGGCTTTTTACAAAATGTAGGGAAATAGGTTTTTAGGGAGGATTTGTGCCACCGTGTCATTCCACCAAATCTTTTAGTTCACTTTTCCTTTAAGGACTGTGAAGGTGAGATGTGCTGTAAAGCCCCTTTTGGGGTTTTGCCCCTTTTTTTTTATTATTAATAAAAGTGAAATGAGATTCTTTAATGAAATGGTCAGGCAATTTTCCCCGGCCTAAACCCCACTTAGGGAAACCTTTTGGTCAATAGTGAAATGAAAAATTTTTGAGCCAAGGTAATCCTTCATCCTTCGGCTTTGGAGGCTGTTCATGAATTTTGAGAGTCTTCCTAACATGGCTGAGGATGTGTTAAAAAAAAAGGATGCAGCACCAAATATTAAAAAACCCCAGTAAGTGTGCAAAAAAAATATACATGGACCCCCGGGTTAAAAGATATTTTTTCATTCCAGAAGTATGGGTTTAAGGTTTTCCGTTTCTGACCGGGAAAAAGTTCCCCTAAGGAATATTTTGGGAAGTTGAATTAAATCCATTTCAAACCCCCAAACATACAGACAAATTTCACTTCATAAAATACCCCTTTCCCTAATTGGTCGCTTGGGGGGTGGATCGGTTTTAAACGGGGGTCCACTTTTATTTCTTTCATGGTATGTGTTTGTGTTTTGGTAATGTGTGGGGGGGGGGGAGGGGGGGCATAATGGTTTTTGACCGCACTGAACCAATCCAATTTTCAATTTTGTTTAAAAACTAAAAAAAAAAAAAGAAAGCAAATTTTGAAAATTGGGATTAAAATATAAATTTTATTACTATAAATTGTAAATATTGTTCCCATTAATGTGATTCCCGTCCCGACACAAAAACACTATGGTTTTCCCGAAACAAGGGTGTCCTTTTAAAACTATTGTAACGTTTACATGACCTGTTTCCCCTATTTAGGCCCCCTTACCTGTTTATGTATCTCTGAGATACTGCACCCTTATTTTAATTAGCCTCTAGGCCAGAGGTGTGCTAGGGTTGGTGTTTGCCCCCCGAAATCCCAAGGGCAGGGGGAAAGGGGAAGTAACTCCCTTTATCAATAAATGCATGGCTTTACTATTGTTTAGCAATGAGTAGGTTTAAGGGGGCCCTAAAAAAAAAACAGGACAAAATTTTTTGACTATTAATGATAAAACAAATTTTGTAATATTTAGGGAAAAACAAAAAAAAATAACCACTTGGTACAGGGAACAGAAACCCACATTTATTTTTCTTCAAAAAGTGGGCCCCCAAAAAAAAAATGGAAAACATTGGGAATAAACCCAAAAAAAACTTTTCCGATCAATCCTTGAGTAAAGGTAAATCACAGTGAATCTGATCCTAAAAATTTCCCCTTTCCTTCAACCTGAAAAATCATCTAAACCATCATGGAAAAAACAAATTTCCTATATAGGCCAAAAAAATTAAACCTAAAACATTTAAAAAAGGGTTTTAAAAGAAAGGGATTCTTTTTTATGTTGGTGCAGCATGTGTAGTGATACTGCTGGCCATGTGGGGGCAGCGCAGGTTTAAAACTGCACCCCCACTTGGGCCCTTTAACCCAAAAAAAGCTTGGTGTGTGGGCATGGGCGGTTAAAAAATGGCGTGTGTTCTCCTTCTTATTTTTAAAATATTAGTGATGAGATTAAAATGGGGAGTTTTAAAAATGTGGCCTGTAAATTATAACTTTTCTCTTGACAAAACGCTGGCTTTTGCGGGTTCGTTTTGATTATTTTAATCTTTAAATTTTGCAAGACATCACCCCCCTGTAAAGCAGGTTTTTAGATGTTTTCTTTCATTATATTTTTTTGTTTTGGGAAATACTATGAAAAATTTTTATGGCCCAAAAAAGCCCAGAGATAAGGGCCCGTTTTTCAAAACCCCAACAATTTAAATTTAACATAGAAACCTGGGGGTCCTGGTGGTGTCCCGCCTAGACTACACCAAAAATGGGGGGCCTTTTTCTGAAACCCCGAGAACTAGTTTAGACCTAGCTTACCCCGCTGTCAGGAATGGAAACACTGGTTTAAGACTTTTTAAAAACTTTGGGAGCCCTTTTCTGAGGAAGATCTAGATAAACTAAGTCTGCTCATAATTTGTGTCCCCCCCCCCCCCCCCCCCTAAAAAAAAAAAATATGAAAGGGTATTTTGAGTGTAATACCTTTGAAGAAGCTACAAAACCCCAAGTCTCAGTATATTAAAACCAAAAATGAATTTTGACGCTTCCCTTGAATTGGCGCCCGCAGATTGGGTGAATCCTTAGAGGAAAACCTTTAAGCACTGAAAAATTTTTGGAAAAGGGCCCGTCATTTTAAAGCCCGTGCAGCTGTCAGTATTGTGAAAGTCCCAACAGGGATGTTTTATCAAAAAGGGGTGCAATCACCAAAAAAATAAGGGGGGGCGTTTATGGAAGAATTAAAAATCCAACTTAGCTACTGCCTTTACCAGGCAAGGGGCTTAAAATTTAGCCCAGAAGAATTCTGAAGTTTACGTAAACCCCAACCCGCCTTCTCGGTGGGCAAGTGCTGCAACCCGACCAAGATCTTGCAATAAGTTTCTGGGAACCTACCCCAGGATAGCCGGGAGGGGTACGGGGTTTTTTTTTTTGGGGGTTTTCAAAATCCACGGCCCAAAATGTCCCTGCTTTTTGAAAAACAATTTTTTGCCATAAAAAAAACAAGAAAGGTCACTTTGCTAAAGGGATGTCCCTTTTTAATGAAACAACAAAAGCTAGGTTTTTCCAACATTCCCTGATCATTTGGGGACCCTAGCAACAGGACTTCTGCGGCTATTCCCAAAATTTACTGTCAAAATGCGTTGTTTAAAAATATTCATCAAGGGAAAAAAAAAAGCATGGTCTTATTGATAGTGGCAAAACTTTAGAGAGTTTCATCAACCTTGACTTTGTTTAAATGCCATCTTTTTATGAAAAATCACTCTTTTGGTACCATTTCCCTGGCTTTAACATCTCTCTTAAATTTAGACCTTAGGGTTTTGTAAGGTAAATATCAGAGTTAATGGAATGGATTATTATCCAAGAATGTAAATTATGGCTATTCTGCCACAACTTGTCCCCTCTAGGAAGGTTCCTTGATGTTGGTGAGGGGCCTCTTGAATTTAGGGAATTGGATCTGTGACTCCAGTTCCACGAATTAGAGCTGAATAATGCTTCCACATCCCCCCCCCAGGCGTGTGTATAATCCTCCGGGTTTAGCGCTTCCCCCTATGATATTAATTAATAATTATTATTATACTGCCACAACTGTGCTATGTAGTTTTCCTTGGTCAGGGACTTTCAGAAGCTAGCATGGGTTTGGTTACCTAACATATGGAGGTGAACTGCATCTCTTGTTGTCTATGGACTTACACTTTAAGGGTAGATCCACCAAAGCTGTTTGCAGATCTTACCATGGATTGCCATCCTATATCAGCTAAGTCACGCCGCTATTCTTATGAGGATCGAATGTTTCATTGAAGAAAGAAACTCAGAGGCTGCCTGAAGGAGGATAATCATAGAACAGTGTTAATTCCCCTTGGCATGCACAGGTTGTTGTTGTTAAGGGCCCCGAGAGGTGGTGCAGTATTATCCTGCTGCTGCTTCCCACAGGAGCAGTATCTCTAAATCGCCCTATTCTAAAATATTAGAGACGGTAATCTCCAAACTGTTAGGTGGGCGATGTGGACGATGTTATACGTACCCGATCCTTCGTAAGCCCTTGAGCAATCTTCACCAGGTTCAATATTTTATGCTGGGTTTGATCTGACTGTGGAGCAGAAGAATCCTCTATTTCCATAGGGGTAGTCTAGGGGCTTTCCAGGAGAAGGGGGGGGGGGAAAACGAAAAGCATCTTTCGCTTTACTGGCTCAGACGAACCTAATTACCCCACCTTCTACCTCACCTATCCCATTCATAAACTTTTCCTTTCATCATCCTCCTCTCTCACCCCTCCCTTTTGCCTTCACTTTTTAGACTTCGTGATTTCTCCCACAGGCGCGCTTGTTCCTAGGTTTAGGGTTGAAAGGACAAAGGGTCGTTACCATTACGTTGAGGTTTCTTGGCAGGTGGCGTAGTTTGCAGTGGTTGGAATCTGACTTGCCTAGGTATGTCCCGATCCCTCTCCTGGTATACGGAGTGCTTTGGGTTGACTTTTGGTGACGACGGGTGTATCTCTGGACATGCCAAACTTCGGATTCCGGGGGGTGGTGGCCTGAAGGGTGGGTATTGCGTTGTGGGGATATCCGGCCCGACCTCTCTTTTGTCCACCGAGGAGCTCGGAAGATGTGAGGTTGCTCTTATCCCTGATTGTGGTAGTACTGGCATTATGGGTAGGGTATGGCACGGGTTAATTTGCTGCAATCTGCGCTATAGCGCGGTGTCGAGTTCCTATTGGGCGCGGAGAGAGATTTCGGCCATTTCATTCCTCCTGCCGGTAACTATTCCTCCCCGCTCCCCCATTTTTTTATTCTTTTTTTTGTTTTTTATTTTCTTTTATTCTTTCTTTTTTTGCTTAAAAACATCAAAAAGCAAAGGAGAGTAACCTAACCATGGCAGCCCCGATGTCACATGAATACACCAACTAACCCCCGGCGCCCCTTCTTGATACCGCACCCATTCTGACCCAGACTTTGTGTTTATCCCGAACACTACCCAGCACCATCGTGACACTCTGTATGCCCACTGTAACTCTTGCTGTGTGCTGTTTCCTTCACCCGCTTCAGGTACCGGGGGTCTGCTTCGTCTGACTCCCTTCGATTTGTCTGAACTCCGCTCTACTTTTCAGACTTGCTTCCGGCTTCTCCCTATTAAGGGTTACGGGCAATTTTCGAATCGACCACCACATTTCTTGCCGGACCCAATCTCCGGTCCCTACTCCCTAAACACCAACCGTCAATCTACTGATGCTGCTCCGTCGTTACCTTCCACTTCCTACTCGGAAACGAATCGTCACGTTCAAGCAATCCCTCTCCACGCTCCAGTTTCTGGACCACACAATGGACTTAATTCTTTACTTTAAGACCAACTTCTTCTTCTGCCCTACCTTTATGACCTTAGTATGGCCAAAGCGCCCTGCGTCATGTTGGCAGAGATATTTAATTTCACGCTCTCAAGAGTGGTACGCGATCCGTCACTGTAACAGAATGCTACCCAAGAGCTCATGATCTTCTTCTCTCCTTTAGAAATATAGATACTACTCCTATCACATATTGAAAAACATCTTTCTCTCAATTCTTGTTTAGTGGTACTGTCATTCTGCCCCAATAACATTAGTCACACAGAATTTCAGTCATTGTGGCAAATGACATTTTTGAACAGCTGGAACTCCAGGTTCTCCCAAATCTCTAAAAGTAGACACTTATGTCCTTCACTGCACGGGGGCGGAGACGTTACCATCTGCAATGTGGCTCGTTTAACTTTTGACAGCCGAGAAATCCACTCGTCTCTGTATAGGTAGCCGGGGACCAAGGTTTACAAGTTCGATAGGTGATACCTACCACCGCACACAATGTAGAAATGCTGGCGTTTTGGTCACCGGAAAATATTGCAGATCTTATGGCCGGAATGCCAAAGTATGTGGTGCCGACAACCATTCTAATTCATCTTGACAAGTCAACCTCCATCTTGCCTTATTGTAATGAAGCTACCCTTCGTACCGCCGTTGACAGAGTCTACTTAATGAAACGTGAAATCAGTTGCCTCAAAGAGGACAGAGACGAAGGTCTCCATTATGCTATGGCAGTTACTCATCATCCGCCTCCTGGGAGACTACCCGTGTTTCTTATTCTAGGTTCCAAACATCCCCCACTTCTGGGGACGTGGGGGGGGGGGGTGTCCCATCTTCTGCAGCCTCCTCTGTTGCTTTAAACACCTACATCAGCACATTACGGCATCTAAACCTTCTTGCCTGTCCATTGGCTCTGACGTTACCGACTACAAATCAGTTCTGTTCTCACATCTTCGCGTCCTTCCTCACAAGCCCCAAGAGCGACAAGACCTCGTACGACACCTATGACCAATCGCCCCTCTACTCAGGAAGTCCAAAAAAATCCACATTGTCAAAATCTTCTTTGCCCCTTCCTCCCTTCTTCTCCTCCACACGTTACCTTTCCTGTATCTGTTGTATCCTAGTTCTTCCCCCTCTCTCTGGCTCTATTACAAGTGTGGAGATTCACCCTCCTTCCTCGTACTATCGGCCTTCCTCCCCCGTCCACTCCCAAGTTTCTCCCTCTTCTGTCAACCTCCAGGTTATACACTATTCATGTACCCCCCCACACTTATCTCCTGTCCACTTACTCTTTTTCCCTCCCCTCTACTTTTGGTGACAGTCCCATTACTGTCCCAATCTTTACTCACACCTCCTCTCCTACTCTCAATATGGTTTTTCCATAACATCTTTGAATTTAGAAACACTTGAAGCCTTTTCAGAATATATTGCAGAGACTAAACCTTCAAATGGACAATGATTCACTTCCTGTTCCTTGTCTCTTCACTCTCCGCTCACTCGTCATACCCCATTCTTCGCATCGCTCCGTTCCTTCGCGACTTGAACATGTTCCAATGCCACCTACTCGTTGAATTTTCGAAACAACTATTGTCCGTGAGGTGTCTCTTTTTTCCTACAGAGTACTGATATTTTCATTCATCGCCAATCATGGCCTTTTTACAGTGGAATATATCGCGGCCTCTCAGGGTAATCGGGGTGGTGAGTCATTGTTTTGTTCTTTTTTTTCAGATGTTTGCTTTCCAGGTTTTCCCCTGTTGGTGCTTGCTTACAAGAACCAACAATTACACTCGGGTGTTTTATCCAACCTAGCTCAGGCTATAATTTATTGTATTCTTCGGATCCTTTCTCAGATGGTGACCCTTTAATGAAAGTTAACATCTTATTCGCAATGATATTCCGTTACTGTTCAACTTTTTGTCCATACCTCGCCCTGCTTTACACTGAAGCTCCGTATCCACTTGAATAAGTGGTTTACAATTGATGTTCTTTTGATATAGTCTTACTTCTCACGAGCATCGCTTTTCATCCCAGACCTTTGACCTTTCTGTTTTCTTTCTCTTACCAACAAACAGCTTCTGTTACTTGTTGGTGATTTTAATGCCCACCATGTCCTCTGCGCGGGGGGGTCTTCACTTGTGACTCCGTGGAATTCTGTTGGGGCTTTTCTTGCCTCTCACCACCTCCATCGTTTATATAAGGGTACTACCACCCATTTTGATCTCTGTACTCATACTCTCTACTTGCATCGTTAGATCTGTCTGCTCTTCATCCACCATGCACTAGACTTCAACCTGGACTGTTCTACAAGACCTTACATGACACGATCATTTTCCGATCATCTTACTTCTTCTATTCACCGCTTCCCGTAGCCCTCGCATGGCATTTGATGGGCAAATTGGGATCTTTACTCACAACTCACTGCTTTTGTGAGGTTACTTCTTCATCCTCATTGATGTGATTCTACACATCTTCTCGTCATCAGTTATACCGCCGCTTCTCATTCTATTACCCCAAACCTCAGGCAGGCATTCTCAGAAGTGCGTTTGCCTTGTGGATCTCCTGCTTGTGCTCGTGCTGTTAAACGTTTGGAAACGTGCTTGTGCATGGGGAGGTAACGGTACAAATAGAACCGCTTGAGACAATTGGGGTTGATTTTAAGCAGAAGGTGCGATCGACTCGCCGTGTGTCATCGTGTAGCTAAACGCACTTGTGGCGAGACCTATGTTTCCAACCATCACCTCTGCTTTCTTCTGTGAGTGCAGTATGGGATAAAAAGTGAGGAAATTGTGTGTTAAATACTCTCCTGACCCGGCTCGCTGTTCTTCGGTTTTGGTCACTGGTTGTTGTGTTATAGCAGAACCCTCTTCGACGTTGCCATTGAAATTGGCACACATCTGGTCCGTATTTCCCGAGGGCACCATCTATGCTCCCTCGTTTCTTTCCTCAAAGTCTGCCAGAGAGTTATACACTTGGACTTTTCTTCTCTCGGAGAGAACAGTATATGTGCCTTTTACATTCAGTGTGAACATGGAGGGCAACGCCTCAGGCTTGCCGATCATCTCCGGCCAGCTTGTGGGCCTGAATGACATTCAATATTCGTATGTTACAACTTTACATCGGTCAGTGCCCTTGATAGTCCTCTCACATCTTCATCTCTATTTGGGCACCATCGGAAGTTTTCCCCAAGCTGTGGAAATCTGCCATTGTTCTCCCTTTCCGAAACGGGTACTACAGACATATGCCTTCCCACTATCGCCCATCGCTTCTTACAGTTCAGTTTGCAAAACGTGATGGTACGCCTCGTAATATCGACGTTTAATGTGGTATTTAGAGATCACAAACAGTCTTCTCAGCTAGTCAATATGGCATTTCGTAAGGGTCGTTTCTACTGTATAGACACCTACTACGGCTTGGATACGTTATGTTCGTAAGGCCTATTGCGAATAATTCACATCAGTTATTGACATATTTTTTGACCTTGAGAGGCATATGACACAACTTGGAGGTATAATATTTTGGCCCCAGGCCCATTCCTTAGGGCCTTCCGGGCAATCGTACCATCCTTCCTTGTAAGTACTTTTAACTGTACAGAACTTGTTCAACGTGTTCGAGTCAATAATGTTCTTTCCTTTCCGCGACTTGGTCCAAGATGAAGGTGGTTCCCTCAGGGATGTGTTCTAAGCACAACACTTTTTAGTTCCTTGCCTTAGATGATTTGGGCCTCTGTTCTTTGTTCCACCCAATATATTTGGTCATAACTCTATGTTGATGATTCGCTATTTGCGCTTGTGCAGGCGTCTACTGACTGTCACCTTATTGCAGTTTCTCTCCAGCATGCGGTTTCGACGTGGTTTCCACTTGGGCCACACACACATGGGTTTAAATTTTCAAGTACCAAAAACTCACCAAATTATTTCAATAGACGCTCTGTTATCTCCGACATCCTTTGTATCTCTATGGCTCCCGTATCCCCGAACGTGATACAGTCTCGGTTTCTAGGCCTTCTTTTGAAGATCGGTTAACCTGGAAACCTCACATTACCTCTATGAAGGCAACTTGTCACGCCGGCTAAACCTTCTTAAAACCCTTGCTATCTTTCTGGGGGAGTCTGATCGTCGCAACTCATGCTTCGCCTACATTCAGCCCTCGTTTTTCGAAACTCGATTATGGTGACCAGATTTATTCCGCTGCCTATCCTGCTACTCTCTATAGCCTTAAAACTCATATCCATCACCAGGCTTACGTTTGTGCCTTGTAGTGCTTTTCGCTCTTACCATGTTGAGAGCCTCTATACAGAAAGGCAAATGTTCCATCCTTGTCTGATCGCTCGTGATGCCCATTTGCCTTCGTACTATGTACGCTCTCACGTATCTACACAAATCCTTCATTTTAGAATGTTCACGACTATTAGTAGAATTCTTTATTCGTTCGCCGCCCCTGTTTTGCCCGCCCCGCCCCCATTTTCTTCTTCGCCATACTTTGCACTCTGGTCTTTCCCTTCAGTACCACCTTTATATGTTCATGTAGCATCTCACTCTTTTCCCTACCCCCCGGGAAGTTCAGCTGTTCGGGTCTGTTCTTTTCATCCCTTGCTCGAAAGCAAATGCCTACGGTGGCTTCACGCTATTCTCTCTCTTTCGTGCTCAATTCGCCACTCTCATTCATCATGCCAACGCTTGTGTACACAGTTGGCTCTAAGTCTTCAGACGGCGTAGGTTTCGAGCAGTGTTTACCGGACAGCGTCGTACGAGGGCATTTACATATCTTCAGCTAGCATTTGTACTGTGAACTGTATGCCATTCTTGCAGCTCTTATTCGTATCGCATATATGCCTGTGTCATCATTTGTCGTAGGTTAAGGACTCCTTATTGACTCTACTGGCTATACGAAAAGTTGATACTTCTTCACCCCTAGTTCTCGGTATCCACTTTGGTACTAAATCGTATTTACCAAAACTTAAAGTTATTTGTTTTTTGTTGGGTATGCCTGTGTCTTGTCGACGTAAAGGGCTATGTACTGAGGCAGGACACTGCGGCGCGGTCGCAGTATATGTCCTACCACAATTTACTTATCGAGGTGGTGTTCTTTAATGGACTATTTTGCTGCAATAGCTACCCACCTTCGCACCGTTGGCAACACGTTGGTCAACTCTGCTCGGTAACAAACTTCATTCTATTTAACACCGAGCAGAGGTTAATGCACGTCTTCTGTCATCAGTGTCGGTGTTGGAGACCTCTCTCTCCCGCCTTCGGCATTGGCCAAACTCGTCATTATCATGGGGTATATCTGGAGAGGCACCCATGTTCCTCTCTGTGAGCAGTGTCAAAGTTCCAGTATCGATTAGCCACATTCTGTTAGACTGCCCTCTATATCCAACGAGCACGCTAGAATTTACCTCCAACGTAGTTCGTTCTCCTACTCTCTCTTTACCATCCCTTCTTGCTGTGGTGGTGCGGGACCCTCTTTATTCCTGGACTCTCTCTTTGACTTCTTGTACAACGACCCTGATTACTACCACCAAACTCTGGAATGGATACTTTTCGCATCCTCAGCCTTTCTGGTTCAGTCTTGTGCTTGCCCTTACCCTTTTCACCATCCACTGCCAAGCTGTTATGTCCGTCAACCTGTTGGCTCATCCATCTTTCCATTTTGCCTGTCGGATGCGCCCGTCGCTTCTTCTGCCCTTTGCGCGGGCGCGGTTGTATAGTCCTTGTGGCTTAGCGCTTCTTTTTGATTATAATAATAATAATCGCATCTACTGGTGTATCTTGAGATTCCACACTAATGGGGATTTCAACTGGGGCTAAATGTCTTGTAGATACTGTAGTCTCTTCACCATTTTGGTAGCAAATGTGGGCATAATGTGGATTAGCTTGCAGGATAGCTTAAGGATGATTATAGGAAACAGAGACTGGCTATCGATTACTCTGAGACAATCAACAAATTTACACTTCTTGATGGGTACCCTCTACCTCGAATTGCTGTATAGCCCTTGTCACTTAGCGCTTCTTTTTGATTATAATAATAATCTACCTCGAATTGATGATACAGCTTACCACTACTAATTTAATCCCCTTTATATTGTGTGAGCAATTAGTGTATATTCCAATTACATTATTGTGTGAGTCCCAAAACTATCTTTTGCTAGCTAGTACCAGCTACCTCATATTTCTCTACTTTTTATAGTGCAATTAATTGCTCAACTTACTATACATTACAAATCAGATCTTACTCTCAAATCATTATATCATAGTGACTATCTGTCCATTGAACTTTGTTCACCATTACTTAATTTAGTCCCTTATATATTTTCTCCTTTATTTTAGCTTTATACCCCTCAAGGAAGGTTCCTTGATGTTAGTGAGGGGCTCTTGATTTAGGGAATTGGATCTGTGCTTATTGTTCCCGAATTTAAGCCCATATTCCTTCCATTCCTCCCCAGGCGCTGGGTCATAATCCTCCAGGTTTAGCGCTTCCCCCTTGATTATAATAATAGTTCATGTATTCACAATTGTTAAAATAATCCAAGTGCTATTCTCAGGGGCTAAACCCCTCAAGGAAGGTTCCTTGATGTTGGTGAGGGGCTCTTGATTTAGGGAATTGGATCTGTGCTCCAGTTCCCCGAATTAAGCCTGAATGACTTTCACATCCCCCTCACAGGCGCTGTATAATCCTCCGGGTTTAGCGCTTCCCCCTTGATTATAATAATAATAATAATCAGGGGCTAAAGTGTAATAAGTTCATTATTTTTGCCATTAAAATACTCCAGGTGGTATAGACTACCTCAGGTGCTACTGATTTTACTTTTAATACATTCTTTTACTTTTATATCCATTAGACTCCTTTTTTTTAACTGTAAATATATACTGTAGTTCATAAATCACTTGTTAAAATAATTAAGGTGCTGTTAGATACTTAAGTGTATAACTGAATTATCAATTCTGTAATAATCCCTTTATCTTTCAAAATTTTACAAGTTTTAGATTGTATAAAACGGTAGTGCCCTTAGTCATAGGTCTAGTTGTAGATTCAATATAAATTCTTATATGTTTTACTCAGAATTCTAGTTTGTAAAATTACTCTCATCCTATGATTACAGGCATAGATCCTGAATGTAAACTTTTTACAAATGAATTACATGAATCAACAATTAACGTAATTACCTAAACAGCAGACCAAGCAAAGACATAATTACTCAGTGCAAAACCAATAACATAACATCTTTAACTACAATGTCAGATCCTTTGAGCGCAACAACTTTATGATGACCTCACAAGAATACTCATTTCCCTTCATTACAATATATCATCATTACATTCACAGACAGAACTGCTTAAGCCTGATTTACAGATTTCTATACCATTCCACCTGGACAAATGGCCATACAAAACTGTCGAACAGACCCAGCAACGGGGAGGAAAGAACAGTATTACTATTCAATCACTCGAATATATCAAATCTTGACATGGGGTGAACATGGGGAATATAATCATAGACAAATTTAAATCAAAAGACCTGCAAAAAACCCATCACAGTTATAAACATCTACAGAGTACACTGTCAAAACATTTATCACGTTAGTGAATAAACACTAGGAAAATAGATTATGTTACACACATGAATAAAGACACCCTACTACTAACAGGGTGATTTCAACATAAACATACTACACGACAAGGACCCACAGTAACCGTATTCACAAACACAATGAGTAATGCCTGTTGTACCAGCTATATCTAAATACAAGAATCTCCGAGAACAAGCATCTCCTTAATAGACCACCATCTGGACAACACCATATCCACTTTAAAATCAGACTAATCACAGACAACTCTACGTCCCACTACCCAACCCTTTATCATAACTAATCTGGGCAATCTTCCATTCTGGACCCTCAAGGAAGGTTTCCTTGATGTTGGGTGAGGGGCATCTTGATTTAGGGATTTGGATCTGTGCTCCAGTATACCCGATTTTAGCCTGAATGCCTTCCACGTCCCCCACCCCCCCCCCCCAGGCGCTGTAAAATCCTCGGGTTTAGCCGCTTCCCCCCTTGATTATAATAATATTTCCATTTCTGGTCTATTTGCTGCAATAGCATACCCACCTCATACCGTCTGGCAAAACGTTTGGTCAAACTCTGCTCGGGTAAAAAAAATTCTTCTATTTAAAACCGGAGCATAGGTTACTGGCCGTCTTTATTCTTGTCATCATGTGCCGAGGTTGGGAGGACCCATCACTCCCGCCTTCGCATATTGGTACACAACTCGTCTTACTCATGGGTATCTCATGGAGAGGCACCCTGTTCCTCTCTGTGAGCAGTGTCAAGTTCCAGTATCGATTAGCCACATTCTGTTAGACTGCCCTCTCTATCAACGAGCACGCAGAATTTACCTCCAACGTCGTCTTCGTTCTACTACTCTCTCTTTACCTTCCCTTCTTGCTGATGGACCCTCCTTTAATCCTGACTCTCTCATTGACTTCTTGACAACGACTGATTTACTCCACAAACTCTGATGATACTTTTCGCACTCCCCTCAGCCCTTTCTAGTTCAGTCTCTTGCTGCCCTTTACCCTTTCACCATCCACTGCCCCGCTGTTATCCGTAACCTATTACTCATCCATCTCCCTTTTGCCACCTGATGCCCTCGCTTCCTTCCTGCCCTGCAGCGCTGTATAGTCCTTGTGGCTTAGCGCTTCTTTTTGATTATAATAATAATAATCTGGGCAAACTACTACAAGACATTACTAAAGTAACCTTCAGACTACATAACGATACAGAAGTTAACTTTATAGCAGCTATGAATAACATCGATTGGCAAAATGAGCTTGAAACATATACAGATATGAATGAATGTATAAATAATTTAATATAAAAAGCCCAATGCCTCCACAACAGACATTGCCCCAGAAAAACTAAACAGATCACAGCAAAGAGACTGAATAATCCCTGGCTAACACCAAGCATCCTCAAATCCATTAACACAAAGCACAAATATGAAAAACAGTATAGAATGGGTCAAATAACTAGAGAACAGTCGAGAAATTACTCGTCAGCACTTCCCAGCCTGATAAGAAGGTCAAAAAAATGGTATTACGAAAATAGATTACATAGCATCAAATGTGACATGAAAAAAACCTGGAAAACTATCTGAAATTCTTGGAACTAAAAAGTTATCCAAAAACAAAGCAAACTAACAAAATCAGATGAACCCCTACTCACTCCAACCGAAACAGCAACCAGACAATGTTTTCTTCTCCACCATAGGAAAAAAAATCTAGCAAACAAAATACCAAGCACAAACGCCCATCCATCACACTACCTCGTAGGAACCTACCCAAATACGCTATTCCTAGCTCCAACCAACCCCACTGAAGTTATGCTCATCATAAACACCCTTAACCCTTTCAGGGTTTCGGCCGTACTAGTACGGCTTACGACCCAGGGTTTTTGACGTACTACGTACTTCCCAACTTCACACCCGTTAGCAACAACGTTGGTCTACTATGCTCGGCAACAAACTTCAATCTATTAAACCGAGTATAGGTTACTGGCTGTCTTCTTATCACCAGTGTCGAGGTTGGGGAGACTACTCTCTCCCGTCTTCGCATTGGCCATACTCGTCTTACTCATGGATATCTCATGGAGAGGCGCCCTGCTCCTCTCTGTGAGAATTGCCAAGTTCCATTATCAGTCAGCCACATTCTGTTGGACTGCCCACTTTATCAACGAGCACGCAGAATTTACCTCCGTCGTCGTCTTCGCTCTGCTGCTCTCTCTTTACCTTCCCTTCTCGCTGATGGACCCACCTTTCATCCAGACACTCTCATTGACTTTTTGACAACAACTGACTTACTTCACAAATTCTGATACCTTCAGCCCTTTCTACTTCAATCTCTTGCTACCCTCTACCCCCGTACTATCCCCTGCCCCGCTGTTTTCTGTAACCTACTGATCATCCCTCCTCCCTTCTGCCATCCAATACCCTCGCTTCCTTCCCTACCCTGCAGCGCTGTATAGACCTTGTGGCTTAGCGCTTCTTTTTGATTGTAATAATAATTTTGACGTACTAGTACGCCTAAATTCTAGCGCCCTCAAATCTAGCGGGAGAAAGCTGGTAGGCATATATATGAAAGAATGGGTCTATGTGGTCAGTGTGCGCAGTATAAAAAAAAAAAAAAAAAATCCTGCAGCACAGTGCATAATGAGAAAAAAAAAACTTTGACCATGTTTTTGGAATAAAACCGACTTTGCACTGTATTTTCATATAGTATTTATTGTTGTATTCTAGTTTTCTTGGTCTCATTTTATAGAATGGAAGACATATTACAGAAATTGAGATGATTCTGACTGGTTTTACAATTAAAAGTACCTTGAAATTGAGCTCAAAGTAGCAGAAATGTTAAATTTTTACCAAAGTTCAAAAGTAAACAAATCATGCCAAGCGTCCTATAGCCCTTGTGGCTTAGCACTTCTTTTTGATTATAATAATAATGCCAAGCGTCCAATACACGTCAACTGGCGAGTCTAATATTCTTTCACAAGTGCGCTGATATTATTTATACCATTTCTACACTAATGCAGCAGTCTGCACAACAGTAAATCTTCTATTTTTTGTAAGAATAAAAATTGAAAGTGGAAAGCCAAAGAAATATAAGAGGGGCCTGGGGATGTGACTAACAAACAGAGGAAATGTTATTTTAGTGCCAGGAATGTCTTTGTTTATTCTGGACCCTATTTGGAAATTGGCATCTTTTGAAATTTGTGTGAAATTGGCAAAATTACTAAATTCTGACCACTGTATTGGATAGTTGAAATCAGTAAATGGGTGGTTTCTTATACTCATTCGATAGAAAAAATGGAATTTTAGCGAAATAGTTATGATTTTTGTCTAATACACTGGAATTGGCCGAAAATAGGGCTCAAAGTGGGCAAAATCGCCGATGTGTAAACATCGCCGAGACCACTAACTTCGCGAGAGCATAATTCCGCAAGTTTTCCATCAAATTTCATACTTTTGGTGTCATTATGATCGGGAGAAGATTCTCTATCTTTTCATAAGAAAAAATTTTTTTTTTTTTTTAAATTTGGCCGACCCTGAGAACAAGTCTCAGGGAGGGCCTGTCGACCCTCAAAGGGTTAAAAACAAGGCAGGAGACAAACAGCTTGCCTGCTTTTATGTATAAAAAAGCTTCTCAAGTATTGTCACCAATTATTGCAATGCTCTTTAACAAATCCATTGAGTCGTCTACCTTCCCAACAACCCTCAAAATAGCGAGGGTCACTCTGATCCATAAAGGAGGTGACCAAGCTGACTTGAATAACTATAGACCAATATCTAACTTACCACTGCTCTCTAAAATCTTTGAAAAATTAATTCATAGACGGATCTATTCCTACCTCGTTTCACACAACATACTCTGATACCTTCAGCCCTTTCTACCTCAATCTCTTGCTACCCTCTACCCCCGCACTATCCCCTGCCCCGCTGTTTTCTGTAACCTACTGATCATCCCTCCCCCCTTCTGCCGCCCAATACCCTCGCTTCCTCCCCTACCCTGCAGCACTGTATAGCCCTTGTGGCTTAGCACTTCTTTTGGATTATAATAATAATTCACACAACATATTAAGCCCTTGTCAGTTTGGATTCAGAAATAATAAAAGCACAAATGACGCTATCATACACATGCTAGAACTAATATATACCACACTTGAAAAGAAATAAGTCCCGCTGGGCATTTTCATTGATTTACGTAAAGCTTTCAATACAGTCGACCATGAACTACTGTACTCCAAATTAATTCACTATGGTATCAGAGGCCACTCCCTCAACTATCTAAAGTCATACCTTAGTAAGAGAACTCAATATGTGTATGCAAATGATGCAAACTCCTCCACCCAACCAATCACAGTAGGAGTCCCACAAGGAAGCGTCCTTGGACCACTCCTCTTTCTCATCTACATCAATGATCTACCAAATGCATCACAGCTACTCAAACCCATATTATTTGCAGATGACACTACATATGTATTTTCCCACCCAAACGCAGTCATACTAGCAAACACAGTCAATGCTGAATTACAGAAAATATCTGCCTGGATGAGGACTAACAAACTTACCCTGAACACTGATAAAACCTATTTCATTCAGTTTGGAAACAAAGCTGCAAATGATCCAATTAACATTATGCTAAATGGATCATCAGTCACAAGACTCACAGGGAAAATTCCTAGGTATCCACCTTGACAGTAGCCTTAAGTTCCGGACACACACACAACAAACCACCAAGAAAATCTCCAAGACTGTAGGCATACTATCAAAGATAAGGTACTACATTCCACAATCAGCTCTCCTGGCACTGTGCCATTCACTCATGTACCCTTATCTTACATATGGAATTTGTGCATGGGGATCAACAACATCCAATCACCTAAAACCCCTAATAACCCAGCAAAAGGCAGCAGTAAGAATGATAAATTCCCACTCCCGCCAGCATACTCCACCAATTTTCAAAAGTCTGCCCCTCAAGGAAGGTTCCTTGATGTTGGTGAGGGGCTCTTGATTTAGGGAATTGGATCTGTGCTCCAGTTCCCCGAATTAAGCCTGAATGCCTTCCACATCCCCCCCCCCCAGGTGCTGTATAATCCTCTGGGTTTAGCGCTTCCCCCTTGATTATAATAATAATAATAATAATAATAATTCAAAAGTCTGAATCTGCTTACCATTAAGAACATCCATACTACATACACAGAACAATACACACAAATATAAACCCCCCACTCAAACTTTTCCTCGCCAACCTAAACAGGACACATGACCACAACACAAGACACACATCTCTTTTTGATATACCTCATGTCCATATCACACTGTGTAAAAACTCTATGCACATAAAGGGCCCCAAAATGTGGAATTCATTACCAGAAGATATTAAAGTAACCCAGTCTGAAAATCAATTTAAGACTCTTCTCAAAAGCCACTTAATCACCCTAGACTAAATGCTAAATACTCAGTATACATTTACTCACCTATGTACTCCCACATCATAACTGAAACAATCACATTGAACCTTTTATCCATTGTTGACAAGAATATAATTGAATCAGTTTTTCACAAAAGCATTTTAGAATATAAATACATATACCTTTGTATTATACAAATTTTGATTCATTTATATTATTATTATTATTACAATCAAGGGGGAAGCGCTAAACCCGGAGGATTATACAGCGCCTGGGGGGGGATGTGGAAGGCATTCAGGCTTAATTTGGGGAACTGGAGCACAGATCCAATTCCCTAAATCAAGAGCCCCTCACCAACATCAAGGAACCTTCCTTGAGGGGTGATTCATTTATAATTAATATTCTGCTGTACAACTATGAAATAATTACTTTCCTACTGTACAACTATATACTACTCCTTAGTATCAAGTAGATTATTATTATAATCAAAAAGAAGCGCTAAGCCACAAGGACTATACAGAGTATCAAGTAGAATGTAAGCCAATAATAAGTTGGCCCATAATGCCTAGGCATAATAGAGGCTCTCTTTGCATTGCAACCCACTATTGTATATACACAATCTCAATGTACTGTTTGCAAAGACATTAAATAAATAAAATTGCTCAGTACTGTGTGTTTAGCACAATTGATCTACAGAGTGCCTATCATCAAGTCCCTATAAGGAATGAAGATAAACCATACACAGCGTTTCAGGCTAGTGATGGCCTGTATCAGTTTACCAGAGTCCCTTTTGGAGTCGCCAATGGGGTAGCCTGCTTCCAACGAATTATGGATTCACTCATTCAGGAAGAGCAACTCATGGGAACTTATGCGTATTTAGATAATGTTACCATTTGTGGCAAGACCCAGGAGGAACATGATCCAAACCTTGATAAGTTTTTGGAAGCCGCCAAGAAGAAAAATATCAGTTACAATGAAGAAAAGTGCACTTTTTCAACTAAAAGGCTTAGCATCCTTGGTTATGTAGTGGAAGGAGGTTCAATATTCCCAGACCCTGAACAACTACAACCTCTACGGGAACTTCCAATGCCTCAAGACAAAAAGTCACTCCGAAGAACTCTTGGTCTCTTTGCTTATTACTCACAATGGATCTACAACTATTCAAGTAAAGTCCGCCCATTGAGTGCTACCACGATATTTCCTGTGACAAAGGAAGCAGAAACCGCTTTCCATACTCTCAAACAGGACATTGAAAACTCAGTAGTTCAAGCCATTGATGAGTCCCTACCATTCGAAGTGGAAACGGATGCATCTGACATTGCCATTGCTGCAGTCTTATCTCAGGCAGGACGACCAGTAGCCTTTTCGAGAGCTTTTCAAGGATCAGAGAAGTGTTACGCTGCTGTAGAAAAGGAAGCCCAGGCCATCATAGAAGCAGTTCGCCACTGGATTATTATTATTATAATCAAAAAGAAGCGCTAAGCCACAAGGGCTATACAGCGCTGCAGGGTAGGGAAGGAAGCAAGGGAATTGGATGGCAGGAGGGAGGGGGGATGATCAGCAGGTTACAGAAAACAGCGGGGCAGGGGATAGTACGGGGGTAGAGGGTAGCAAGAGATACAAGTAGAAAGGGCTGAAAGTATCAGAATTTGTGAAGTAAGTCAGTCGTTGTCAAAAAGTCAATAAGAGAGTCCGGATGAAAGGTGGTCCATCAGCGAGAAGGGGAAGGAAAAGAGAGAGCAGCGGGGCGAAGACGACGACAGAGGTAAATTCGCGTGCTCTTTGATAAAGTGGGCAGTCCCAACAGAATGTGGCTGACTGATAATGGAGCTTGGCAATTCTCACAGAGAGGAGCAAGACGCCTCCCCATGAGATATCCATGAGTAAGACGAGTATGGCCAATGCGAAGACGGGAGAGAGTAGTCTCCCAACCTCGACACTGGTGATAAAAAGACGGCCAGTAACCTTATACCGGTTTAATAGACTGAAGTTTGTGCCGAGCATAGTAGACCAACGTTGTTGCCAACGGGGGGAAAGGGTGGGAAGATATTACAGCAAAATAGTCCGTACATGGAATACCTCTGTAAGAAACTGGTAGGTCATGTACTGCTGCCCGGGCGCAGCAGTGTCTGCCTGTTCATTGCCAGTACGTCAACATGACCAGGGACCCAACAAAAAACAATATCTTTAGCTTAGTAAAGATGCGGCGTAGCCAAAGTTGGATACGGAGGACTAAGGGGTGAGGTGTATCAAATTTTTGTATAGCCGTAAAGCCTAAGGGAGTCTGAGACACCACAAATGATGACACAGGCATAGATGCAATACGGATAGTGCTGTAAGGATGGCATATAATTCAGCAGTAAAAATACTAGCTGAAGATAGTAAATGCCCTTGTACGACGCTGTCCGGAAACACTGCTGCGAATCCTACGCCGTCAGAAGACTTAGAGCCATCTGTGTACACAGCAATGGCATGAGAATGAGAGTGAAAGTGGTCAAGGGAAAAAGAGAGCGGGAAGCGACCGTAGACAGTTGGGCTTTCGAGAAAGGGGAGGGAGAAAGAACAGCTCGAACAGCTGGGACCATCCCAGGGGGGTAGGGAAAAGTGAGATGCTACATGTACATAGAAAGGTGGTAGTTGAAGAGAAACAAGAGCGAATGAAGGCGAAGAGAGAAGGGACGGAGTAACCCAGGGGCGGCGAACAAATAAAGAATGTCTACTAATATCAGTGACCTTTCTATAAATGGAAGGATTGCGGAGATCATGAGAGCGTACATAGTAGCGCAGGAAATTTGGGCATCACGGCGATGGGAAAAGGATGGAACTTCGCTTCTGCTTTAGAGGCTTTCGACAGGGGAAGAGCGAAAAGCACCAAGGCATAAACGTAATCCTTGGTGATGAATGGGGTTAAGGCTAGAGAAGAGTAGCAGGAGATGCCGCTGAATAGATCTGGTAAACCATAATCAAGTTTCAAATAAAATAAGGGGGGAATGTAGGTGAAGGGGGGTTTTCAAACCGATCAGCTCCCCCGAAAGATGAGCAAGGGTTTTAAAAAGGGTTTCCCACCCGGGCTGTGACAAGTTGCCTTCAGAGAGGTAATGTGAGGTTTCCAGGATAACCTACGATCAAAGAGGAGGCCCAGAAACTTGACTGTATCACGTTCGGGGATACGTAGCCATAGAGGTACAAAGGATGATCAGAGATGACAGAGCGTCTAGTGAAAGTGATTTGGTGGGTTTTAGTGCGGAAAATTTAAAACCCATGTGTGGTGGCCCAATTGGAAACACGGTCGACTGCATCTGGAGAGAAACTGTAAGGAGGTGACAGTCAGCGCCTGCACAGGCAAAGCAAAGTCCAACATAGAGTGATGCCCAAAATATTTGATGGAAGACTAGAGGCCAAATCATTAATAGCAAGGAGAAAAAGTGTTTGCTCAGAACACATCCCTGGGGGAACACCTTCAGCTTGGACAAAGTCCGGGAGAGCACATTTTTAAACCCCCGAACACGGAAATGCCTGTCAGTTAAAAATTTCTTAAGGAAGGATGGTAGATTGCCTCCAAGGGGCCTAAGGAGTGGGCTTGGGCTAAAATATTATACCTCCAAGTTGTGTCATATGCCTTCTCAAGGTCAAAAAATATGGCAATAACTGAGTGGTTTATTCGCAAAGGCATTACGAACATACGTATCCAAGCGCAGTAAGGGTCTATGGTAGAACGTCCCTTCGAAAGCCATATTGACGAGTGGAGAAAACTGTTGTGTGTCTCTAAATACCACACTAAACGTCTATTTACTAAAGACGTTCCTTTAAACTTTGCAAACTGCACTGGTAAGAGCAATGGGACGATAGTGGGGGGGTTTCATGTCCCGTAGTGCCTGGTTTGCGGAAAGGGAGAACAATGGCGGATTTCCACAGCTGTGGAAGAACTCCTTGTGACCAAAAAAATTGTAAAGGTGTAATAGGACTGCAAGGGGCTGACTGATGTAAATGTTGTAGCATACGAATATGAATGTCGTCGGGCCCCAGCTGCCGATGATCGACAAGCTGAAGTGTTGCCTCCAGTTCTTGAAGTGTAAAAGGCACATTATACTGTTCTTCTCTGAGAGAAGAAAAGTCCAAGGGTGCTAACTCTCTGGCAGACTTTGAGGAAAGAAATGAGGGGCATAGATGGAGTCCCTGAGAAATACGGACCAGATGATTGCCAATTTCATTGGCAACATCTAGGGGGTTTTGGGCTATATCAACACCGGCAAACCCGCAGAACAGGAGCCGGGTCAGGAAATATTTACCACTCAGTTTTCGTACTTTTTTCCAGACTGCACTCATAGAGGAAGCAGAGGTGTTTGGCGGAGACATAATCTCGCCAGCAAGTGCTTTAGCGTCACGGATGACACGGCGAGCGATCGCACGCTTCTGTTTAAAATCAAGGAGTCGCTCTGTGGTTCTATTGTACCGGTACCCTGCCCCATGCAGCGCGTTTCAAACGTACTGCACGAGCACAAGCAGGAGACCACCAAGGCACGCAATTTCTGAGAATGCCTGCCCGAAGTTTGGGTATAGAATGAGAAGCTGCGGTTGAAAACGGGGGACGAGAAGAGGGGGTAAAAGCTCACGATGGAGGACGAAGAAGGAACCTCTTTAAAAACAGTCAGGTGTGAGAAAAGGGTTTCCAATTTGCCCATTAAATTGAAAGCGGGGGGTGCGAAGAGGTGGCGAATATGAAGGGGAAGTAAGAATGATTGGGAAATGATCACTGTCATGAAAAGTCCGGGAGAACAGACCAAGTAAAGTCTAATGCGGCGGAGGAAGAGCAAACTGAGAGATCGATGCAAGAGAGAGTATGAGTCCGAGGATCAAAATGGGTGTGAGTACCTGTATTTAAAACATGGAGGGGGGGTTGGCAAGAAAAGCCTCAACTGAATTCCACGGGAATCACAGTGAGACCCTCCCCAGAGGAAATGGTGGGCTTAAAATCACCAAGTAACAGAATCGGTGGGGGTAATGACGAAACAAGGAAGGCAAAATCCGGAATAGATAATGCCCGAGAAGGAGAGAGATATAAAGAACAGAGCGTATACCACCTATGTAAGTGGATACGGGCTGCTGTTAATGCAGCGAAGTATGAACAAATAGCTGATGGTACGGAATATCAGTGCGGAGAAGAAGGGCACTTTCTTTAAAAGGTCCCATCCAGGAAAAGGTTTCTGAAGAATACAATAAATTATAGCCTGAGATGTGAAAATAACAGCAGAGTGTAATTTTGGTTCCTGTAAGCAAACACCAACGGGGCAAACTGGAGAGTAACATCTGAAGCTCACCCCCGATTACCCCTGAGGCCGCGTATATTCCACTGTAAAAAGGCCATGATTGGCAAAAGATAAAGATACTTGAAATCCGCAGGTAAGGTTCCTACGGACTAGAAGGGTTAGAAAAGTCCACATGCGGAGGCAGTGGAAAATTGTTCAAGCAGCGAAGGAACGGTGCGCTGTGAAGAAAGGAGTTGCGCAGGGGAGCAGAGGGGAGAGGAAGAGGCGGAAGGTGGATCAGTGTCCATTGATGGTTTGGTCTCTGCAATATATTCAGAAAATTGCTTCAAGTGTTTCGGAATTCAGAGATGTCGTATGGGAGACAATATTGGGAATGGTAGGGGGAGGATGAGTAAAGATTGGAACTGTATTGGGCTGTACCAAGGTAGGGGGGGGGCGAAAGGGTGGAGGGGAAATGGAGAAGCGTGGCAGGGGACAGAAGAGACAGGAACCTGGGAGGTGGCAGAAGAGGTAGAAACTTGGGAGGGAAACAGGGAGGAAGGTACATTACGAGGAGGAGGGTGAAACCTCTGCCTTGTAACTGAGCCAGTGAGAGGGGAAGAAAATAGGGACAGAGACAGGGAGGGTAAAATGAGGAGGTGGAAGATGGTAGGAGGTGTTACCGGGCCTTTTTTTGACTTTTGAGAAGTAGAGGGACGATTGGGAAGAGGTGTCGTACGAGGGCTCGTCGATACTGAGGGTTGTAAGAGAGAACTCGAAGAAGCGAGATTAACTGAGGCGTTGAAGTAGGGACGTCTGAGCCGAGGACAGCAAAAGGATTAGATACAGGAGTGATTATGGAGAGGTAACCACAGAGGTGGGGGTAGAAGATTGGATACCAGAAGTGGGGGGACGTTTGAAACACGGGAATAAGAAACACGTGGGAGTCCCCCCTTGGAGGCGGAAAATGAGAAACTGCCATGGCATAAGGGAAACCCTTTTGTCTCTTTGAGGTAACGGATTTTCCCCCTCGTTTTAAAAAGACCTGACAACGGCGAGAGAACGAAGGGGAGCCTCATGACAGTTAAGGCAAGAGGGAGATCGATTGCAAGACGTATTAGAATGGTCATCGGCACCACAGACTGGGCATTCGGCGATAGATCTGCAATATTTCGCTGGATGGCCAAATCGCCAGCAATTTCTACACTGTTGTGGTGTAGGGATCACCTTTCGAAACTTGTAACCGATGTCTTGCTATATAAACGGGGGATGGGAGTTCTCGCTGTCAAAAGTTAAACGAGCCACATTGCTAGGGTATCGTCTCCGCCCACGGCAGGAAGAACGTAAGTGTCTACCTTGAGGATTTGGGGGATCTTGGAGTTCCAGCTGTTCTAGAATGTCGGGCCACATGTCTGGAAATTTTGTTGAAAATATGGTATGGGGCAGAATAACGGTACCACTACAAGAATTGAGGGAAAAGATGTTTTTCAAGGGTGACAGGAACAGTATCTATATGGGGTAAGACGAGAGAGCTCACGAGCCTGGGGAGCATTCGTACGGTAAAAGATGCGCGTACCGCTCTTAAGAGCATGAAAAGAAATATCTTTACCAAATGGCGTAGGAGTGCCTTGCCAATACTATGGTCAGAAAGATAGGCAGTAGAGGAAGTTGGGTTTGTAAAGTGAAGAATTTAGTCCACTGTTCAGTCTGAAAACTGAGCGTGGAAAGGTAGTGAAGGACGTTTTCGATCGTTTCCCGAGAAGAACGAGAAGGTGAAAGGTGGAGAAGTATCATCAGCAGGTTTAAATTTTCGTTGACGTTTAGGCGTGGACCAGAGTTGGTCCGACGTGGAACGGGTCGGCGATTTGAAAATTGCCGGACGTAGAGGGAGAGGCCGGGAAGATAGAAAGGAGGGCGAAGGTGATAAATCGAGGAGTCAGTCGGGCCTCAGTACTAAGCGGGTGAGGAAACAGCACCGGCAATAGGTACAGGCATGAGGAATGTTGGAGAGGGTCCAAAGACGAGGCGGGGTCAAAGGGGTGCGGTATCAAGAAGGGCCCGGGGGGGGACCGGTTCAGACTGGGCTGCCATGGTTGGTTTCTTTCTTTTTGTTTTTAGAAAAAAAAAAGAAAGAAGAAAGAAAATAAAAATAAAAAAAAGAAAAAAAAGGGGGGACAGGGGGGATAGTTCCTAGGAGGGATGAAGGGCCAGAAATCTCCCTCCGGCCCAAGAGGACCGCACCGCTAGTAGCGCAGATCCCGCATGGACCCGTCCATAACCCCAACCTTCATGCCAGTACACCAGCAATCTGGGATACAACTCACATCGGCCGAGCTACCTCGGGGACAAAGAGAGGCGGCCGGATATCCGCCACAAAGCATACCTCCTTCAGCCACCACCCCCGGAATCCGAAAAGGGGGCTTCCAGAGCTACAAACCCCTCGCCCAAAAGACAACCAAAGCTTACCCGGGATACCGGAGAGGGATCGGGACCTAGGCAATCCAGTTCCAGGCAAACTACGCCACCCCCAAAGAAACCTCAACGGAATGGGATGGACCCGGTGTCCTTTCCTCCTACCAGGAACTACGCGCCCTGGGGAGAAAATCCCAAAGGACAAAAAGAGGAAGGGCAAAAGGGAGGAGTGGGGAGGAGGAGGAGGAAAGGAAAAAGCGGGAGGATGGGGAGGAGGGAAAGGGGAGGGAGATTGGGGGGTTTAGGTTCGGTCCCGAGGAAGAAGACCGATAGGGCTAATTCCTCGACCAAGAGCCCCTTCAACCACGCCAAGGAGCCCCCCTGGGAAGAGGTTCGCCACGGGCATTATTTTAAATGTAACATTTACCTAAGGACTGACCAAGGTCCGTGATGTATATGTTCGACAAGAAGCACAAATAGAATAGGATAAAGAATGACAAGATAATACGCGGAGGATGGAACTTCATGTTATGACTTTGAATTCTGTACCGACCGGTCAAGAGAACCTCCACCCGATGCATTCTCTAGATCCCCTGTGGAGCAGCATGCATGATTTACAATCCTCTCAGCACTCCACAAGGCTTGTGCACCCAGGATTACACGCCCGAACCATTGTCAAATCAAAGAACAAGCCCTACTTCAGTGGAAGATGTGCCCACAAGTGATCAGAGCATGCAGAGTATTTGCAGAGTGGCAAAGCCCAAACTTTCATCACCAGAGAAGACTCATCTCAATAAAAGCCACCCAGCCTTTCGAAGACTGAATGTAGATTTCAAAGGACCTCTACAAAGCTAATCAGAATAGATATTCCTTAACAAAGAAAATAATAATCAAGGTTTCCCTTTGTGTTCCCTGTGCAAATATGACTGCATCAACGTTATAGTGTCTTTTTACAGTTTTTCTTATTTTGTAGCCAGCTTAATCCATATCAGACGGATCCTCGTCATGAGTAACGAATTTTAGGAGTTTTTGGCTAGAAAGGGTATTGCCTGCAGCAGAACAACAGCACAACCATCAAAGCAATGGTCAAGTGGAGCAGTTCAATGGTACTATATGGAAGAAAAGTTACAGGACTGAAGTCTGCAATCTACCTTTCAAACTGGCAAACCGTTCCTACCTGATGCTCTTCACTCTATTAGAACATTGCGTGCACAGGCTACTAATGGACCCCTCATGAAAGACTCCTCAACTATTCACGTCGTTCCTCTACGGGAGCCTCCGTGCCCACTTGGTTATGTCATCCTGGACCCATTCTCCTGAAGAGTCACCGTAGGATGAACAAGACGGATCCTTTAGTGGAAGAGGTAGAGCTCCTGCAACCTAATCCACATTCACTACCAAAATGGTGAAGAGACTACAGTATCTACAAGACATTTAGCCCCAGTGAAATCCCCATTAGTGTGGAATCTCAAGATACACCAGTAGATGTGAAAGATGCTTCGTTTTCTCCTGGAAAGCCCCTTGAGACTACCCCTATGGAAATAGAGGATTCTGCTCCAGCAGTTAATCAAACCCCGCTGGAAAATATCGAACCTGGTGAAGAGGCTCAAGGGCTATGAAGGTCGGGACGTATACGTCGCCCACCTAACAGCTTGGGAAATTACTGTCTCTAATATTTTAGAAGGGGGAGATGGTAGTGATACTGCTCCTGTGGGGAGCAGCAGCAGGATAATACTGCACCACCTCTCAGGGCCCTTAACAACAGCGACAGCTTGGTGTGTGTCATGGGCGCCAACACATGATGTGTGGTTCTCCTCTCTTATATCCATATATTAGTGATGCAGATTACATGGCGAGTTTAAATATGTGGCCTGTAGTTATAACTTTTCTCTTGACATATGCAAGACATCATCCTCCCTGTAGAAGCAGCTATTAGATGTACTAGTCATTATATTTTTTTGTTGCAGAAGTACTATGAAGATTCTATGTTCAATAAAGCCTAGAGATAAGGCCTGTGTTTCTATCACAACACACTGTCTTGGGCATTAGTGTCACCCAGGGCAGCCCACTTTCCCCTTACAATGCCACTGCTCTAGGCACATGCTTATGCTTTAGACCAAGGGACTGACCACCTATCAAGGTTGAACAACTGATCATCTCAAAATTTTCTTTCCATTTGTCTTTTCCAGTGCTGTAATCACCTCTGTATTCAACATGGCTGTATAGCCCTTGTGGTTTAGCGCTTCTTTTTTATAATAATAATAATGTATTCAACATGCCTGCTATTTAAAAACACTATTTTATTCAGCACTTGTGAAACAAATGAATAGTCCTATATTCTTATTGATCTATGAAAATCTTTTGATACTTTCGACCACAATATTATTCTGCTTTAACTCAGCCACTGTGGACTGAGGAAATACAAAGTATTCTCGCCTTTCCAAGGAGGTGCCTCGACATCAGTAAATTCTCTTAATCTGAAGAATTGGAGCTATCCTGCCTTTCCTTGCATTAAATTTCAATGCCCCATTCCCCATAGCACTGTATGACCCTTATAGGATTAGTGCTATGAATTATAATAAAAAAAGTGCTATGAAATAAGTAATATTTTGAGTCATACATCATTGGCAGACAACAGCATGTAGCAATAAATGGCACAAAGTAGCCTATCAATGAATTCAGAGATCTGCCCCCACCCTCCAGGAGGTTTCTTGAAGCTGGGATGAAGGTTCTTGATCCTCTTCTCTTCCCTCCCCCTCAAGGAAGGTTCCTTAATGCTGGTGAAGGGCTCTTGATCTAGGGAACTGGATCTGTGCTCCAGTTCCCTGAATTAACCCTGAATACCTTCCATTCCCCCCACAGGTGCTGTATAATCCTACGGGTTTAGCGCTTCCCCCTTGATTATAATAATAATAATTCTCTTCCCTCAGCTGTATGACCCTTGTAGGTCTAGCACTTCTTTTTGATTATAATAATGTTTTCTTCCCTGGACTGAACACTGCTACCTCCCATTCCATGATGCTACATGACCCCTGTGGGTTTAGCACTTTCCCTGTATATAATAATGATAATCCCCTAGGTAGGATTCTGCTCCTCTTTTCCTCATCCCTATCAATGATCTCCCTTCAAGGGAGGTTCCTTGAAGCCAGTGAAGGGCTCTTAATCCAAGAAATTGGATAAAGAGCCACTGCCCTCCCTTTTAATTGAATATAAATTTTTTACATTCCTCAGGTGCTGCATTACCCCTGTGGGTTTAGCACTTCCAAAAGACTATAATATTGATGACCTACCAAATATTGCCCAACATCTGAAACCTGTGCTCCTTGTTGATAGCACAAACCTTATTTTATCAGGCCCAGACCCATTGACAGGCACCATAGCTAGCTTTAAACAAAAAGTCTACAATTAGACCTTTGCCAATAAACTTACCCTTAATATTAAAACAGGAAAACTTTTGAGAACAAATCATGTGCCCAATTAGATTTTAAAATAAGTAGGAACACGCACAAGAAATTCCTGTGTCTAATCTGATAAAATTTTGTGCTCATTCAACACGTAAAAAAAAAAAAAAAAAAAAAAAAAAAAAAAAAAAAAAAAAAAAAAAAAAAAAACATGTCAGACTGCAGGGATACTCTAAAATTCACAACTGTTCCCAAATCTACACTATTAATACCCCTCAACAGCCAGTAGGTTTAGCACTTTCTTTGATTACAATAATAATCAACACCCAGTAAGGGGCTCTTGCTCCAAGTGGGTTTAGTGTTCTTGCTAATGACAAAAATAATAATGATCCAAGGAACTGAACATCCTCCACTTCCTTGGAACTAACCTGAATGCCTCATATTTCCCACGTGCTTATGACCCTTTCTCTCAAAATTTATTTCTTAATGCCAGTGAGAGGCTCTTGATTCAAGGAATTGGACTTTTCCCTCCCTCGAACTGAATTAAATTTCTTCCCATTACCCCGGGTGCTGTATGACTCTACAGGTGTAGTACTTCTGATTAAAATAAAAAAATGTTACCAACACTATACAGTACTTTCCTCATAATGCAGCGCTGTATAGCCCTTGTGGCTTAGCGCTTCTTTTTTATTATAATAATAATAATAATTTCCTCATAATGCAGGAATTGTCTGGGAATGCACCTCAGACCAATTATTACTCAGTAAAAGGCAGCTATCTGACCATTACAAACTAATTAGTTAGGGTTAGTTTGGCCCTCTATAAAAACTCTTTGTGGTTTGGCACTTCTTTTTGTTAATTAATACAAAAACTCTTCCCTCAAGGGAGATTCCTTGATGCTGATGAGGAGTATACCTGGAGGGTGTTCCAGGGGTCAATGCCCCCATGGCCTGGTCCATGATCAGGCCTTACAGTGGATCAGGGCCTGATCAACCAAGCTGCTGATGCTAGCTGATGTACAAACCACAGCCAGAGGTCTATTGGAAATCCCACTTGTGTATGCTGCAAGGCAGTTGAACAGTCTTGAGCCCCTGACACTTGTATTGTCTTTTAACATACTCATATGGCACCCTTGCCTTTTATTGGGGGCATGTTGCACTTCCTGCCAAGTCTTTTGCTCTAATGAATTAGATCTCTTCTCCCCTTCCTTGGATCAAACCTAGCTACCTCCTAATGCCTAAGTGTGGAGGAACTGGTTAGATAAGTACACTTTTGTACATGATAATAAACACATGATAACAATGAGCAGCACTTATATTTTAACAGCATGATTTCCAGCAGCCTCTCCCTGGTATCACCTTCGTAGTTGCTGCAGCAGTGTCCACAGTGGCTGTTGATTAGTGAGTAAAAGTATTACATTTTGCCCCAAAGGAGTGTATATTTCAGCATATCACATTTGATTACATGTGATACTGACAGATACTCAATGGTGTTGTGTGGTTGACACTCAAATGACAGTCTCTAAGGTAGGAAATACTCTTCTAACATTAATCTAAACACTGCAGTGCTTTGAGGCAAATGAAAGGGGAATAAAACCTGCCTGATTCATAGCTGGAGTCCTGTGTTGTTGGTGCGACACAAGACTGATATCGGTGTCTTGACAGCAGACTTGAGGAAGTGTCTTGGGGAATGTTGCACTAATGTTCGCCACAACACGTTGGGAATATTTCCTAATCACACCAGCTCACTATTGTCAATCACTATCACTCGCTTATGAGTTTTGTGGGATTATCCAAGGTATTGAGATATTTTGTCTCTTTGTTTACACCTGAGTGCATGCCGTGGTGACACATGTTAACTTATCGTGATTTATACCATGGATCACTACACTTGTTTGGTTTTACACTAATTAAATTTCTTGGTGGAGACTGATAGTATATCAGAGTCACAAGAAGGCCGTTTCCTTGTTTAACCCTTTGAGGGTCGACAGGCCCTCTCCGAAACTCGTTCTCAGGGTCGGCCAAATTTAAAAAAAAAAAAAAATTATTTTCTCTTATGAAAAGATAGAGAATCTTTTCCCGATCATAAAGACACCAAAAGTTTGAAATTTGATAGAAAACTTACGGAATTATGCTCTCGCAAAGTTAGCGGTCTCGGCGATGTTTACGCATCGGCGATTTTGCCCACTTTGAGCCCCATTTTCGGCCAATTTCACTGTACTAGTCGACAAAAAACATGAATATTTCGCTAGAACTCCATTTTTTCTATCGAATGGGTGCAAGAAACCACTCATTTATGAAATTCAACTATCCAGTACAGTGGTCAGAATTTAGCAATTTTGCCAATTTCACACAAATTTCAAAAGATGCCAATTTCCGAATAGGGTCCAGAATAAACAAGAAAGACATTCCTGGCACTAAAATGACATTTCCTCTGGTCATTAGTCACGTCTCAAGGCCCCTCTTATATTCTTTTGCTTTCCACTTTGAATTTTTATTCTCACAAAAAATAGAAGATTTACTGTTATGCAGACTATTGCATTAGTGTAAGAAATGGTATAAATATTATTGGTGCATTTGTGAAAGAATATTAGACTCACCAGTTGACGTGTATTGCACGCTTGGCACGATTTGTTTACTTTTGAAGTTTGGTAAAAATCGAACATTTCTGCTACTTTGAGCTCAATTTCAAGGCACTTTTCTTTGTAAAACCAGTAAAAATCATCTCAATTTCTGTAATATGTCTTCCATTTTATAAAATGAGACCAAGAAAACTAGAATACAACAATAAATACCATACGAAAATACACTGCAAAGTCGCTGATTTATTCAAAAAAAATGGTAAAAGTTTTTTTTTTCTCATTATGCACTGTGTGCTGCAGGATTTTTTTTAGACTGTGCACACTGACCACACAGACCCATTCTTTCATATGAAGGCCTACCAGCTTTCTCCCACTAGATTTGAGGCCGCTAGAATTTATGAGTACTAGTACGTCAAAAACCCCTACGCGTAAGACGTACTAGTACGACGAAAACCCTCAAAGGGTTAACTGTGGGCTAATAATTATAATGTCCCCGACTTGTAGACTAAGTAGGGTGCAGGTTTTCTCTTAATTTCTGTGCTATGGGGAAAGAGCAATGACTGTTTTTAACCTTCATTGTGCAGTTGCTCAGAAAGTCTAGCAAGGAGAGGTTGTGCATGATGATGCCTGGTACAGGTCCGCCATCACAAATCCGGGTTCATTGGGACCTGTAGTGTGTCGGATTACTGAGTTTGCTGGATTACAGAGTGGTTAGGTTAGAATACACTTAATTATGCGAGAGCATAATTCCATAAGTTTTCCATCAAATTTCATACTTTTGGTGTCATTATGATCGGGAAAAGATTCTTTTCATAAGAATTTTTTTTTTTTTTTTTTTTTTTTTTTTGGAAATTTGGGCAACCCTGAGAACAAGTCTGGGAGAGGGCCTGGGGACCCTAAAAGGGTTAACATGTTTGTATGCTATTTACGTATATTGTTTATTATGTCATATTAGCTCAATTGTGATTGGCAAATAAGTCGTAGTATTAAACCATACCCCCGGCCGGGATTGAACCCGCGGTCATAGAGTCTCAAAACTCCAGCCCGTCGCGTTAGCCACTAGACCAGCTAGCCACAATAAGATTCATCCAACTAGGTATATTTCTACACCATAGGAAAGTTAGCACAGGCACCTCTGTGACCACAAATGCAAGTTTTTACAGACGAATCTCCAGCTAGCGTGGCCGTGACGAACTCTAGCTCAAGTCCCTTCACTGCCGTCAACATGACTCAAGAAATCGTAATGACACGATTTGCAATCGTGTCATTACGATTTCTTGAGTCAAGTCGTAGTATTGATACAGGTTCACCATCACAAATCCGGCAATCAGACATCCGGTTCCATCAGTTATTCGGCACTAATTTTGGCTAGTATAATTTCAAATTTCCAGGGTCGCCACACTAACCTACTGGTACTGTTTGGTGGCGCTACTTGCTGCATAAATCATTTCAATTTCTTTTTCTCCATTTATTGTTATAACCTGCTTACTTTTAGCCCTAGCTATGGTTCCAACGAATAAAAAAATGTTTCTCATTGTGTAAAGCACATACACAGTACATACATTGTCCATAAAAGATAAGGTAGCTTTGAAGCCACTGTTGGTTGCCTTGAGCTCAGTCTCATGATGCAGGGGAATATGCTTTATGCTAATATCAACACTATGGCTTATTTGCCTATCACAATTGATCTAATATGACATAATAAACAATATAAATAACATAAAAGCATGTTAAATACTCCAGAATTAATAATATTTGGCATAATACCGAGTGATTCGACGGAGGTATGAAGAGGATAATGGGATACAAGTACCATTCTCCTATCCCTGTCTTGGGGACTTATATTAGAGAAAATGGAGTATAGCACATGGCTATGATATACACTCTTAGTGCACCATAAAACTGAGACAAAAAAGCTATTTTCTCTACATAGATTACCATACATAGCAGCATATGTGTAGAGAACCTAAGATAACCCAAAAAAGTCAGACAAAGTGGCTTATTTCTAGTACATGGCTTGGGTTTGCCATATATGATTTTTGGTAAATATTCAATTCCCACCCAGGGTAGAAACATTGGGTGTTTCTCTACACTTGTTGTCTATGTTCACCCATCAGTAAATGGGTACCCGGGTGTTAGTGGACTGGTGTGGGTCTTATCTTGGGACACTGACCTAATTTGCCTGAAATGCTTAGCATAACAAGGAGCTTTCTATATAGTAGTATGTAATTGATGTCAGCTAGGCCTGTATACCATGTACATGTACTTGTAGTAAATGAAGATATTACTACTATTATTATTATTATTATTATTATTATTATTATTATTATTATTATTATTATTATCTCAGTTGTTTGTTGGGCTATCTTATTAAAACTTGGGCAATGTATGATGGAAAGAAGCTTCTTAACATACACCAAAAATGAAAGAATTATTATTACAATGAAAAAGAAGAGCTAAACTGCAAGGGTTATACAGTGCAGGGCAGGGAAGGATGCAGGGGAAATGGGTAGCAAGAGGAAGAGGGATGATTATTTGAGTATGGAGTGCAGCGGGGCATTGGATAGTGCAGGGGTAGAGGGTAGCTAGAGAGTAAGGTAAAAAGGACAGAAGAGAGTGCTAGAGGCATCGTCAGAGTTTGTGTAGTAAATCGGTTGCTGTCAAAAAGTCAATGAGAGAGTTTGGATTAAAGGAGGGTCCATCAGCAAGAAGGGAAGGTAAAGAAAGGGCAGCAGAGTGGAGACGACACTGGAGGTAAATTCTGCGTGCTCGTTAATAGAGTGGACAGTCCAACAGAATGTGGCTAACAGATACTGGAACTTGACAATTCTCGCAGAGAGGAACAGGGAGCCTCTCCATGAGATAACCATGAGTAAGACGAGTGTGGCCGATGCAAAGACGGGAGAGAGTAGTCTCCCAACTTCGACACTGATAACAAGAAGACGGCCAGAAACCTATACTCGGTTTAATAGAATGAAGTTTGTTATGGAGCAGATCAGACCAACATTGTTACCAACGGGTGCGAAGGTGGATAGCAATTTCAGTGAAATAGTCTGTGACTAGAACACCTCTATGCGAAACTGAGAGGTCATGTACTGCTGACAGTGCAGCAGTGTCTGCCTGTTCATTGCCCTGTGTGTCAACATGACCAGGGACCCAGCAAAAAAACAATATCTTTATGTTTGCTAGAGATATAGCATAGCCAAACTTGGATATGAAGAACTAGGGGGTGAGGTGTATCAAATTTTTGTATAGCCTGTAATGCACTATGGGAATCTGAAATAACCACAAATGGTGACACAGGCATAGATGCTATATGGATAAGTGCTACTAGAATGGCATGCAATTCAGCCGTAAAAATGCTAGCCGAGGATAATAAATGTCCTCACATGACACTGTCCAGAAACACTGCTGCCAATCCGACACCGTCAGAAGACTTAGAACCACAGGTGTACACTGTGATGGCATGAGAATGAGAGCGAAAGTGGTCAAGAAAAAGAAAGTGGGAAGCCACCGTAGGTAGATGGGCTTTTGCGCATGGCAGTGGGAAAGAACAGACACGAACTGCCAGAACTTCCCAAGGGGGCAAGGAAAAGTGAGATGCTACATGAACATAGAAAGGTGGTAACTGAAGAGAAGACGAGCAAATGGAGGCAGAGAGAAAAGGGGTGGAGTAAGCAGAGGCGATGAACAAATAAAGAACGTCTACTAACATCAGTGACCATCCTATATACGGAAGGATTGTGGAGGCCCTGAAATCAAACATAATAGTGAAGGCAATGAGCATCACAGTGATCGGACAAGAATGGAATATTTGCTTCTGCATAGAGGCTCTCAACAGGGAATGAATGAAAGGCACCAAGGCACAGACAGAGACCTTGGTGATGAATGGGATACTGGTCTACAAACAGTTAAGTTGGGATGGTCCCATCGCTGAAAAAGTATTTGCCAACAAGCTTAGGGATGCGGGAAAGGCCACAGAATAGATTTGGTCACAATAATCCAGCTTGGACAAGACTAGGGTGGAATGCAAACGGAGGAGTGTGACGATTTGTTCACCACGAATGATGTGCAAGAGCTTTAAGGAGATTTAGCCGACCATAGCGAGTTGTCTTTAAGCCTTTTAGGGTCCGTGCAATAGATCTACGGCTTTAAGTTGAGGGTCCAAATCGTAGATCTACGCCAAAATTCTAGCGGCGTCAAATTTAGTGCGAGAAGGCTGGTAAGCCTACATCTGAGAGAATGGGTCTGGACGTCCGCATGATATTGTGGGAACGCCGCCAAAGTAGCTTCGTTCATTGTGCCTGGCGGCAAGGAAGCTTTCACTCCCCACTCATTCTCCGGGTGAATTCTGACTCTCCTCTTCACAACTTACAGTTCTAAGACTGATGGAAGTGGAGCTGAAGAGGCATTCTATGGTTTTGAACCATATGGTACCATTGTACCATATGGTACAATGGTACCATATGGTATATTGGTGCCATGTCATACAATGGTATCATATGGTACATTATACCATATGGTTCATATAACCAGCTTGTTTGGTGATTTCGGAAGCGAGGTTCAATTACAGACATCTTTGGAGGCTTCTTTACTTTATTTGTAATGTCATGGTGGGTACACAGGCTTGTGTGTTGTGCCCATGGCCCTGGAGGGCCATGCCCAGCGAGGGAAAGAGCGAGTAGGACTGTTGACTGCTGCTGGGCTGCTAAGAGAGTGAGTGAGTGGGACCAGTGTCCCACTGACCTTGGCAGGCCTTGAGAGGGCAGCACCTTAGTGCCACGAAATATGAACTAAACTGGCAGACAGCATAGGCCGTCTGTGCAGACAGTACAGGCTGTCTACATTCATTGTACCATATAGTACAGGGTACAGGGGCTCTAATGGAAATAAGTCTGACTTTTTTGGGTTATCCTAGGTTCTCCAAACATATGCTGCTAAGTATGATATTCTATGTAACTTTATTTGTGTATACCTAAATAAACTTACTTACGATGCCACATGCACTTGAGTAAGTTTATTCAGATGTACAGAAATACAATTACAGTGGACCCCCGGTTTACGATATTATTTCATTCCAGAAGTATGTTCAGGTGCCAGTACTGAATGAATTTGGTCCCATAAGGAATATTGTGAATTAAATTAGTCCATTTCAGACCCCCAAACATACACGTACAAACGCACTTACATAATTGGTCGCATTGGGAGCTGATCGTAAAGTGGGGGTCCACTGTACATGGATTATTATACATAGCAGCATATGTATAAAATCCTAGGATAACCCAAAAAAGTCAGTGACTTATTTCCATAGGGATCCTTGTATCTGTACCATATGGTGTCCTGTACTGTATGGTACCCTGTACCATATGGTACCCTGTGCCATATAGTACCCTGTGCCATATTTTACCCTGCACAATATGGTATCCTGCACCATATGTTTTCCTGTACTGCATGGTACCCTATACCATATAGTACAATGTACCATATGGTACCCTGTAACATATGATACCGTGTATCATATGGTCAATAGGAGGTGTTGGTGGCAGGAGACACCAGCCAAGACTGAGTGGCAACACAAGCTAACTACTGACTCAGCAGTTTCCAAGACAAAGCTCTTTGTTATCCACCTCAAGGAACATGTCAAGTTCCTGTACATTTGTAAATATATAATAAAACATTACTAATATACAACATTTTTGCATATTTTTGTTGTAAACAATTATTGTAAATAAAATAATGATGAAAATATAAGTGTGTTTATTGTGTTGAATACAACAGTACCATATAGTACCATATGGTACAACGAACCATATGGTATCATTGTACTGTATGGTACCATTGCACCATATGGTACCATTGCACCATATGGTACCATAAGGTACCATATGGTACCACTGTATATGGTACCATTGTACCAAATGGTGCCATTGTACCATGTTCTACTATATGGTACCATTGTATCATGTGCCATTATACCATATTGTACCATTGTACCATATGGTACAATTGTATTATAGTACTATTGCACCCTATGGCACCATTGTACCATATGGTACTGTTGTATTCAACACAATAACTGCACTAATATTTTCATCATTTTGTTTATAATAAACTTGTAAACAAGTTTTGTAAGCAATATATAATGATACACAAATTAGTGCAGGTATTGTGTTGAATACAATGAGTGTACACTTATACAATATACATTATATTGGTTTCACAGGCCACAAATGTTACTAGAAAAAGAAAATATTAGAGAAGAAAAGAAAAAAGTATAAAAGACGTAAAATAAAAAAAGGCGATTTTGCGGTAGTCCCTGATGTTGCCGCCACCCGGTTATTTTGGGTCAACTTCACGCTGCTGTATCTCGGTAAGTACTGATCTGAAAAACTTTTTTATGTTTTATTACCTTCACAAAAACATTATCTTTAATTCTTTAAGAATTTTTTTTTTTTTTTTTTCAAAATTTCTTGGACACTGGGGCACCCCTTCAGATTTTGGCCTTGGACCCTGAAAGGGTTCAAGAAGAAATGTGTGGTCTCCATGTCAGCCGGCGATCAAAGACCAGGCCCAGAACCTTGACCATATCACATGCTGGAATACGTGAACTGTGTAAGTACAAGGGAGTATCCAGAATTAGAAGACGTCTAGTGAAGGTAATAAACCGGGTTTTCGTACTAGAAAATTTAAAGCCGTGAAAAGTAGTCCAATGGAAGACTCGGTCTATCACAACCTGATGGGAGGCTGCTACTATTCGACAGTCAGCGCCCGAGTAAGCTATAGTGAAGTCATCAACATAAAGTGATGACCAAATATGCAAAGGAAGAACAGAAGGTAGGTCATTTATAGCTAAGAGAAAAATAGTAGTGCTGAGGACACAACCTTGTGGAACTCCCTCGGCTTGTACAAAGTCCGAGGAAAGCGAGGCGCCAATACAGACCCGAAAATGTCTATTGGACAAGAAAGCAGCGATGAAGTTTGATAGGTTACCGCGGAGGCCTAAGGAGTGGGCTTGGGCTAGGATGTTATACCTCCAAGTGGTGTCATATGCCTTCTCTAGATCAAAAAAGACAGCTAGGACAGAGTGGTTGTTAGCAAATGCATTTCGAATATACGTATATAAGTGAAGCAAGGGGTCTACAGTAGAGCGGCCTTTGCAAAAGCCATATTGGCGAGGGGAAAGGCTATTGTGTCTCTAGGAGCCATATCAGACGTCTATTCACCAATCGTTCCATCACCTTGCAGACCACGCTGGTCAGAGCAATGGGACGATAGTGAGAGGTGTCAAGTCCAGAGGTGCCCGGTTTGCAAAACGGAAGTACAACAGCCGATTTCCAAAGTTGAGGGAGAACCCCTTGTTTCCAAATTAGATTGTAAAGACATAAAAGAACAGGAAGGGCTGTAGAATGGAGATGTTGAAGCATACTGATGTGGATATCATTAGGTCCCGGTGCCAACGACCGGCAAGTGGAAAGCATGGACACCAGTTCCTGAAGAGTAAAAGGTACATTATACAGCTCCAACCCATCGGAGGAGAAATCTAATTTAGAAGCAAGAAATGAGGGACAGAGGTGAAGCCCTTGGGAGATATGGACAGATAGTTCTCAATTGCTGTGGCAACTTCCAAGGGTTCTGTGACGTCAACTCCAGCAACCCGCAAAATGGGAGCTGGGTCCGGAGTATACTTTACCACACAATTTTCACACCTTTTTCCAAATCACGCACAGGAGAAGACGAGTTAATGGTAGACACATAGTCTCGCCAACAAGTGCATTTAGCGTCGCGGATGACGAGGTGAGCAACTGCCCTTGCCCACTTGAAATCCAACAGACGCTCTGAGGTACGATTATACACCTACCATCAGACTTACGACCTGCTCGACTTACGACCACTCGACTTACGACCGTGTTTTTTATGCCAAATTTCTGGGAAATAAACAACTATTTGTGTTGTACACAGTGTTTATCCTAAACCTTACAGTATAAAATACAGTACTAACAACATAAAAAGTAAAGTAAAACATGAAATACCAAAATAAAACAATAAAATAAAGTCATTACAAAAATGTTTTGTTGATATTCAGTAGTAAAGTTCGACTTACGACCATTTCGACTTACGACCGGTTTCTCGGAACCGAATTCGGTCATAAGTCGGATGGTAGGTGTATTGACAATGGCCCCATGCAGCACGTTTTAAACGCACTCCATAGGCGCATGTAGGAGATCACCAAGGTACACATGCCTGAGAATGCCTACCTGAGGTTTGGGGGATAGAATGCATTGCCGCAGTTAAGACTAAGGTCGAATAGTGTGCCAGTTCATCAATAGAGGATGAAAGGGGGTCCTCATAACAGGTAGCAAGATGGGAGTATAAGTCCCAATCTGCTCAAACAAATTGCCAACGAGGGATACGAAATGGTTGGGCATATGTAGAAGACATAAGAAAGATGGGAAAGTGATCATTATCGTGTAAATCTGGAAGAACACACCACGCGAAATCAAGTGCAACAGGCGAGGAACAGATAGAAAGATCAATACAGGAGAGAGATTGAGTATGAGAGTCAAAATGGGTAGGATCACCCGTGTTTAACCCTTTCAAAGTCCAGAGGCCAAATTTCAAAGTGCGCACCAGTGTCCAAGAATTTTTAAAAAATAATTTTGTTATTTTTTCTTACAAAATGGTAGAGAATCTTTTTCTGAAGGTAATAATGCAAAATTTGATGGAAAATTGATGAAATTATGCTCTCGTGAATTTTGATGTGTCAGCGATATTTATACATCAGCGATTTTGCCGACTCTGAGTCCCATTTTAGGCCAATTACCTTATTCCAGTCAATCAAATTCTTAGCTATTTCACTAGTATTACAGTGGTCCCCCGCTTTTCGTAGTTCCCGGCAATCATAAAATTCGGCAATCATGGTATTTTCGTATAAACATGGACTCGCTTTTCATAGGTTGACTCGCGAGTCGTAGTTCGTCCGGGACGTGTACCCACTGCGTGAGCCTGGGCGGCAGCCAGTCTGGCATTGTTTACCAGTGAGCGAAGGTCCCCCTCACGTGCTCCAGCGAAATATTTCATAATACACTGTATTCCATTTATTTTAGTGCTTGCAAGTACTAAATAAGCTACCATGGCTCCAAAGAAAGCTCCTAGTGCCAAGCCTGTGGTAAAGAAGGTGAGAAATACAACTGAATTTAAGAAAACCATCATTGAACAATATGAAAGTGGTACAAGTGTGGCCGAACTGTCCAGGATGTATAAGAAACTCTACACAACCTTATGTTCCATAGTGGCCAAGAAAAAGGAAATAAAGGATGCTGTTGTTGCAATGGGAGTAACTATGCTGACAAAAATGAGATCACCAGTACTGGAAGAGGTTGAGAAGTTATTATTGGTGTGGATAAATGAGAAACAATTAGCAGGAGATACTCTTATGACTTCGATTATTTGTGAAAAGGCTAGGCAGTTGCATGAAGATTTGGTAAAGAAATTGCCTGCAAATAGTGGTGAAGTGAGTGAATTTAAGGCCAGCAAAGGCTGGTTTGAGAGATTTAAGAACCGTACTGGCATACACAGTGTGATAAGGCATGGTGAGGCTGCCAGTTCAGACCACAAGGCAGCTGAAAAATATGTGCATGAATTCCAGGAGTACATAGAGGCTGAAGGACTGAAACCTGAACAAGTGTTCAATTGTGACGAAACAGGCCTCTTTTGGAAGAAAATGCCAAAGAGGACCTTCATTACAAAAGAGGAAAAGGCAATGCCAGGACACAAGCCTATGAAAGACAGGCTGACGCTAATTATTTTTTTATTTTATTATCACACTGGCCGATTCCCACCAAGGCAGGGTGGCCCGAAAAAGAAAAACTTTCACCATCATTCACTCCATCACTGTCTTGCCAGAAGGGTGCTTTACACTACAGTTTTTAAACTGCAACATTAACACCCCTCCTTCAGAGTGCAGGCACTGTACTTCCCATCTCCAGGACTCAAGTCCGGCCTGCCGGTTTCCCTGAACCCCTTCATAAATGTTACTTTCCTCACACTCCAACAGCACGTCAAGTATTAAAAACCATTCATCTCCATTCACTCCTATCAAACACACTCACGCATGCCTGCTGGAAGTCCAAGCCCCTCGCACACAAAACCTCCTTTACCCCCTCCCTCCAACCTTTCGCTGACGCTAATGTTGTGTGCTAATGCTAGTGGGGATTTCAAAGTGAACCCATTACTAGTGTACCATTCTGAAAATCCCAGAGTGTTCAGGAAAAACAATGTTATGAAGAGTAAATTGTGTGTGTTTTGGAAATCTAATAGTAAGGCATGAGTCACGAGGGAAATTTTCATCGAGTGGTTCAATGAAGTGTTTGGCCCTAGTGTGAAGGAGTATCTCCTGGAAAAGAAATTGGATCTCAAGTGCCTGCTAGTAATGGACAATGCACCTGCTCATCCCCCAAACTTGGATGACCTAATTTTCAAGGAGTTTGGGTTCATCACAGTAAAGTTCTTGCCCCCGAATACCACTCTTCTCCTCCAACCCATGGACCAGCAGGTTATTGCAAACTTTAAAAAACTCTACACAAAAGCAATGTTTCACAGGTGCTTGACTGTGACCACAGACACTCACTTGACCCTAAGGGAATTTTGGAAAGAACACTTCAGCATCCTCCACTGCACAACCCTTATAGGTATGGCTTGGGAGGGAGTGACTACCAGAACTTTGAACTCTGCCTGGAGAAAATTGTGGCCAGATTGTGTCGACAAGAGGGATTTTGAAGGATTTGGGACTGACCCTAATGAGCCTATGTCTGTTGTAAAATCAATTGTGGCACTGGGGAGTTCCATGGGGTTGGATGTGAGTTTGGAGGATGTGGAAGAATTGGTGGAAGACCACAATGAAGAGCTCACCACTGAAGAGCTGCAAGAGCTTCAGCAGGAAGAGCAACACTTCGCAGCTCAGAATCTTGCTGCAGAGGAGGAGGAAGAGAGATGGAAGAAGGTGCCTTCTTCAGAAATTAAAGAGATTTTTACTATGTGGGGTAAGATGGAAAGCTTTATGGAGAAACATCACCCTAACAAGGTTGTTGCAAGCCAGGTTGGCAACATGTGCAGTGACAAAGTCTTGGGCCATTTTAGGGAAGTGTTAAAGAGATGCCAGAAACAGAGTTCTCTCCACAGTTATTTTGTGAGACAGGACTCCAGTGACTCTCAAGGTGGTCCTAGTGGCATTAAGAAACAGAGAAGAGAAGCAACCCCAGAAAAGCAAATGGTACCTGAGGTGTTGATGGAATGGGATTCCCCTTCCAAACTATAAACAATCCACTCTCTCTCCTCCTCCAGTCTCCCATACACTAAGAAGAATCTCCAAAAAAGGTAAGTGTTATGCTGTTAATGTTTCATTCATCATTTCCCATTGTATTGTTTATGTACTATATGTATATTTCATGTTAAAAATTTTTTTGTTTTAATACTTCTGGGTGTCAGGAACGGATTAATTGTATTTACATTATTTCTTATGGGGAAAATTGATTCGTAAACCGTAAATTTCATTTATAGTAACGGCTCCAGGAACGGATTAATTTCGAAAAACGAGGGACCACTGTACTTCTATTCTATCGGTTGAGCACAAGAAATCACCAACTCAGCTGTTTCAACTACAAAATAAAGTGACTGAAAATTGGTAATTTGGCCAATTTAGTGCAAAGTTCAAAATATTCCAATTTCAAAATAGGGTCTAGAATAAACAATACAGGCATTCCTGGCACTAAACTAACATTTCCTCTGTTCATTAGTTATGTTTTCAGGCTTTACAAATGAATTCCATTTTTATTTTTAATTCACATAATGAATTTTTATTCAAACCAAAAAATAGAAGATTTACTGTCATGCAATATCGTAATAATTGTATAAATAATATCAGCACATTTGTGAACGTATATTAGACCCACCAGCTGGCGTGTATTAGACGTGCGAGGTCATTGTTTACTCTTGAACATCGGCAGAAATTTAACATTTCCGCTACTTTGAGCTCAGTTTCAAGCCATTTTCAATAAAAAAACAATCAAAATCATCTCTATTTCTGTAAAATACCTTCCATTCTATCAAATGAGACCAAGAAATCACAAATACACCTATAAAAAACATACGAAAAACTACTGCAAAGTTGCTGCTTTAATCGAAAAATACGGTCTCACTTTTTTTCTCTCATGCACTGTGTGCTGCAGGATTTGTTTTATGTGCACACATACCACATAGATGTATTCTCTCATATCTAGGCCCAAATTTACTGCTCACAGCTTATCAGAGTGAGCTGAGCTCATGGCATAGATCTACAGTTTGGATCCTCAACGTAAAGCTGTAGATCTATGGCACAGACCCTGAAAGGGTTAAAATATGCAGAGGATGAGAAAGGAGAAGAGTCTCCAACTGATCACCATGAGAGTCGCAGTGGGACCCTCCCCACAGGTAATGGTGAGCGTTAAAGTCACCCAACAACAATATGGGCAGCGGTAGAGATGAAATTAAAAGTGTGATATCAGAGATACAGAATGCACGGGAGGGAGACAGATAAAGAGAACTAACTGTAAACCATCGGTGTAAATACGAGCTGCAGTATAATGCAGCAGGGAACGAATAAAAACTTGTTGATACGGTACATCAAATTGTACAAGAAGCGCACTTTCATTATAAGATTTGTCAGGTAAAGGATCGGAAGAATGTATTGGCAAGTACATATCCCGAAACGGGGCGAATGACAGCAGAATGAATTTTGGGCTCTCACAACCCAACACATACTGGGGACAACTGGGAGAGCAACAATTGAGGTTCTCCTCGGTTGCCCCTAAGGCCACAAATATTCCATTGTAAAAAAGACATTATGTACAAAAATAAAATGGCACCAATAAGAAACGATAAAACCTATGGGCTTTTAGGATCAGTAAAGTTAACGTGTGGGGGTAACGGTAAGCATGTGAGCAAGGAAGAATTAGAATGTTGCAGAGGAATAGATTGTTGTATGGGTCGTGAAATAGAAGGGGTAGATGGAGGCGTGTTGGTTTCCATCAGGTGTGTTGTCTCTGCTATATAGCTGGAGATAGTGTCTAACATCTCAGTTGATAAGGAAGCCGACAATGCCATGATGTTAGAGACAGGAGAGGCATTGCAAGTAAAGTTCAGAGTAACTATGGAGGCAACCAAAGAGGTCTGAGGAGGGCAGGGAGTATGAGCCTGGAGAGATGCATTGGCTGGGGGAGAAGAATCCTGCAGTGTAACAGGAGAGGAAGGAGGTTGGAGGGCAACTATACAAGAAGATGGGGGGGGGGGGGAACAGGAGAAGAGGGAACTACACTAGGGGGGGTGAACCTCCACCTCTGTGTGAGAGCTGGAAAGGGGGTGAGAACTAGTCTCTGAGGTAGAAGATAGATTCTGTACAGGAGATGGACGCGAAGAAATTGCAGGTCTGCAAGGTCTAGTAGACTGAGAAGTTAGCAAATGAGATGAAGAAGTAAAAGTAGAAAGTGGTGCGAAGGTAGGAGTGTCAGAGGATAAAACTGCAAAAGCATTAGAAACTGGGGTGACCCTGGGAACCATGGACGCAGAGGGATTGGGAGGCGGGAAGACTGTCAAGGTTGGAGGTCTACGGGCTACTCAAGCATACGGGACACGAGGAAGGTTTCCTTGAAGGTGGAGCTGAAAGACTGCCATAGTGTAAGTAAGGCCCTCGCGTTCTTTAAGGTAACGGATCTCTCGTTCATTTCGATAGACATGGCAATGGTGGGAAAAGGAAGGATGAGGTTCCTTGCAATTGAGTCAAGGGGGAGGAAGACTACAAGACATATTGGAATGATCCACTGCACCGAAGATCGGGCATTCCGCTGCAGATCTGCAGTGTTTAGTGGGATGCCCAAAATGCCAGCAGTTATGACACTGTTGGGGAGTGGGAACTACTTGATGAACCTCTAAACGATGGCCCGCAATATAGATAGAGGACAGAAGTTCACGGCAGTCGAAGGTTAGAAGAGCGATGTTACTAGGAAAGCGCCTCTGCCCATGAGCAGGCAGGATGTATGTATCTACCTTAAGAATAGGGAGGTTTTGAATGACTAATTGTTTCAAAATATCATCACTGCAAGACAAAAAATTACTCTGTACAATGGTAGGCGGTAAGACCACGGCACCACTGCAAGAATTAAGAGTAGCGTGCTTATGGACGGTGACCGGTATGTTATCAATGGAAGTGATGCGGGGGAGAGCGTGTGCTTGCTCTGAATTCTGTACAGTTATGACACGCGCACTGTTTCAAACAGCATGGATAGATATATTTTGGCCAACGTGCCTTAAAAGAGTTTTACCAATTCCATGATCAGACAGATAATCCGTTTCAGATGTCGTTTGCAAAGAAAAGAATTTTGTCCACTGTGCACTCATTAGCCTGGTACGCAAAGGTAGTGAGTGCCGTGCAGGTCGTTTCTGAGTGATCATCAATGAACTGTCATCAGTAGGTTGCCTTGGATGCTTAGGAGTAGTTCCATGGGCGGTCTGACCCGAGGAAGGTGGGTGATCTGAAACTGTCGCACCATATTCAGGGAAGCCAGACACATTGTGAAAGGCATACTAGAAGTAGCAGCATGGACTGAAATGGGTGACGCCGCAGCACCTGAAGCAGGTGACGAAGTGTCACCAGCAGAAGGTACAGGGGTATGAAAAGTCAAGAGAATGGACCGATAACGAAGCCGCGTCAGAACAGGATGTGGGATCAGAAAGGGGTCTAGGAGAAGGAAGGGTTTCACTAGGTGAAGACTCCATAATAAAAGTGATTCTTCCATGATATCTCCTTTCTTGCTATTTTTAGAAAAAAAAGAAAGAAGGAAAGAAAAAAAGAGGGAAGGTGGAGGGACAGTCACTAGGAGGCACGGAAGGGCCGGAAATTCACCCCTTATCTGAGAGGGCCTCAAGCCCAAGGGCAGTGAAGATGCAGCATGGAACCTGTGCCATACTCTACCCTTCACGCCAGTAAACCAGCACTCCGGAATAGCAGTCTCACATCTACCGTGCCACCTTGGTGGACAAGGAGGTATGCCACAAAGCATACCTCCTTCGGCTGCCATCTCCCAGAACCAACAGGCAGCTTCCGGAGATACACCCATCATCCGAAGGGCACCCCCACTCATTTCTCGTCAATCTGGGAAGGGAGCAAGTCACCTTCAGACAATTCAGATTCTACAGCAAACCACACCACTCCCAAGGGACCCCACAGAGTGGGATGAACCCTGGCACACTTCCCCCTACCTAAAAATCATAATGCCCGAGGGACGGACCCCAGAGACTACAAATGGGATGGGAAACAAGGGGAGGGTGAGGAGAGGGGAGGAAAGGGGGAAAAAAAGGGGGGGGCATAAGGAGGGTGGGATAGGGAAGGGGGAGTGGGGGATAATTTAGGTTCGGTCTGAGGAAGGAGACCAAAAGGTCTAATTACTCAGACCAAGAGCCTCTTCACCGCACCAAGGATCCCCCCTCAAAGAGGAAAAATGAAAGAAATCGGACCATAAATAACGGAGTTAACTTCATTAGCCGCCCATTAGCGGTATATTTTTGTGTGTTTTTTTGGCTATATTCTCATTTTTCTGGTCTCATTTGACAGAATGAAAGATATATTACAGAAATAGATATGATTTTGATTGCTTTCACGACAAAAAGTACCTTGAAATTGAGCTCAAAGTAGAAGAAATGTTCGATTCTTTGAAGATGTTCAAGAGTAAACAAATGACATCATCAGTTTGGAGGGATATGTTGTGTATCTCTATACGTATATGCTTCTAAACTGTTATATTCTGAGCACCTCTGCAAAAGCAGTGATAATATGTGAGTGTGGTGAAAGTGTTGAATGATGATGAAAGTATTTTCTTTTTGGGGATTTTCTTTCTTTTTTTTTGGGGTCACCCTGCCTCGGTGGGAGACGACCGACTTGTTGAAAAAAAAAAAAAAAAAAAAAAAAAAAAAAAAAAAAAAAAAAAATCACCGTCTAATATGTGTTCGCCTGCCAGTCCAAATTCCAATACACAGTCACAAATGTGATGACATTATTTATACAATTATTACAAAAATGCAATAGTCTGCATAACAGTAAATCTTCTATTTTTTGTGTGAATAAAAATTCCAAATGGTAAGCAAGAGTAATACAGTGGACCCTCGCCTAATGCTATTAATCCTTTCCTGAAAGCTCAACGTTAGGCGAAATTATCGTTAGGCGAATTAATTTTCCCCATAAGAAATAATGGAAATCAAATTAATCCGTTCCTGATTCCCCAAAGTATGAACCCAAAAAAATTTTTACCACATGAAATATTAATTTTAATACACACAAACTGAAGAAGACATGCACAGTTACATGACACTTACCTTTATTGAAGATCTGGTGATGATTGATGGGATGGGAGGAGGGAAGAGGTGTTAGTGTTTAGAAGGGGAATCCCCTTCCATTAGGACTTGAGGTGTCAAGTCCTTTTCCGGGGTTACTTCCCTTCTTCTTTTAATGCCACTAGGACCAGCTTGAGAGTCACTGGACCTCTGTCCCACAACATATCTGTCCATAGAGGCCTGTACCTCCTGTTCCTTTATGACATTCCTAGTGTTTCACAACATTGTCAGTGTAATAGTCACCAGCACGGCTTGCAATAGCTGTGTGAGGGTGATTTTCATCAAAAAAGGTTTGCACTTTAAGCCACACTGCACACATTTCCTTAATCTTTGAAGCAGGCAACTTCCTCAATTTCTCCATCCCCTCCTCCGAAGCAGTTTCCTCAGGTGTGGCCTCTTGCTGTTGATGATGATCTAGCAGCTCATCAGTGCTTAGTTCTTCATTGTCCTCCTCCACCAACTCTTCTACATCCTCCCCACTAACCTCCAACCCCAAGGACTTCCCCAATGCCACAATGGATTCCTCAACTGGCATAGGATTCCCAGGGTTAGCCTCAAACCCTTCAAAATCCCTTTTGTCTACACATTCTGGCCACAGTTTCTTCCAAGCAGAGTTCAAGGTCTTCTTAGTCACTTCCTCCCAAGCCTTACCTATAATGTTTACACAATTGAGGATGCTAAAGTGATCTCTCCAAAACTCTCTTAGAGTCAAATGAGTTTCTGAGGTCACTACAAAGCACCTTTCAAACATAGCTTTTGTGTACAGTTTCTTGAAGTTGGAAATGACCTGCTGGTCCATGGGCTGCAGGAGAGGAGTGGTATTAGGAGGCAAAAACTTGGCCTTAATGAAGCTCATTTCCGCAGAAAGTCACTCTGCCACGTCTGAAGGATGACCAGGAGCACTGTCTAATACCAGGAGGCACTTAAGGTCTAATTTCTTTTCGATTAGGTAATTTTTCACAGCGGGGGCAAATGCATGGTGTAACCAGTCATAGAAAAAGTCCCTAATGACCCATGCCTTACTGTTTGCCCTCCACAGCACACACAAATTAGCCTTGAGGACATTGTTTTTCCTAAACACTCTGGGAGTTTCAGAGTGATACACCAATAAAGGCTTCACTTTGCAATCACCACTAGCATTGGCACACATCAACAGAGTAAGCCTGTCTTTCATAGGCTTATGTCCTGGGAGTGCCTTTTCCTCCTGAGTAATGTGGGTCCTCTCTGGCATTTTCTTCAAAAACAGGCCTGTTTTGTCACAATTAAACACTTGTTCAGGTTTCAGTCCTTCACTGTCTATGTACTCCTTGAATTCCTACACATATTTTTCAGCCGCTTTGTGGTCCGAACTGGCAGCCTCACCATGCCTGATCACACTATGTATGCCACTACGCTTCTTAAATCTCTCAAACCAACCTTTGCTGGCCTTAAATTCACTCACATCATCACTAGTTGCAGGCATTTTTCTAATTAAATCGTCATGCAACTTCCTAGCCTTTTCACATATGATCGCTTGAGAGATGCTATCTCCTATCTGTTTTTCGTTTATCCACGCCAATAACAGTCTCTCAACATCATCTATCACTTGTGATCTCTGTTTCGAAAACAAAGTTGCACCTTTGGCAAGAACAGCTTCCTTGATTGCAGTTTTCTTGGCCACAATAGTAGCGATGGTTGATTGGGGTTTTGTGTACAACCTGGCCATCTCGGAGACACGCACTCCACTTTCATACTTAGCAATGATCTCTTTCTTCATATCCATAGTAATTCTCACTCTTTTTGCTGTAGGGTTGGCACTAGAAGCTTTCTTGGGGCCTATGGTGACTTATATTGCAGGTGCAATCACTAAAAAGGCTGTGATAATATGAAATGTTCCGATTGCATGTTTGGAAGCGACTGCGGTGGCTGGCTTGTAAATACTGACACCCATGGAACAAGTGAGGCGGGCTCAGGCTGCACATGGACGCGTCTCGAACGAATCGCGTTGAGCGAGTTTTTTTTAGCGCTAGCCGAGGCAAAATTTTTGCGTTAGAATGTATCGCTAGGCGGATTTAACGTTATGCAATGTGTTCGTTAGGTGATGGTCCACTGTATAAGAGAGGCTTGAAGCCATGACTAATGAACAGAGAAAATGTTATTTTAGTGCCAGGAATGTCTGCCTTGTTTATTCTGGACCCTATTTTGAAATTGGCATCTGTTATAATGTGTGTGAAATTGGCCAAATTGCCAATTTCTGACCACTTTATTGGATAGTTGATATAGGTGAATGGGCGGTTTCTTGTACTCAGTCGACACAACAGAGTTAAGTTTATTGAGGTATACACAAATACAGTTACACAGATTATCATACATAGCAGCATATGTATAGTATAAAGAACCGAGGATAACTCAAAAAAGTCAAAGTGACTTATTTCCAGTACCTGGCTTGGGCTTGCCATATATGAATTTTGGTAAATATTTTTTTTTTTCTCAGTTGTTTGTTGACTATCTTATTGAAACTTGGGCAATGTATGATGGAAAGATGCTTCTTAACGTACACCAAAATTGAAAAAAATCAGACGATAAATAAGCCATTAGCCGCCTCTTTGCGGTATATTTTTGTATGGTTTTAATGGCTGTATTCTTTTTTTTTGGTCTCGTTTGATAGAATGGAAGATTTTTTTTTTTTCAACAAACTGGCCATATCCCACAAAGGCAGGGTGGCCCAAAAAGAAAAACGAAAGTTTCTCTTTTTAAATTTAGTAATTTATACGGGAGAAGGGGTTACTCGCCCCTTGCTCACGGCATTTTAGTCGCCTCTTACAACACGCATGGCTTATGGAGGAAGAATTTTGTTCCACTTCCCCATGGAGATGAGAGGAAGTAAACAAGAACAAGAACTAGAAAGAAAATAGAAGAAAACCCAGAGGGGTGTATGTATATATATGCTTGTACATGTATGTGTAGTGTGACCTAAGTGTGGGTAGAAGTAGCAAGACATACCTGAAATCTTGCATGTTTATGAGACAGAAAAAAGGACACCAGCAATCCTACCATCATGTAAAACAATTACAGGCTTTCGTTTTACACTCACTTGGCAGGACGGTAGTACCTCCCTGGGCGGTTGCTGTCTACCTAGGAAAATGGAAGATATATTACAGAAATAGATATGATTTTGATAGGTTTGATGACGAAAAGTATCTTGAAATTGAAATCAAATTAGCGGAAATGTTCGATTTTTGCTGATGTTCAATGAACTTCCTTGTGTAAGTCAAGTTGGTTAATTTTATTAAGTGTATTTTAACCTAACCACTCTGTAATCCAGCAAACTCAGTAATCCGGCACATTACAGGTCCCAATGATGCCGGATCTGTGATGGTCAACCTGTATTAGCGTAATAATAAAGCATATTCCCCTGCATCACAAGACTGAGCTCATGGCAACCGACAGTGGCTTCAAAGCCACCTTATCTTTAATGGACAATGTACTGTGTATGTGCTTTACACAACAAGAAGCAGTTCTTTTAGCCATGGTTCCAACAAATAGGGCTAAAAGTAAGCAGGTTATAACAATAAATGGAGAAAAAGAAATTGGAATGACTTATGCAGCAAGTAGCACCACCAAACAGTACCAACAGGTTGGTATGGCGACCCTGGAAATTTGAAATTAGTGCTGAATAACTGATGGAACCGGATGTCTGATTGCCAGATTTGTGATGGCTGACCTGTACAAACTGTTTTGGGAGGAAGTGGAAGAATCCACTAGCCCTTTTCCAAGGGGGGGCTAAGCCCTCTCAGAGGGCTGAAAGGCTGAGAGATACCCCTTTACTGAAGGATTTTCTCCACACCAGGCACTATATAACCCCTGTTAGTTTAGCACTTTTCTCTAATATAACAATCTACAGAAACTCGTGAAAATTAAAGGACCAAAAATGTGGAATACATTTGCCAGAGGAGTTAAAAAATTAACATCAGATTGTTTTATTTATTGCTATCATATTAATAACACCATGTGTACTCATCATTGTTGAATCTTGCCAAAAAATTTCAATTTAGTGACTATCACAATACTGTTCCCCCTCAAATGAGGTACCTTGTTATCAGCAAGAGGCTCTTGATCCAAGAAACTGGAATTATCCTTCCCTTAGATCAAGTTCAGCACTAACCTCTGATTATAAAAATAAGCATCCTCACTAATATTCTCATTAACTTCACTCGAAAACATTTTAATTAATTTTTCTAACTGTTCAGATTTTAACTTCTTTTGTTCCATCCTTCAGGAAGGGGGGAGGGGTACCTTGATGCCAGTAAAGGACTCTTCATCTCACAAATTTCAACTATTCTCTTATTCCTTGGATAAGACTTGATTACCTCCCATTTCCCAGGTGCTTCCCCATGAAAATAATTTCTTTTTAATTTTCCATTATTTTGCAATTGTAAATATTTTAAAAAATAATTCACTATCAAACCAGTGATAAATATAAACAATATTAGCAAATTAAGAGTGTGTATTTGTACATTTTATAAATTCTTCTAAACAAATTAAGTGATTAATATACGTACATAAATGTAAACTGCAAAACTTTAGCTGGCTACAGGATCATCATGAAGTGGATGACCAGGCTCGAACACATGCCATTTCTTATAACCAACCTGAAAAAAAAAAATGCCAGAATATAAATATACAAACTTCATCTCCAATCTAGATCCAGTTGAAATCAACATAGTAAAAGCTGAAATAGGCATCATCTTGCATGGCAACAAATAAATTAACACTCAATAATGAATAAAGCTAAAAATATATTCACCTAAAGAAAGATACACACATTGAAAGATAAGATGAGGGGAAATTTTTTGCTGCTCACTTTGACAGTAAACCTAATTTAACCCTTTCAGGGTCTGTGCCGTAGATCTATGACTTTACATTGAGGGTTCAAACCGTAGATCTACGCTATGAGCTCAGCTCGCTCTGATAAGCTGTGAGCGGTAAATTTGGGCCTAGATATGAGAGAATATATCTATGTGGTAGGTGTGCACCACATAAAGCAAATCCTGCAGCACACAGTGTGTAACGAGATAAAAAAGAACAGACCGTAATTTTCGAATAAAACAGCAACTTTGCAGTGTTTTTCGTATGATTTTTATACAGTGGACCCTCGACCAACGATATTAATTCATTCCTGAGAGCTCACTGTTAGTCGAAATTATCGTTAGTCGAGTTAATTTTCCCCATAAGGAATAATGGAAATCAAATTAATCTGTTTCTGACACCCCAAAGTATTGAAAAAAAAAAAAATTTTACCACATGAAATAATTTTAATACACACAAACTCAAGAAGACATGTACAATTACATGACACTTGCCTTTATTGAAGATCGGGTGATGATTGATGGGATGGGAGGAGGGGAGTGTGTGGATGGTGTTAAGTGTTTAGAAGGGGAATCCCCTTCCATTAGGACTTGAGGTGTCAAGTCCTTTTCCAGGGTTACTTCCCTTCTTCTTTTAATGCCACTAGGACCAGCTTGAGAGCCACTGGACCTCTATCGCACAACATATCTGTCCATTGAGGCCTGTACCTCCCGTTCCTTTATGACATTCCGAAAGTGTTTCACAACATTGTCAGTGTACAGGTTGCCAACACGGCTTGCAGTAGCTGTGTCAGGGCGATTTTCATCAAAAAAGGTTATCACACTATGTATGCCACTACGATTCTTAAATCTCTCAAACCAACCTTTGCTGGCCTTAAATTCACTCACATCACCACTAGTTGCAGGCATTTTTCTAATTAAATCGTCATGCAACTTCCTAGCCTTTTCACATATGATCACTTGAGAGATGCTATCTCCTGCTATCTGTTTTTCATTTATCCACACCAATAACAGTCTCTCAACATCTTCTATCACTTGCGGTCTCAGTTTCGAAAACATAGTTGCACCTCTGGCAAAAACAGCTTCCTTGATTGCCTTTTCCTTGGCCACAATAGTAGCGATGGTTGATTGGGGTTTTGTGTACAACCTGGTCAGCTCGGAGACACGCACTCCACTTTCATACTTAGCAATGATCTCTTTCTTCATATCCATAGTAATTCTCACCCTTTTTGCTGTAGGGTTGGCACTAGAAGCTTTCTTGGGGACCATGGTGACTTATTTTGCAGGTGCAATCACTAAAAACGCTGTGATAATAAAGAAATGCTCCGATTGTATTTTGGATGGGACCGCAGTGGCTGGCTGGCTTGTAAACACTGGCACGCTCAGGCCACAAATGGACGCGTCTCGAACGGAACAAATCGCATTGGTCGAGTTTTTTAGCACTAGTCAAGGCAAAATTTTTGCATTAAAATGTATCATCGCTAGTCGGATTAAACGTTAGACGATGCCATCGTTGGTCGAGGGTCCAGTCTACTTGTATTTGTGATTTCTTGGTCTAATTTGATAGAAAGGAAGATATATTACAGAAATAGAGATGATTTTTGATTGGTTTTAATAATGGAAATGGCTTGAAACTGAGCTCAAAGTAGCGGAAACGTTAAATTTTTGCCAATGTTCGAGTAAACAAATGACCTCACACGTCTAATACACACCAGCTGGTGGGTCTAATATATGTTCACAAATGTGGTGATATTATTTACACAATTATTACAATATTGCATACCAGTAAATCTTCTATTTTTTGGTTTGAACAAAAATTCATTATGTGAATAAAAAATAAAAATGGAATTCATTTGTAAAGCCTCAAACATAACTAATTAACAGAGGATATGTTAGTTTAGTGCCAGGAATTCCTGCACTGTCTATTCTGGACCCTATTTTGAAATTGGAATAGTTTGAACTTTGCACTAAATTGGCCAAATTACCAATTTCTGATCACTTTATTTTGTAGCTGAAACAGTTGACTTGGCGATTTGTGCTCAATTGATAGAATAGAAGTAATACTATTGAAATAGCTAAGAATTTGGTCGACTGGAATAATGTAATTGGCCTAAAATGGGAGTCAAAGTTGGCAAAATCGCCGATGCATAAATATCGCTGACACATCAAAATTCACGAGAGCATAATTTCATCAATTTTCCATCAAATTTTGTACTTTTTGTTTTATTACCTTCAGAAAAAAAATTCTACCATTTCGTAAGAAAAAATAACAAAATTATTTTTTGAAAATTCTTGGACCCTGGTGCATACTTTGAAATTTGGCTTCTGGACCTGAAAGGGTTAACAAACACATCCAGCACATACCTAAGAAAGTTTACAAAACAGTGGGCTTTCTTTCCATAATACACTAGAATGTACCACAACCAACACCACTTACTGTGCAGTACTGTTTTATCTACCCTTGTATCACCTATGGTATTTGTGCATGGGGATCAACAACAGTAAATCATCTAAAACCAATCATATCCCAACAAAAATTTTCTATTAGAATGAATCCAGACAACACACATCCCTTACATTCAAGGATTTTTTCTCATGTGGTTTTCTGTCTATGAGTCACAGATACCATTAGTAGCGCAGTTTTCAGGAACGTAACCCTGTGTGAATTATGATGGTCCACTGTGCTTCATGTAATAATTCATACCCACCTTTGCTTTCTAAAAAACTAGACATTTTTATGCCATTTAAATGCTTGTTGATAAGCACAAAGAACTTAAGTTTATTTGCACTGCCTGCAGCAGCACAGGCTAAAATACATTAATATTTCCTTTGAGTCTCATACTAGCCATTGTTTTTTCACTGCTACAAATATGAGAATGTCTTACAATCTCTGCCAAAATAATCCTGTCTTGTGAGTATATTTGCTCAGGAGGTGGGGTCATTGAGGTGGTTTGGACATGTAGAGAGAATGGAACAAAACAGAATGACTTCAAGAGTGTATAAATCTGTAGTGGAGGGAAGGCGGGGTAGGGGTCGGCCTAGGAAAGGTTGGAGGGAGGGAGTAAAGGAAGTATTGTGTGCGAGGGGCTTGGACTTCCAGTAAGCAGGTGTGAGCATGATAGACAGGAGTGAATGGAGACACATGGTTTTTAGGACTTGACATGCTGTTGGAGTTTAAGCAAGGTAAGATTTATGAAGGGATTCAGGGAAACTGGCAGGCCGGACTTGAGTCCTGGAGATGGGAAGTACAGTGCCTGCACTCTGAAGGAGGGGTGTTAATGTTACAGTTATATAACTGTAGTGTAAGCACACCTCTGGCAAGATAGTGATGGAGTGAATGATGATGAAAGTTTTTCTTTTTCGGGCCACCCTACCTTGGTGGGAGAGGGCCGATGCGTTTAATAAAAAAAAAATTATATTTATCTGAAACATCTGCAGATGGTTTCTTGCTGGCTGATTTTACCTGATAAATACCATGGTATTTCTTAAATCTGCAGAGCCACATAGGAATGCAATCAAAGTGTTTCTTTATAAAAATACAGCCTCTCCTCACTTAATGATGGAGTTCCATTCCTGAGACCACGTCATTAAATGAATTTGTCGCTAAGTGAGGAGCATACTACGTATAATGGTAATGAGTATGTCAACCATCTTTGATATTGTTTTAATGTCACCTCTGCACCATTTATAACATTTCTGGTATATTTTTAAATATTTATACAGTAGTGTACTGTATATTGAAATAAACAAAATAAGAGGAAATCAGCTCTAATATACATTATTTAGGTATAAATACTGGTCAGAGAGCCCATCGTAGGTCCGAGTCATCAGTAAACGAGTACATCGCTAAGTGAGGAGAGGCTGTATTCGAGCTGCTCTGGAAACCATGTACAGTGGAACCTCGGCTTACAAATTTAATCCGTTCCGCGGACCTGTTCATATCCTGATTTGTTCGTATGCTTGGTCAATTTTCCTCATTTAAATTAATTGAAATGCAATACAGTGGACCCCCGGTATTCGATGGCATCGGTATTCGATAAATCCGGTATTTGATGCATTATATCGCAAAAAATTTGCCTCGGTATTCGATTGACAACCCGGTATTCGATATGATTCGTACGAGACGTGTCCACGTGTGGCCTGAACTGCCCCGTGTGTGCCAGTGTTTACAAGCCAGCCAGTGTGCGCGCATCTAAGGATACATTCGGTACATTCCATATTATCCATACTATCACTGTGTTTGGTGCTTGTTTCTGCAAAATAAGTCACCATGGGCCCCAAGAAAGCTTCTAGTGCCAACCCTTCGAGAAAAAAGGCGCTAATGACTTATGAAATGAAGAAAGAGATAATTGCAAAGTACGAAAGTGGAGTGCGTGTGTCGGAGCTGGTTAGGTTGTATAATAAAACCCCAATCAACCATCTCTACTATAGTGACCAGGAAAACGGCAATCAAGGAAGCTGTTCTTGCAAAAGGTGCAACTGTGATTACGAAACAGCGACCGCAAGTATTAGAAAATGTTGAGAGACTGTTATTTATTATTATTATTATCACACTGGTCGATTCCCACCAAGGCAGGGTGGCCCGAAAAAGAAAAACTTTCACCATCATTCACTCCATTACTGTCTTGCCAGAAGGGTGCTTTACACTACAGTTTTTAAACTGCAACATTAACACCCCTCCTTCAGAGTGCAGGCACTGTATTTCCCATCTCCAGGACTCAAGTCCGGCCTGCCGGTTTCCCTGAACCCCTTCATAAATGTTACTTTGCTCACACTCCAACAGCATGTCAAGTATTAAAAACCATTTGTCTCCATTCACTCCTATCAAACACGCTCACGCATGCCTGCGGGAAGTCCAAACCCCTCGCACACAAAGCCTCCTTTACCCCCTCCCTCCAACCTTTCTTAGGCCGACCCCTACCCCCGCCTTCCTTCCACTACAGACTGATACACTCTTGAAGTCACTCTGTTTCACTCCATTCTCTCTACATGTCCGAACCACCTCAACAACCCTTCCTCAGCCCTCTGGACAACAGTTTTGGTAATCCCGCACCTCCTCCTAACTTCCAAACTACGAATTCTCTGCATTATATTCACACCACACATTGCCCTCAGACATGACATCTCCACTGCCTCCAGCCTTCTCCTCGCTGCAACATTCATCACCCATGCTTCACACCCATATAAGAGCGTTGGTAAAACTATACTCTCATACATTCCCCTCTTTGCCTCCAAGGACAAAGTTCTTTGTCTCCACAGACTCCTAAGTGCACCACTCACCCTTTTCCCCTCATCAATTCTATGATTCACCTCATCTTTCATAGACCCATCCGCTGACATGTCCACTCCCAAATATCTGAATACATTCACCTCCTCCATACTCTCTCCCTCCAATCTGATATCCAATCTTTCATCACCTAATCTTTTTGTTATCCTCATAACCTTACTCTTTCCTGTATTCACTTTTAATTTTCTTCTTTTGCACACCCTACCAAATTCATCCACCAATCTCTGCAACTTCTCTTCAGAATCTCCCAAGAGCACAGTGTCATTAGCAAAGAGAAACTGTGACAACTCCCACTTTATGTGTGATTCTTTATCTTTTAACTCCATGCCTCTTGCCAAGACCCTCGCATTTACTTCTCTTACAGCCCCATCTATAAATATATTAAACAACCACGGTGACATCACACATCCTTATGTAAGGCCTACTTTTACTGGGAAATAATTTCCCTCTTTCCTACATACTCTAACTTGAGCCTCACTATCCTCGTAAAAACTCTTCACTGCTTTCAGTAACCTACCTCCTACACCATACACCTGCAACATCTGCCACATTGCCCCCCTATCCACCCTGTCATACACCTTTTCCAAATCCATAAATGCCACAAAGACCTCTTTAGCCTTATCTAAACACTGTTCACTTATATGTTTCACTGTAAACACCTGGTCCTCACACCCCCTACCTTTCCTAAAGACTGTTATTGGTGTGGATAAATGAAAAACAGATAGCAGGAGATAGCATCTCTCAAGCGATCATTTGTGAAAAGGCTAGGAAGTTGCATGACGATTTGGTAAAGAAATTGCCTGCAACTAGTGGTGATGTGAGTGAATTTAAGGCCAGCAAAGGTTGGTTTGAAAGATTTAAGAATCGTAGTGGCATACATCGTGTGATTAGGCTTCAGACCATAAAGCAGCTGAAAAATATGTGAAGGAATTCAAGGATTACATAGACAGTGAAGACTTGAAACCTGAACAAGTGTTTAATTGCGACGAAACAGGCCTGTTTTGGAAGAAAATGCCAGACAGGACCTACATTACTCAGGAGGAAAAGGCACTCCCAAGACATAAGCCTATGAAAGACAGGCTTACTCTTCTCATGTGTGCCAATGCTAGTGGTGATTGCAAAGTGAAGCCTTTATTTAAAGGTGTATCACTCTGAAACTCCCAGAGTGTTCAGGAAAGCAATGTCCTCAAGGCTAATTTGTGTGTGCTGTGGAGGGCAAACAGTAAGGCATGGGTCACTAGGGACTTTTTCTATGACTGGTTACACCAAGCATTTGCCCCCACTTTGAAAAATTACCTAACTGAAAAGAAATTAGACCTTAAGTGCCTCCTGGTATTAGACAATGCCCCTGGTCATCCTACAGACTTGGCAGAGCGACTTTCTGGGGACATGAGTTTCATTAAGGTCAAGTTTTTGCCTCCTAATACCACTCCTCTCCTGCAGCCCATGGACCAGCAGGTCATTTCCAACTTCAAGAAACTGTACACAAAAGCTATGTTTCAAAAGTGCTTTATAGTGACCACAGAAACTCAACTGACTCTAAAAGAGTTTTGAAGGATCACTTTAATATCCTCAAATGTATAAACCTTATAGATACGGCTTGGGAGGGAGTGACTAAGAGGACCTTGAACTCTACTTGGAAGAAACTGTGGCCAGAATGTGTAGACAAAAGGGATTTTGAAGGATTTGAGACTAACCTGAGAATCCTATGCCAGTTGATGAATCCATTGTGGCATTGGGGAAGTCCTTGGGGTTGGAGGTTAGTGGGGAGGATGTGGAAGAGTTGGTGGAGGAGGACAGTGAAGAACTAACCATTGATGAGCTGATAGATCATCTTCAACAGCAAGAGGCCACACTTGAGGAAACTGCTTCGGAGGAGGGGACAGAGAAATTGAAGACGTTGCCTACTTCAAAGATTAAGGAAATGTGTGCAATGTGGCTTAAAGTGCAAACCTTTCTTGATGACAATCACCCTAACACAGCTATTCAGATTTTAACTTCTTTTGTTCCATCCTTCAGGAAGGGGGGGGGGGTACCTTGATGCCAGTAAAGGACTCTTCATCTCACAAATTTCAACTATTCTCTTATTCCTTGGATAAGACTTGATTACCTCCCATTTCCCAGGTGCTTCCCCATGAAAATAATTTCTTTTTAATTTTCCATTATTTTGCAATTGTAAATATTTTAGAAAATAATTCACTATCAAACCAGTGATAAATATAATCAATATTAGTAAATTAAGAGTGTGTATTTGTACATTTTATAAATTCTTCTAAACAAATTAAGTGATTAATATACGTACATAAATGTAAACTGCAAAACTTTAGCTGGCTACAGGATCATCATGAAGTGGATGGCCAGGCTCGAACACATGCCATTTCTTATAACCAACCTGAAAAAAAAAATGCCAGAATATAAATATACAAACTTCATCTCCAATCTAGATCCAGTTGAAATCAACATAGTAAAAGCTGAAATAGGCATCATCTTGCATGGCAACAAATAAATTAACACTCAATAATGAATAAAGCTAAAAATATATTCACCTAAAGAAAGATACACACATTGAAAGATAAGATGAGGGGAAATTTTTTGCTGCTCACTTTGACAGTAAACCTAATTTAACCCTTTCAGGGTCTGTGCCGTAGATCTATGACTTTACATTGAGGGTCCAAACCGTAGATCTACGCTATGAGCTCAGCTCGCTCTGATAAGCTGTGAGCGGTAAATTTGGGCCTAGATATGAGAGAATATATCTATGTGGTAGGTGTGCACCACATAAAGCAAATCCTACAGCACAGTGTGTAACGAGATAAAAAAAAACAGACCGTAATTTTCGAATAAAACAGCAACTTTGCAGTGTTTTTTCGTATGATTTTTATACAGTGGACCCTCGACCAATGATATTAATTCATTCCTGAGAGCTCACTGTTAGTCGAAATTATCGTTAGTCGAGTTAATTTTCCCCATAAGGAATAATGGAAATCAAATTAATCTGTTTCTGACACCCCAAAGTATTGAAAAAAAAAATTTTTTACCACATGAAATATTAATTTTAATACACACAAACTCAAGAAGACATGTACAATTACATGACACTTGCCTTTATTGAAGATCGGGTGATGATTGATGAGATGGGAGGAGGGGAGTGTGTGGATGGTGTTAAGTGTTTAGAAGGGGAATCCCCTTCCATTAGGACTTGAGGTGTCAAGTCCTTTTCCAGGGTTACTTCCCTTCTTCTTTTAATGCCACTAGGACCAGCTTGAGAGCCACTGGACCTCTATCGCACAACATATCTGTCCATTGAGGCCTGTACCTCCCGTTCCTTTATGACATTCCGAAAGTGTTTCACAACATTGTCAGTGTACAGGTTGCCAACACGGCTTGCAGTAGCTGTGTCAGGGCGATTTTCATCAAAAAAGGTTATCACACTATGTATGCCACTACGATTCTTAAATCTCTCAAACCAACCTTTGCTGGCCTTAAATTCACTCACATCACCACTAGTTGCAGGCATTTTTCTAATTAAATCGTCATGCAACTTCCTAGCCTTTTCACATATGATCACTTGAGAGATGCTATCTCCTGCTATCTGTTTTTCATTTATCCACACCAATAACAGTCTCTCAGCATCTTCTATCACTTGCGGTCTCAGTTTCGAAAACATAGTTGCATCTCTGGCAAAAACAGCTTCCTTGATTGCCTTTTCCTTGGCCACAATAGTAGCGATGGTTGATTGGGGTTTTGTGTACAACCTGGCCAGCTCGGAGACACGCACTCCACTTTCATACTTAGCAATGATCTCTTTCTTCATATCCATAGTAATTCTCACCCTTTTTGCTGTAGGGTTGGCACTAGAAGATTTCTTGGGGACCATGGTGACTTATTTTGCAGGTGCAATCACTAAAAACGCTGTGATAATATGAAATGCTCCGATTGTATGTTTGGATGGGACCGCAGTGGCTGGCTGGCTTGTAAACACTGGCACGCTCAGGCCACAAATGGACGCATCTCGAACGGAACAAATCGCATTGGTCGAGTTTTTTAGCACTAGTCAAGGCAAAATTTTTGCATTAAAATGTATCATCGCTAGTCGGATTAAACGTTAGACGATGCCATCGTTGGTCGAGGGTCCACTCTACTTGTATTTGTGATTTCTTGGTCTAATTTGATAGAAAGGAAGATATATTACAGAAATAGAGATGATTTTTGATTGGTTTTAATAATGGAAATGGCTTGAAACTGAGCTCAAAGTAGCGGAAACGTTAAATTTTTGCCAATGTTCAAGTAAACAAATGACCTCACACGTCTAATACACACCAGCTGGTGGGTCTAATATATGTTCACAAATGTGGTGATATTATTTACACAATTATTACAATATTGCATACCAGTAAATCTTCTATTTTTTGGTTTGAATAAAAATTCATTATGTGAATAAAAAATAAAAATGGAATTCATTTGTAAAGCCTCAAACGTAACTAATTAACAGAGGATATGTTAGTTTAGTGCCAGGAATTCCTGCACTGTCTATTTCTGGACCCATTTTGAAATTGGAAAGTTTGTTGAACTTTGCACTAATTGGCCCCAAATTACCAATTTCTAATCACTTTATTTTGTAGCTGAAACAGTTGACTTGGCGATTTGTGCTCAATTGATAGAATAGAAGTAATACTAGTGAAATAGCTAAGAATTTGGTCGACTGGAATAATGTAATTGGGCCTAAAATGGGAGTCAAAGTTGGCAAAATCGCCGAGTGCATAAATATCGCTGACACATCAAATTCACGAGAGCATAATTTCATCAATTTTCCATCAAATTTTGTACTTTTTGTTTTATTACCTTCAGAAAAAAAAATTCTACCATTTCGTAAGAAAAAATAACAAAATTATTTTTGAAAATTCTTGGACCCTGGTGCATACTTTGAAATTTGGCTTCTGGACCTGAAAGGGGTTAACAAACACATCCAGCACTTTACCCAAGAAAGTTTAAAAAAACAGTGGGCTTTCTTTCCATAATACACTAGAATGTACCACAACCAACACCACTTACTGTGCACAAATTTTTAAATCTACCCTTTATCCCCTTTATGGTATTTTTTGCATGGGGATAAACAACAGTAAATCATCTAAAACCAAATCATCCCAACAAAAAATTTTCTATTAGATGAATCCAGACAACACACATCCCTTACATTCAAGGATTTTTTCTCATGTGGTTTTCTGTCTATGAGTCACAGATACCATTAGAAAGCGCAGTTTTCAGGAACGAAACCCCTGTGTGAATTATGATGGTCCACTGTGCTTCATGTAATAATTCATACCCACCTTTGCTTTCTAAAAAACTAGGGCATTTTTATGCCATTTAAATGCTTGTTGATAAGCACAAAGAACTTAAGTTATTTGCACTGCCTGCAGCAGCACAGGCTAAAATACATTAATATTTCCTTTGAGTCTCATACTAGCCATTGTTTTTTCACTGCTACAAATATGAGAATGTCTTACAAACTCTGCAAAATAATCCTGTCTTGTGAGTAATTTGGCTCAGGAGGTGGGGGTTTTTGAGGTGGTTTGGACATGTAGAGAGAATGGGAAAAAAACAGAATGACTTCAAGGTGTATAAATCTGTAGTGGAGGGAAGGCGGGGGGAGGGGTCGGCCTAGGAAAGGTTGGAGGGGGGGAGTAAAGGAAAGTATTGTGTGGAGGGGCTTGGACTTCAGTAAGCAGGTGTGAGCATGATAGACAGGAGTGAATGGAGGGCACATGGTTTTTAGGACTTGACATGCTGTTGGAGTTTAAGCAAGGTAAGATTTATGAAGGGATTCAGGGAAACTGCAGGCCGGACTTGAGTCCTGGAGATGGGAAGTACAGTGCCTGCACTCTGAAGGAGGGTTGTTAAGTTACAGTTATATAACTGTAGTGTAAGCACACCTCTGGCAAGATAGTGATGGAGTGAATATGATGAAAGTTTTCTCTTTTCGGGCCACCCTACCTTGGTGGGAGAGGGCCGATGCTTTAATAAAAAAAAAATTATATTTATCTGAAACATCTGCAGATGGTTTCTTGCTGGCTGATTTTACCTGATAAATACCATGGTATTTCTTAAATCTGCAGACCACATAGAATGCAATCAAAGTGTTTCTTTATAAAAATACAGCCTCTCCTCACTTAATGATGGATTTCCCAAATTTCCTGAGACCACGTCATTAAATGAATTTGTCGCTAAGTGAGGAGCATACTACGTATAATGGTAATGAGTGTGTCAACCATCTTTGATATTGTTTTAATGTCACCTCTGCACCATTTATAACATTTCTGGTATATTTTTTAAATATTTATACAGTAGTGTACTTTTATATGAAATAAACAAAATAAGAGGAAATCAGCTCTAATATACATTATTTAGGTATAAATACTGGTCAGAGAGCCTATCGTAGGTCCGAGTCATCAGTAAACGAGTACATCGCTAAGTGAGGAGAGGCTGTATTCGAGCTGCTATGGAAACCATGTACAGTGGAACCTCGGCTTACAAATTTAATCCGTTCCGCGGACCTGTTCGTATCCTGATTTGTTCGTATGCTTGGTCAATTTTCCTCATTTAAATTAATTGAAATGCAATACAGTGGACCCCCGGTATTCGATGGCATCGGTATTCGATAAATCCGGTATTTGATGCATTATATCGCAAAAAATTTGCCTCGGTATTCGATTGACAACCCGGTATTCGATATGATTCGTACGAGACGTGTCCACGTGTGGCCTGAACTGCCCCGTGTGTGCCAGTGTTTACAAGCCAGCCAGTGTGCGCGCATCTAAGGATACATTCGGTACATTCCCTATTATCCATACTATCACTGTGTTTGGTGCTTGTTTCTGCAAAATAAGTCACCATGGGCCCCAAGAAAGCTTCTAGTTTCCAACCCTTCGAGAAAAAAGGCGCTAATGACTTATGAAATGAAGAAAGAGATAATTGCAAAGTACGAAAGTGGAGTGCGTGTGTCGGAGCTGGTTAGGTTGTATAATAAACCCCAATCAACCATCTCTACTATAGTGACCAGGAAAACGGCAATCAAGGAAGCTGTTCTTGCAAAAGGTGCAACTGTGATTACGAAACAGCGACCGCAAGTATTAGAAAATGTTGAGAGACTGTTATTTATTATTATTATTATCACACTGGTAGATTCCCACCAAGGCAGGGTGGCCCGAAAAAGAAAAACTTTCACCATCATTCACTCCATCACTGTCTTGCCAGAAGGGTGCTTTACACTACAGTTTTTAACCCTTTCAGGGTCCAAGGCCCAAATCTGGAGTCACGCACCAGTGTCCAAGAATTTAAAAAAAAAAAAATTGTTATTTTTTCTTATGAAATCGTAGAGAATCTTTTTGTGAAGGTAATAAAACAAAAAGTACGAAATTTGGTGGAAAATTTACGAAATTATGCTCTCGCGAATTTTGATGTCTCAGTGATATTTACGAATCGGCGATTTTGCCGACTTTGACTCCCATTTTAGGCCAATTACATTATTCCAATCAACCAAATTCTTAGCTATTTCACTAGTATTACTTCTATTCTATCGATTGAGCACAAGAAATCGCCAAGTCAACTGTTTCAACTACAAAATAAAGTGATCGGAAATTGTTAATTTGGCCAATTTAACACAAAGTTCAAAATATTCCAATTTCAAAATAGGGTCCAGAATGAACAATGTAGGCATTCCTGGCACTAAACTAACATTTCCTCTGTTCATTAGTTATGTTTTGAGGCTTTACAAATAAATTCCATTTTGATTTTTTTATTCACATAATGAATTTTTATTCACACCAAAAAATAGAAGATTTACTGTTATGCAATATTGTAATAATTGTATAAATATCATCACCATATTTTATGAATGTATATTAGACCCACCAGCTGATGTGTATTAGATGTGTGAGGTCGTTTGTTTACTCTTGAATATCGGCAAAAATTTAACATTTCTGCTACTTTGAGCTCAGTTTCAAGCCATTTCCAGTGGTAAAAACCAATCAAAATCATCTCTATTTCTGTAATATGTCTTCCATTCTATCAAATGAGACCAAGAAATCGCAAATACAAATATAAAAAACATACGAAAAAACACTGCAAAGTTGCTGTTTTAATCGAAAAATCATGATTTCATTTTTTTTCTCTCATTATACACAGTGTGCTGCAGGATCTGTTTTATGTGGTGCACACATACCACATAGATGTATTCTCTCATATCTAGGCCCAAATGTACCACTCACAGTTTATCAGAGTGAGCTGAGCTCATGGCGTAGATCTACGGTTTGGACCCTGAATGTAAAGCCGTAGATCTACAGAACGGACCCTGAAAGGGTTAAACTGCAACATTAACACCCCTCCTTCAGAGTGCAGGCACTGTACTTCCCATCTCCAGGACTCAAGTCCGGCCTGCCGGTTTCCCTGAACCCCTTCATAAATGTTACTTTGCTCACACTCCAACAGCATGTCAAGTATTAAAAACCATTTGTCTCCATTCACTCCTATCAAACACGCTCACGCATGCCTGCGGGAAGTCCAAACCCCTCGCACACAAAGCCTCCTTTACCCCCTCCCACCAACCTTTCTTAGGCCGACCCCTACCCCGCCTTCCTTCCACTACAGACTGATACACTCTTGAAGTCACTCTGTTTCACTCCATTCTCTCTACATGTCCGAACCACCTCAACAACCCTTCCTCAGCCCTCTGGACAACAGTTTTGGTAATCCTGCACCTCCTCCTAACTTCCAAACTACGAATTCTCTGCATTATATTCACACCACACATTGCCCTCAGACATGACATCTCCACTGCCTCCAGCCTTCTCCTCGCTGCAACATTCATCACCCATGCTTCACACACCATATAAGAGCGTTGGTAAAAACTATACTCTCATACATTCCCCTCTTTGCCTCCAAGGACAAAGTTCTTTGTTCTCCACAGACTCCTAAGTGCACCACTCACCCTTTTTCCCTCATCAATTCTATGATTCACCTCATCTTTCATAGACCCACCGCTGACATGTCCACTCCCAAAATCTGAATACATTCACCTCCTCCATACTCTCTCCCTCCAATCTGATATCCAATCTTTCATCACCTAATCTTTTTGTTATCCTCATACCTTACTCTTTCCTGTATCACTTTTAATTTTCTTCTTTTGCACACCCTACCAAATTCATCCACCAATCTCTGCGACTTCTCTTCAGAATCTCCCAAGAGCACAGTGTCATCAGCAAAGAGCAACTGTGACAACTCCCACTTTATGTGTGATTCTTTATCTTTTAACTCCATGCCTCTTGCCAAGACCCTCGCATTTACTTCTCTTACAGCCCCATCTATAAATATATTAAACAACCTCGGTGACATCACACATCCTTATGTAAGGCCTACTTTTACTGGGAAATAATTTCCCTCTTTCCTACATACTCTAACTTGAGCCTCACTATCCTCGTAAAAACTCTTCACTGCTTTCAGTAACCTACCTCCTACACCATACACCTGCAACATTGCCCCCCTATCCACCCTGTCATACACCTTTTCCAAATCCATAAATGCCACAAAGACCTCTTTAGCCTTATCTAAACACTGTTCACTTATATGTTTCACTGTAAACACCTGGTCCTCACACCCCCTACCTTTCCTAAAGACTGTTATTGGTGTGGATAAATGAAAAACAGATAGCAGGAGATAGCATCTCTCAAGCGATCATTTGTGAAAAGGCTAGGAAGTTGCATGACGATTTGGTAAAGAAATTGCCTGCAACTAGTGGTGATGTGAGTGAATTTAAGGCCAGCAAAGGTTGGTTTGAAAGATTTAAGAATCGTAGTGGCATACATCGTGTGATTAGGCTTCGGACCATAAAGCAGCTGAAAAATATGTGAAGGAATTCAAGGATTACATAGACAGTGAAGACTTGAAACCTGAACAAGTGTTTAATTGCGACGAAACAGGCCTGTTTTGGAAGAAAATACCAGACAGGACCTACATTACTCAGGAGGAAAAGGCACTCCCAAGACATAAGCCTATGAAAGACAGGCTTACTCTTCTCATGTGTGCCAATGCTAGTGGTGATTGCAAAGTGAAGCCTTTATTTAAAGGTGTATCACTCTGAAACTCCCAGAGTGTTCAGGAAAAGCAATGTCCTCAAGGCTAATTTGTGTGTGCTGTGGAGGGCAAACAGTAAGGCATGGGTCACTAGGGACTTTTTCTATGACTGGTTACACCAAGCATTTGCCCCCACTTTGAAAAATTACCTAACTGAGAAGAAATTAGACCTTAAGTGCCTCCTGGTATTAGACAATGCCCCTGGTCATCCTACAGACTTGGCAGAGCGACTTTCTGGGGACATGAGTTTCATTAAGGTCAAGTTTTTGCCTCCTAATACCACTCCTCTCCTGCAGCCCATGGACCAGCAGGTCATTTCCAACTTCAAGAAACTGTACACAAAAGCTATGTTTCAAAAGTGCTTTATAGTGACCACAGAAACTCAACTGACTCTAAAAGAGTTTTGAAGGATCACTTTAATATCCTCAAAATGTATAAACCTTATAGATACGGCTTGGGAGGGAGTGACTAAGAGGACCTTGAACTCTACTTGGAAGAAACTGTGGCCAGAATGTGTAGACAAAAGGAATTTTGAAGGATTTGAGACTAACCTGAGAATCCTATGCCAGTTGATGAATCCATTGTGGCATTGGGGAAGTCCTTGGGGTTGGAGGTTAGTGGGGAGGATGTGGAAGAGTTGGTGGAGGAGGACAGTGAAGAACTAACCACTGATGAGCTGATAGATCATCTTCAACAGCAAGAGGCCACACTTGAGGAAACTGCTTCGGAGGAGGGGACAGAGAAATTGAAGAAGTTGCCTACTTCAAAGATTAAGGAAATGTGTGCAATGTGGCTTAAAGTGCAAACCTTTCTTGATGACAATCACCCTAACACAGCTATTGCAAGCCGTGCTGGTGACTATTACATCGATAATGTTGTGAAACACTTTAGGAATGTCATAAAGGAATGGGAGGTACAGGCCACTATGGACAGATATGTTGTGCAACAGAAATCCAGTGACTCTCAAGCTGGTCCTAGTGGCATTAAAAGAAGGGAAGGAACCCCGGAAAAGGACTTGCTACCTCAAGTCCTAATGGAAGGGGATTCCTCTTCTAAACACTAACACCTCTCCCCTCCTCCCATCCCATCAATCATCACCAGATCTTCATTAAAGGTAAGTGTCAATTATTTTATTGTTATTGTAATTATTCTATTGCATTAAACTTAATATTTCATGTAGTAAAATTTTCTTTTTTCATACTTTTGGGTGTCTTGCACGGATTAATTTGATTTCCATTATTTCTTATGAGGAAAATTGATTCGGTTTTCAATATTTTCGGTATTTCATGAGCTCTCAGGCATGGATTAATATCGAATACCGGGGGTCCACTGTATGTAATTCGTTTCAGCTGAATTCCTGCTCTCAGGAGGCATGACAAAATAACCCTAATATCAACTCTATAGCTTATTTACTTGTCAAAGTTCATCTAATATGACATAATAAACAATATAAATAACATAGAAACCTGATATATACACCTACCATCCGACTTACGACCGAGTTTGGTTCCAAGAAACCAGTCGTAAGTCGAAATGGTCGTAAGTCGAACTTTACTACTGAATATCAACAAAACATTTTTGTAATGACTTTATTTTATTGTTTTATTTTGGTATTTCATGTTTTACATTACTTTTTATGTTGTTAGTACTGTATTTTATACAGTGGACCCCCGGTATTCGATATATCCGGCTTTCGATGCATTTTAATGCAAAAATTTTTCCTCGGTATTCGATTGAAAACCCAGTATTCGATACGATTCGTACGAGACCTGTCCACGTGTGGCCTGAACTGCTCCGTGTGTGCTAGTGTTTACAAGCCAGCCAGTGTGCGCGCATCTAAGGATACATTCGGTACATTCCATATTATCCATATTATCACTGTGTTTGGTGCTTGCTTCTGCAAAATAAGTCACCATGGGCCCCAAGAAAGCTTCTAGTGCCAACCCTTCGAGAAAAAAAGTCGCTAATGACTTATGAAATGAAGAAAGAGATAATTACAAAGTACGAAAGTGGAGTGCGTGTGTCGGAGCTGGTCAGGTTGTATAATAAGCCCCAATCAACCATCTCTACTATAGTGACCAGGAAAACGGCAATCGAGGAAGCTGTTCTTGCAAAAGGTGCAACTGTGATTACGAAACAGCGACTGCAAGTGTTAGAAAATGTTGAGAGATTGTTACTGGTGTGGATAAATGAAAAACAGATAGCAGGAGATAGCATCTCTCAAGCGATCATTTGTGAAAAGGCTAGGCAGTTGCATGACGATTTGGTAAAGAAATTGCCTGCAACTAGTGGTGATGTGAGTGAATTTAAGGCCAGCAAAGGTTGGCTTGAAAGATTTAAGAATCGTAGTGGCATACATAGTGTGATTAGGCATGGTGAGGCTGCCAGTTATGTTGTGCGACAGAAGCCCAGTGACTCTCAAGCTGGTCCTAGTGGCATTAAAAGAAGAAGGGAAGTAACCCCGGAAAAGGACTTGCTACCTCAAGTCCTAATGGAAGGGGATTCCCCTTCGAAACACTAACACCTCTCCCCTCCTCCCATCCCATCAATCATCACCAGATCTTCATTAAAGGTAAGTGTCAATTATTTTATTGTTATTGTAATTATTCTATTGCATTAAACTTAATATTTCATGTAGTAAAAATTTTTTTTTTCATACTTTTGGGTGTCTTGCACGGATTAATTTGATTTCCATTATTTCTTATGAGGAAAATTGATTCGGTTTTCGATATTATCGGTATTCGATGAGCTCTTAGGAACGGATTAATATCAAATACCGGGGGTCCACTGTACTGTAAGGTTTAGGATAAACACTGTGTACAACACAAATAGTTGTTTATTTCCCAGAAATTTGGCATAAAAAACACGGTCGTAAGTCGAGTGGTTGTAAGTCGAGAAGGTCGTAAGTCGGATGGTAGGTGTATTCTAGAATGAATAAAATGTCATTACGTGGACAGCGGAAGGAGGAGGATTGTGGTCACGAGAGTGGTTGCTATGTACAATTTTTATGTTTATCTCATTACACTACATACCTGGTCTGTGCTTATCAATGATTTCTTGCTTTAATTCCATTCAAATCATCCTCTTTTTCTTCTCGGCACTGTCCTCTGCACTTGCTTTCTTAGGAGCCATGGTCAGAAGAAAGAAATCTGGCGAATTAACTGCACAAAACGTAAGGAAATCACGAGAATTCCTTGGACCGCGAGAATAGCTCCATAAGCACATGTGCACTGGTGACCTTTGTGGTGGTGTTGTCGAACTAAATTATATGCAGTAAGTACATAGTATTATTGTTATTATTATATTGTTATTATTTATTATACGTAATCATTATTATGTACAGTAGGGCCCCACTTATACGGCGGGTTAGGTTCCAGGCTGTCGCTGGAAAGCAGACATCGCCGGAAGGCAGAACGCCATTTTTTTCCATTTATAAATGCATATAAATGCCAGACAACAAGTTTACACTAAATTATATTAAGTTAGTAATAGAACTAGGCATTAAAAACACACAAAGTAAAATACATTCACAGTACATTCATTACTTATCTTAAAGTATTTGTAATCTTAATGTAGGGAGAGAGGTGAGTAGTACTTATTTGTAGGAAGTCAGGTGCAGGTAGCCCAGGTGTAGATAGCCCTGGCTTCCCGTCTCATACTTATTATACGATATTTAAAACATCCCAGAGAGGTAATATACACATGCAGTACACTCATTATTTACCTTAAAATATCTGTAGTCTTAGTATAGGAAGAAACGTGAGTAGTATTTATTTGTAGGAAGTCAGTGTAGGTAGCCGGTGGGTGTAGCCCGCCTGGGCTACACCTACCAGCTACCTACACTGTTGCCCAGAGCCATATTATTAACATCGACATACCTTGTTCACTGAATTTAATCATTTCTAACAACTACCTTTAGATGCCATCATAAACGAAGGGAGAAGTAATGAATAATTCGTGCCGAAAATTGTAAACAAGAGCGGAGTGGGGGAGTGGCTGGGCCAAACGCAGATTCATACGTTTTCTCTGATGGTTGAGCAGAGAAAACGTAATGTTGTCCCTCCACCTGGCTACCACACAGGTCCACAAGTATTATTATCAGAGCACATATAAAATATGCAATAAATGCCAGACAACAAGTTTACACTAACTTATATTAAGTTAGCAATAGAAATAGGCATTAAAAACACAATAAAAGGTAAGATACACACAGAGTACACTTATTACTTACCCTAAAATATTAATATTAATGTGTGAGAGGTGAGTGGCAGGGTGTTTATTGAGTAAAATCAGAATGGCACACCATCATCCTCTAACTTGGCACTTAAAGCAAGAGGCTTACGACTTCTCTTTTTATCACAGCTAAGCTTAGACGCCTTCGTCAATGAGAGCCAACTAGTTAACAAAAGAGTAAATGAGAGAGAGAACGAGATACAGAGTTGAGACAATGTAAGAACACAAACCGAACAGGCAGTGGGCGATCACTTGGTCAGACGAAATAAATGGGTATTAACGTGTGTCTACTTTTAGTTCATTCACATTTATAATAATAATAATATTATTATTATTATTATAAAAAGCACTAAACCCACAAGGGTCATGAATTGCTATATATAGAGTAAAGGGATACGAAAAGAATATTTTTCTACAGTTATCCCCCAGTGTTTGACTAGAGAAAACGTAATTCTTCCGACACTACCTACACAGCTGCTTTGTAAACAAATCTCATATTTACGTCAATTTTTATTCTGTGAGTGTATGTATCATGTTTATATGCTATGTAATGGGTTTCATATATAATTTTGAGGAAAATATCATAGATGGATTAATGAAAATGCCTATATTAATGTAAAATAAGACATTTAGTGTGCCCAAGAGTGATTATTATTACGTAGTATTGGCGTCATGAGTAGAGAGACACTTAGCGATTTTAATATGTACCTGCACACCAGCACAGTGTGTAAGTATATTTAGGTACAGGTACACATAAGTATAATTATCAGAGTACATATAAAATACGCAGTAACTTTAAAACACTTGAAATTTTGGAAAGTTTCCTGACATAATAGATGTGGTCACGGAGAATGTAAACAAACCGGGTGGGGGCGCCGTATTTGAAAGACCGCTTGCCGTATAGCAAATTTTGGTCATAATTTGACATTGCTGTATTAGCAGAACGCCGTAAGGTGAAACGCCGTAAAGCGGGGCCCTACTGTATTATCATTATTATTAGTACATACCTATTATTATTATAATAATTTTTTTTTTTCAACAAACCAGCCATATCCCACCAAGGCAGGGTGACCCAAAAAGAAAAACGAAAGTTTCTCTTTTTAAATTTAGTAATTTATACACAAAAAGGAGTTACTAGCCCCTTGCTCCTGGCATTTTAGTCGCCTCTTACAACATGCATAGCTTACGGAGGAAGAATTCTGTTCCACTTCCCCATAGAGAGAAGAGGAAATAAACAAGCCTCGGCAGCAGCGGCATCCTACCAGCTCTTCTTCCTCAAGAAACCATCGCTCATCAAAACTTGTGATGGCCTAAGTGAAGGTACAACTAAATGAACCCACGTAGACCACAAAATGACCCAAGAAAACTAAGAATGTAACCCAAATCTTGACAAAATTAGAAGATCTAAGGAAGACAGCCCTGCTAACCCAAACACTGCCTCCGCTGCCAGACAACCACTTAACCCAAGCTCTGAGAAAACAAGCCTTCTCCTCCATAGCTACACAGTATCTACTTCAGTGATACTATGAAAGGATATCGCAGAAAAAGCAACATCAGTAATAAAAGAATAACAGCAAGGACCCTAGAACTCAACTTGTCTACCCAGCAGGACACCGGTGTATCATCAACCCCCCTCACCACCACCACCCAGAGAACAACAACAAACATGGCTGACTCCCCCTCCAACTCCACTCCCTTCAAAGGATTCACCCATGATAACTCAGGTATGATTATTCCTGACAATATCAAGGACTACAACGTTGCTCTAGAAAACAAAATCAAAGATATCAAAGGAACACTTGCGCGACGAGAATCCAAGATAACCAACCTCGAGAACACGATCCAAAACCTTGAAGACAAGTTTACATCGGGAAGTGTTGACACAGAAAATACTCTGAAAGCAGCTATAGCCAGTCACACTGAACAAATAACAACAATAAATATGAAGGTTGAAGAAGCAATCAAGGACTGGAATCAGAACATGCACACTCGACTAAATGAATACTTTGATTTCCAAGACGACAAAACTGAACAAGACAAGTTGTCTGATGCAGTTATAATAAACAGTCCACACATTCCTAGTGACATAACCCAAGCACAGTGCAAAGAAACTGCTATCAGGATAATACAGGACCACGTACAAGTCATCATGCAAAACAATGAAATCAAAGAAACACGTTTGCTAGGAAAACCAGGTAGTAAACACAGTATAATGATCAGACTTCATTCATATGATAAAAGAAAGGACCTAATTAAATCAGCAATTACAATGAAAAATGTAGTGTACATAAATGAGTGTCTAACAAGAAAACGTCAAAACCTTCTGTTCAGGCTGAGAAAACTTAAACAGGAAAACAAAATACATCAGCGTTTCACGCGAGATGTTAAAATACTAGTAAGGAAAACATCAACAGGACAACAATATGCCATCTCAAACGAACATGATTTCTCTACCTTCCTTAGAAAAGCTGACATTTCAGTAACAGATTAGATAAGTGCCCTTAATACATATATACGTGTGGTGCATATACTGTACGTTACTATTATATTGTGCATTATTATTTTTTTATTTTTCATCACTAGCTAATGCCAACTACCTCCAATACATTTTACTTCTTTCTTACTGCTATTAATTGCTCATAATTTTGTGTTACAAGTCAAATCTTACTCCAAATTAATATTATTCATCGTTCTTACCTGTCCATTTAATTTTGTTTACCACTACTTGTTTTAGTCACCTTTTATTGTGTGTGCAATTAGTGTATATTCCAATTACTTTTTTTGCAAGTCCCAAAACTATCTTTTGCTAGCTAGTACCAACTACCTCATTTTTTTTTTTTTTTTTTTACTTTTTATTGTGCAATAAACTGCTCAACTTATTTAATATTACAAATCAGATCTTACTCCTAAACCAATATTATTTCATAGTGACTATCTGTCCATTTAACTTTGTTTACCATTACTTAATTTAGCTCTTTATATATTTTCTCCTTTATTTTAGCCTTATATAACTACCCTAGTTCATATATTCACAATTGTTAAAATAATCAAGGTGCTATTCTCAGGTGCTAAAGTGTAATAAGTTCACTATTTTGCCATTATGTTCCAAAACTCATTACTTATATTAGTCCCTTTTATATTGGTTTCCCTAATTCTAACTTTAAAGAATTACCTTTAAAGTACTACCTACTATCATATTCCCAAGCTCCATTATTTGATCATCACTTTATTTGTTCACCACAAATTATTTTAGTCCCTTTTATATTGTCTCCTTTATTTTAGCTTTAAAAACTACCTAGCTCATTTTTTTTACATTTGTTAAATAATTCAGGTGCTATTTTTTAGCTTTAGAATATTTACTTTGTTTTATACTTAATTCTAACTATAGATTCACTACAAATCTTATGATTACAAGCATTGATCCTGATACTAACCTCTTATTTAATGACTTAAATGAATCAAACAGTTACTGTAATTACTACATATAATTACATGAAATTACTACTAGAGTGGACCCCCGGTTAACGATATTTTTTCTCTCCAGAAGTATGTTCAGGTGCCAGTACTGACCGAATTTGTTCCCATAAGGAATATTGTGAAGTAGATTAGTCCATTTCAGACCCCCAAACATACACGTACAAACGCACTTACATAAATACACTTACATAATTGGTCGCATTCGGAGGTGATCGTTATGCAGGGGTCCACTGTATATTGGGGTCGAAATATACACAACGAGAAGCAAATATTACTACAGAAAAAGCGTCTTTCCTCCAAAATTCCCACCAGTCAACTATAGTGATAATATAGCATTTACTGTGGTGGAGACGGAAAAAAAAAAAACTAGAAAAGCTAGATACAGTGATCGACAAACAAGGGTTGAGGCTCGACTGTTCGTCATTGTAGGAGCTGCCAGCAATCACCGGTTCTTCAACACGCAAGTTATACTTTTGTATCAATCAAATCACATATTTCTCGGGTAGATAATTCCCAGTATGTAGATCCTTTATGTGTTAGCCCAGTATGTTTTAAATAAGTGACCCACTGATCAGATCAGACTGGTTCCGAACCCTTGACTGGTCGAACCCTCAACTGGTCCAAACCCTCGACCAGTTTCAAACGGATTCGTTGGATAATAAAGCAGACTGTAAATGGATGGAGTTGTAGGCGCCCTTATCAAACACAAACAATAAATATAAATCAGGAACGTACACCGGTAAGCTGTCCTAATATACAAGTACAGTTAGAAAAAGATATACAAATAGCTGGAGCTTCACTTTAAGGAGGTTATTAATAGAGTATTCAAGAGGTTGCTAGTAGAATTACAGTAAATCAACCATTCAAATCATTATGAAGCCCTGCTAGACCTAGTCTTGTCAAATAAGGAAACACTAGTGAATAATCTGGAGATCACTGAAGAGCTTGGCGCAAGTGATCACAAATCCATCACCTTTAGCATTAATTGGGAATGCAAGAATAATGATAATACAGTAAAAATCCCCGATTTTCGTTCTGCCGATTATAATGGACTTAGGGAACATCTGTCTAATCTTGATTGGGGTTATCTAGCTAATGATTTTATTGACGATAATCATACTTATGAATATGAAGGGATCTGCTTTTATGATTGTTTTCTTAATAATGTACACAGTGCCCAGAGTATATACATTCCCCAGAGAGAAATTAGGTCTAATAATAACGATCCCAAATGGGTTAAACAGGAGGTTAAAGCATCTATTAGGGGAGAAAAAGGGGAATTTATAGGCGCATCAGAAGAGGGAGGTTAACCTTACTGACCAATATGTTCAGCTTAAAAGAGAAGTAAAAAAGGCGATTAGAAAGGCTAAACGTGACTATGAAAAATTAGAGTCGCTAATGAATCAAAGACTAATCCAAAGGGTTCTTTCAAGTGTATAGGACGAAGGTGAAGGAAAAAGTAGGACCTCTGAAATCTGGGAATGGACAGCTGACGGATAATGAACTGGAAATGTGTTCCTTATTTAATGACTATTTTTTGTCAGTTTTTACACAGGAAGATGTAAATGAGATTCCAGTAATTAACAATTATTTAGTTCCTGATGAATTTAAGTTAACTAATATTACTGTCACGAGGGACATGGTTATTAAACAGATAGACAAACTGAAACAAAATAAGTCCCCTGGACCCGATGAGTTGTTTTCAAGGGTACTTAAGGAATGCAAGATGGAGCTTAGTCAGCCATTAACGAGTGTATTCAATGCGTCCATCCTTACCAGTGTTGTGCCAGAGATGTGGAAGATGGCCAATGTGGTTCCTATATTCAAATCAGGGGATAAGTCCACTCCTTCAAATTACCGTCCAATAAGCCTGACATCTATAGTGGGCAAGTTACTAGAATCAATTATAGCTGACATTATCAGAAGTCACCTTGAAGAGCATAACTTGATAAATGAATCTCAGCATGGATTCACGAGAGGTCGTTCCTGCCTGACAAACTTACTGACGTTCTTCAATAGAACATTTGAGGCAGTTGACAGTGATAAGGAATATGATATTGTTTATTTGGATTTTAGTAAAGCCTTCGACAGAGTACCTCACAAGAGACTCTTAAGAAAAGTGGCAGCTCATGGTATAGGAGGTAAAGTTCTAGCATGGATTGAGGCATGGCTTACCAATAGAAAGCAGAGAGTTACAATTAATGGAGTGAAATCTGAATGGGGATTAGTCACTAGTGGCGTTCCACAAGGATCAGTTTTAGGCCCTCTCCTGTTTATAATTTACATTAATGACCTTGATGAAGGGATTACTAGTGACATGAGTAAGTTTGCTGATGATACAAAGATAGGCCGTATAATTCACTCTGAGGAGGATATCAATGAACTCCAGGACGATTTGAACAAATTAATGTCCTGGTCTGAAAAATGGCAGATGAAGTTTAATGTGGATAAGTGTAAGGTACTTGTCCTTGGTAATGAAAATAACCCTCGAAGCTATAATCTAGGTGAAGTAGAGCTTGTTCATACAGAATGTGAAAAAGACTTGGGAGTCATGGTAAGCAGAAATCTAAAGCCAAGACAGCAGTGCCTTAGTGTGCGCAACAAGGCCAACAGATTACTTGGATTTATCTCAAGAAGTATAAGTAACAGAAGTCCAAAAGTTATTTTACAGCTCTATACATCACTAGTGAGGCCTCATTTAGATTATGCTGCTCAGTTTTGGTCTCCTTACTACAGGATGGACATAGACTCATTAGAGAACATACAGAGAAGAATGACTAAAATGATTTACTGTGTAAGGAACCTCCCGTATGAAGATAGACTTAAAGCCTTAAATCTCCACTCTCTGGAGAGGCGTAGAATGAGGGGAGATATCATTGAAGTGTATAAGTGGATGACGGGCATAAACAAGGGAGACATTAATAAAGTACTGAGGGTGTCGAACCAGGTAAGAACCAGGAATAATGGATTTAAGTTGGATAAATTTAGATTTAGAAAGGACATAGGTAAGTACTGGTTTTCTAACAGAGTTGTAGATGCGTGGAACAGTCTTCCCAGTGGGGTGATAGAGGCTAGGACCTTGTGTAGCTTTAAGAAGAGACTGGACAAATATATGAGTGGGAGGGGCTGGGTTTGATTGGTGTCATTGGGTACGGGAGTTATTTCTTGGGTGGCTTTAGGTAGAGATCGTTTTGATAAGGACCTGCCTCGTATGGGCCAGTAGGCCTTCTGCAGTGTTCCTACATTCTTATGTTCTTATGTTCTTATGTTCTTATGTAGTCTGCAATCAATCAAACAAACAGGCTTCCACATGGATAAATTGTCATTTTTGTGGAAATTGGTGTCACGCTCCTTGTGCAGATATCCAAGAACTAGCTACAAGCAGTATTAAAACAGGGAAGTGTTTTTGGGTACGCCCAAATGAGATAAATCTGTGGACTAAAATCACATTGGTATTAAAATAGGATAACATCAAAGCTGCTTTCATAGACAACCTGGAAGCTTTCTACAACAGATGGGAACATAAAAAGTCTGGGCTGAATGGTACTGCCCTTGATACTGGCCATGTAGTCAGAAACTGTAAGGCTGGAGGTGATGTTCTGGTAGTCAGTAAATGTGGGGCTGATAGTGCTGTCCTGGTAGACAGTAATGGTGAAGCTGGAGGTGCTGTCCTGGGAGACAGTAATGGTGAAGCTGGAGATTTTGTCCAGGTAGTCGGGAATTATACGCAGGAAGGAATGCATATAAATGACCTCATGGGAGACAGGAGCCGTAGTGGGGAAACAAGTGTAGTTAAAGATAAGATAAAACCAATATTGCAAACTAGAAATACCACAGGAAATAGCAAACAAGAGGACTCCACTAGCAATAGTGAGGATATATTACCAAAAACAACTGGTGGGAGCTCCATTGTTGGTGCTAGGGAGGATAGGAATAAGACAGGTAAACATGCACCAACAGGGAATACAGTCACAGAAACCCAAGGCAAATGGAAACCAAGCCTGTGTACATACTATGCACTTGGTATCTGCAGGCATGGGAAATCTGGAAAAACAGATGGGATGTGCAACTATGACCACCCTAGAAAATGCCGTGCCCATATGACAACAGGAAAATGCAAACTCCCTTCCTGTAAACTTTTTCACCCTGAAATGTGTACCTCTTCAGTACAGGAAAGACTGTGCTATAACTTAAATTGCCAGGCACACCATCTAAAGGGGACAAAAAGATACAAAACATCCAGGCCATGGGAAAACCTGGGTAGCCACAGCCACTCAAGAGGGAGAGGTTTTTTAGTGCCAGGAAGGAAAATAAACTGGCAGGAAATGGCAGAAATCGTACACCAAATCCAGTCATTCCTGGAGTGGAACCACAGTCGATGGCCTCCACTCCAAACCAACAGATACAGATACTAATGCCGGAAAAAAATCCCCCCCCCCAATACGAACAATACCACCAGTCCGATGACATTCTTCTTTGCAAATATACAGGGTCTAAAGCCAGCAACAAACAACAAAATACCTTTCATCCGTGGACTGCTTGCAGAGGCAAAGGCAATGTTCGCGGCTTTCACCGAGACCCACATAAAGGATCACTTGGACAACGAAATATGGATCCCAGGTTACAGCCTATACAGATGCGACAGAGTGAACAGGCAAAAGGGGGGGTTTGGCCTGTACATTGCAGAGTCACTTGTTTGCACAGAACTGCTTAATGCCTCAAATGATGTAGTGGAAGTTTTAGCAGTAAAGATCAAGAACCAAAACCTAGTCATTGTGGTAGTCTACAAGCCTCCGGATGCAACACCCCAGCAATTCCAGGAACAGCTGTTAAAAATTGACCACTGTCTGGAAAATCTGCCAGCTCCTGCACCCAACATCTTGCTCCTGGGGGATTTCAACTTAAGGCACCTAAAATGGAGGAATATAGCAAATAATATTGTTGCAGTAATAACACCAGGAGGCAGCTCTGATGAAAACTCGCACTCACATGAGCTTTTAAATCTCTGCACAAAATTCAATTTAACCCTTTCAGGGTCAGTCCCGTAGATCTACGGCTTCACGTTGAGTGTCCAAACCGTAGATCTATGCCAAAATTCTAGCGCCGTCAAATTTAGCGCGAAAACGCTCATAGGCCTACATGTGAGAGAACGGGTCTGCGTGGTGGGTGTGTGCCATAAACAAAAAATCTAGGCACCCGCATAGCATTGTGGGAACGCCGGCTCAGTTACCCTTGTTCACCATGCCTCGTTGCAAGTCAGCTCTCACTCCCCGGAAAATTGGGACTCTCCTCTTCCTATCTGATAGTTCTGACACTGATGGAAGTGGAAATGAAGACGAATTCTACGGCTTTGATCAGTTAGTGACCGAAAAGAATGACCAGGATATCGATAATAGTGCAGAAAACCCTGACGATCCTCAACCTTCTACCTCTGGTGTGGGCACTCGTGACTCATGGTCGGTTGTTCCTCATCGCAAGAGAAAACTAATATTTTCGCGTGGCCAGGCCTCTGACTTCAGTAATGATGATGATAGTGACGTGGATTGTGATTTTATTGCGCTCGACGATCATTCGAGTAGTGATAGTGAGGAATCATATTCACCAGTGAAGCGTCGGTATGTTCGCCGCCGCATGCGCTCGGGTACTGTACCCTATGCTGTGCCCAGGGGACGGAGTACATCCCGGAGTACATCCCGTGGCCCAACACCAGTTTTAGGTAGTGATAGTGAGGATGATGTGGCTACACTTGGCATGGATAAACCACAGGCATCAGTGGATGGTGTTAGTGGTGATGGTAGTGGCACCGCCATGCGTGACTCACCAGGCCATGCTGGGACCTACGCTGCTGACTCGTCAGTTCAAGGACAAAGCGGAGCGCCAGCCACCAGCCCACCACAACCACAACCACCCGCACAACCAGCCTATGATGTCCAGTATCCACCAGCAAACCGTATGTGGGATTGGCAGCAAAATCCCAATTTTGTTCCCAAGCCTCACCACTTTGATGACTCTCAAAGTGGAATTCTACCTACTTGTCCCCTTGGAACCACGGCCAATGAACTGGAATTCTTTGAATTATTCTTTGACCAGCCATTGATGGAAATTATTGTCAGGGAAAGTAATAAGTATTTTGAGTACACCATGGCAAATACGATCTTATCACCACAGTCAAGACTAAGCAGCAGCAGACGATGCTACAGCAGCAGCAGCAGCAGCTGTACCACCAATAGTAGCGATGGTTGATTGGGGTTCATTATACAACCTGGCCAGCTCGGAGACACGCACTCCACTTTCATACTTATCAATGATCTTTTTCTTCATCTCTATAGTAATTCTCACCCTTATTGCTGTAGGGTTGGCACTAGAAGCTTTCTTGGGGCCCATGGTCACTTATTTTCCAGATAAAATCACCAAAAACACTGTAATAATACGAAATGTTACGATTGTATGCTTGGATGCTACCGCGGAGGCTGGCTGGTAAACAATGCCACCGGTGGAACATGTGAGGCTGGCTAAGGCGCACATTGGACGCGTCTCGGACGAACAGCGGTGAGCGGGTTTTTGAGCAGTATGCGAGGCAAAATTTTTGCGATTAAAGTGAGCGGTATGCGGAATAAATGGTATGTGATGCCAACGGTATGCGGGGGTCCACTGTATTGCTTACAAAACTTGTTTACAAGTTCATTGTAAACAAAATGATGAAAATATTAGTGCGGTTATTGTGTTAAATACAATGGTACCATATAGTACAATGGTACCATATAGTACAATGGTACCATATAGTACAATTGTACCATATGGTACAATGGTACCATATGGTACAATGGCACATGATACAATGGTGCCATATGATGCAATGGTACCATATAGTAGAATATGGTACAATGGCACCATTTGGTACAATGGTACCATATGATACAATGGTACCATATGATACAATGGTACCATATGGTGCAATGGTACCTTATGGTACCATATGGTACAATGGTATCATATGGTACATTGTACCATACAGTACAATACCACATGGTTCATTGTACCATATGGTACTATATGGTACTATTGTATTCAACACAATAAACACACTTATATTTTCAACATTATTTTATTTACAATAATTGTTTACAACAAAAAATGCAAAAATGTTGTATAATAGTAATGTTCTATTATATATTTACAAATGTACAGGAACTCGACATGTTCCTTGAGGTGGATGACAAAGCGCTTTGTCTTGGAAACTGCTGAGTCAATAGCTAACTTGCGTTGCCACTCAGTCTTGGCTGGTGTCTCCTGCCACCAACACCTATTGACCATATGGTACACGGTATCATATGTTACAGGGTACCATATGGTACATTGTACTATATGGTATAGTGTACCATGCAGTACAGGAAAACATATGGCACAGGGTACCATATGGCACAGGGTACCATATGGCACAGGGTACCATATGTAGACGGCAAGCCTCCGAAGAAGTATATCATTTAACCACCCGCTACCAGAATACCAAACAAACCCGTTACATATGGCACAGGGTACCATATGGTACAGGGTACCATATGGTACAGGGTACCATATGGTACAGGGTACCATATGGTACAGGGTACCATACAGTACAGGACACCATATGGTACAGATACAAGGATCCCTATGGAAATAAGTCACCCTGACTTTTTTGGGTTATCCTAGGATTTTATACATATGCTGCTATGTATAATAATCCATGTACATGAGTGGTGCGTTGAGGTATATGTGGAGTCAAAAAACGTTATCTATGGAGGCAAAGAAGGGAATGTATGAAAGTATAGCAGTACCAACACTCTTATATGGATGTGAAGCTTGGGTGGTAAATGCAGCAGCGAGGAGACGGTTCGAGGCAGTGGAGATGTCCTGTCTAAGGGCAATGTGTGGTGTAAATATTATGCAGAAAATTCGGAGTGTGGAAATTAGGAGAAGGTGTGAAGTTAATAAAAGCATTAGTCAGAGGGCAGAAGAGGGGTTGTTGAGGTGGTTTGGTCATTTAGAGAGAGTGGATCAAAGTAGAATGACATGGAAAGCATATAAATCTATAGGGGAAGGAAAGAGGGGTAGGGGTCGTCCTCGACAGGGTTGGAAAGAGGGGGTAAAGGTTTTGTGGGCGAGGGGCTTGAACTTCCAGCAAGCGTGCATGAGCATGTTAGATAGGAGTGAATGGAGACAAATGATACTTGGGACCTGACGATCTGTTGGAGTGTGAGCAGGGTAATATTTAGTGAAGGGATTCAGGGAAACCGGTTATTTTCATATAGTCGGACTTGAGTCCTGGAAATGGGAAGTACAATGCCTGCACTTTAAAGGAGTGGTTTGGGATATTGGCAGTTTGGAGGGATATGTTGTGTATCTCTATACGTATATGCTTCTAAGCTGTTGTATTCTGGGCACCTCTGCAAAAGCAGTGATAATGTGTGTGTGGTGAAAGTGTTGAATGATGATGAAAGTTTTTTCTTTTTGGGGATTTTCTTTCTTTTTTTTGGGTCACCCTGCCTCGGTGGGAGACGACCAACTTGTTGAGAGAGAAAAAAAAAAAAAAAAAAAAAAAAAAAGGTCTCCCTCAACATTCGCGAGGGTTAGGGGATCAAGAGCCTTGCGAATGTTGAAAAACCGTGAATGTTTGGTGCCCCAATATATTGTACGGAAATATAATACAATACTGCTTCCTTAACTTGTTGAACCATGAACAATCATAAAATACATGAAAACGTCGTAAATTGTACTAAATATATACATGCTATGCTTTAATAACATGTATGTTATTAAATACCACAGACTCCACCACTGCCTCCACCACTTCCTCAACCACTGCAAGTCCCTACTACCCTCCCTCCAACCCCCGCAACTGGCAGCCAGCCCTCCCACCACTCAGTGTGGTGAGTGTTTTGTTTGTTCATTATTTGCTAGTAAACTACAGTATAAATAATGTAAACCCATTCATGACTGCATATTGGAATGGATATTCGGAAAGGTATTAGACAGTGACATCATGTGTTTACTCTTGAACACAGCAAAGAATCGAACATTTCTGCTACTGCTAATAATAACAATAGTAATAATACAGTGGTCCCCCGCTTTTCGTAGTTCCCGGCAATCATAAAATTCGCCAATCATAGGGGTATTTTCGTATAAACATGGACTCGCTTTTCATAGGTTGACTCGCGAGTCGTAGTTCGTCCGGGACGCGTATGCACGGCGTGAGCCAGGGCAGCAGCCAGTCTGGCATTGTTTACCAATGAGCGAAGGTCCCCTCGCGTGCTCCAGCGAAATATTTCATAATATTCCATTTATTTTAGTGCTTGCAAGTACTAAATAAGCTACCATGGCTCCAAAGAAAGCTCCTAGTGCCAAGCCTGTGGTAAAGAAGGTGAGAAATACGATTGAATTTAAGAAAACCATCATTGAACAATATGAAAGTGGTACAAGTGTGGCCAAACTGTCCAGGATGTATAAGAAACCCTACGCAACCTTATGTTCCATAGTGGCCAAGAAAAATGAAATAAAGGATGCTGTTGTTGCAAAGGGAGTAACTATGCTGACAAAAATGAGATCACCAGTACTGGAAGAGGTTGAGAAGTTATTATTGGTGTGGATAAATGAGAAACAATTAGCAGGAGATACTCTTATGACTTGGTTTATTTGTGAAAAGGCTAGGCAGTTGCATGAAGATTTGGTAAAGAAATTGCCTGCAAATAGTGGTGAAGTGAGTGAATTTAAGGCCAGCAAAGGCTGGTTTGAGAGATTTAAGAACCGTACTGGCATACACAGTGTGGTAAGGCATGGTGAGGCTGCCAGTTCGGACCACAAGGCGGCTGAAAAATATGTGCATGAATTCCAGGAGTACATAGAGGCTGAAGGACTGAAACTTGAACAAGTGTTCAATTGTGACGAAACAGGCCTCTTTTGGAAGAAAATGCCAAAGAGGACCTTCATTACACAAGAGGAAAAGGCAATGCCAGGACATAAGCCTATGAAAGACAGGCTGACGCTAATGTTCTGCGCTAATGCTAGTGGGGATTTCAAAGTGAAGCCATTACTAGTGAACCATTCTGAAAATCCCAGTGTGTTCAGGAAAAACAATATTATGAAGAGTAAATTGTGTGTGTTTTGGAAATCTAATAGTAAGGCATGGGTCACGAGGGAAATTTTCGTCGAGTGGTTCAATGTAGTGTTTGGCCCTAGTGTGAAGGAGTATCTCCTGGAAAAGAAATTGGATCTCAAGTGTGTGCTAGTAATGGACAATGCACCTGCTCATCCTCCAAACTTGGATGACTTAATTTTCAAGGAGTTTGGGTTCATCACAGTAAAGTTCTTGCCCCTGAATACCACTCCTCTCCTCCAACCCATGGACCAGCAGGTTATTGCAAACTTTAAAAAACTCTACACAAAAGCAATGTTTCACAGGTGCTTGACTGTGACCACAGACACTCACTTGACCCTAAGGGAAATTTGGAGAGAACACTTCAGCATCCTCCACTGCATAACCCTTATAGGTATGGCTTGGGAGGGAGTGACTACCAGGACTTTGAACTCTGCCTGGAGAAAATTGTGGCCAGACTGTCAACAAGAGGGATTTTGAAGGATTTGGGACTGACCCTAATGAGCTTATGTCTGTTGTAAAATCAATTGTGGCACTGGGGAGTTCCATGGGGTTGGATGTGAGTTTGGAGGATGTGGAAGAATTGGTGAAAGACCACAATGAAGAGCTCACCACTGAGGAGCTGCAAGAGCTTCAGCAGGAAGAGCAACACATCGCAGCTCAGAATCTTGCTGCAGAGGAGGAGGAAGAGAGATGGAAGAAGGTGCCTTCTTCAGAAATTAAAGATTTTTTTACTATGTGGGGTAAGATGGAAAGCTTTATGGAGAAACATCACCCTAACAAGGTTGTTGCAAGCCAGGTTGGCAACATGTACAGTGACAAAGTCTTGGGCCATTTTAGGGAAGTGTTAAAGAGACACCAGAAACAGAGCTCTCTCCACAGTTATTTTGAGAGACAGGACTCCAGTGACTCTCAAGGTGGTCCTAGTGGCATTAAGAAACAGAGAAGAGAAGCAACCCCAGAAAAGCAAATGGTACCTGAGGTGTTGATGGAAGGGGATTCCCCTTCCAAACTATAAACAATCCACTCTCTCTCCTCCTCCAGTCTCCCATACACTAAGAAGAATCTCCAAAAAAGGTAAGTGTTATGCTGTTAATGTTTCATTCATCATTTCCCATTGTATTGTTTATGTACTACATATTTCATGTTAAAAAATTTTTTGTTTTAATACTTCTGGGTGTCAGGAACAGATTAATTGTATTTACATTATTTCTTATGGGGAAAATTGATTCGTAAATCGTAAATTTCGTTTATAGTAATGGCTCCAGGAACGGATTAATTACAAACAACGAGGGACCACTGTAATAATAATAATAATAATAAATACAATATAATTGAAGAAGGAAATTGTACAAAAACACGAGGGAGTGGTTGACACATTGTCAGTGTGGCTTTGTTTATGCTGGAGTGAGTACGTATTAGTCTCCCTGCTCTTCCAAACATTTCACAATAATTCAGCGGTTGAGGCAGTGGGTGAGGCAGTGGTTGAGGCAGCGGTTCAGGCAGCGGTTTGGCAGCGGTTGAGGCAGCGGTTTGGCAGCGGTTGAGGCAGTGGTAGAAGCAATGGTAGAGGCAACAGTTGAGGCAGTGGTATTTAATAACATATATGTTATAAATAATAATAGTACATGTTATTATTAATAACATGTATTATTATTATTATTATTAACATGAATGTTATTAAATACCATTGCCTCAACCGCTGCCTCAACCGCTGCCTCAACAGCTGCCTCAACAGCTGCCTCAACCACTGCCTCAATCGCTGCCTCAACCGCTGCCTCAATCGCTGCCTCAATTGCTGCCTCAACTGCTGCCTCAATTGCTGCCTCAACAGCTGCCTCAATCGCTGCCTCAATCGCTGCCTCAATCGCTGCCTCAACAGCTGCCTCAACCACTGCCTCAACCACTCCAGTCGCACTCAATCTACAAGCACCAAACACAATGAATTATTGTGAAATGTTTGTAAGAGCAGGGAGACTAATGCTCACTCCAGCATAAACAAAGCCACACTGACGATATGTCAACCACTCCCTCGTATTTTTGTACAATTTCCTTCTTCAATTATATCGTATTTATTATTATTATTATTATTATTATTGTTGTTACTATTACTACTACTGTTATTATTAGCTGTAGCAGAAATGTTTGATTCTTTGCTGTGTTCAAGAGTAAACACATGATGTCACCGTCTAATACCTGTCCAAATAGCCATTCCAATTTGCAGTCATGAATGGGTTTACATTATTTATACTGTAGTTTAATAGCATATAATGAACAAACAAAACACTCACCACACTGAGTGGAGGGAGGGCTGGCTGCCAGTTGCAGGGGTCGGAGGGAGGGTAGTAGGGACTCACAGGTGGCGGGAAACTTAAATATGATTTGGCGGCTGGGAATTTGGTGGCTGGGAATTTGGCGGTTGGGAATTCGCGAATGTGTGAAGCCCGTGAAAGTTGAAAACGTGAATGTTGAGGGAGACCTGTAATTGTATTTCTGTACACCTGAATAAACTTAATCAAGCGCATGTGGCATCGTAAGTAAGTTTATTTAGGTATACACAAATAAAGTTACATAGAATATCATAATTAGCAGCATATGTTTGGAGAATCTAGGATAACCCAAAAAGTCAGACAGACTTATTTCCATTAGGGTCCCTGTACCCTGTACTATATGGTACAATGTACCATATGGTATAATGTACCATATGGTATAATGTACCATATGGTATAATGTACCATATGGTATAATGTACCACATGGTACAATGTACCATATGGCACATTGTACCATATAACACCATTGTATGACATGGCACCAATGTACCATATGATACCATTGTACCATATGGTTCAAAACCATAGAATTCCTCTTCAGCTCCACTTCCATCAGTCTTAGAACTGTAAGTTGTGAAGAGAGTCAGAATTCACCCGGAGAGTGAGAGCTTCCTTGCCGCCAGGCACGATGAACAAAGCTACTTTGGCGGCATTCCCACAATGCCATGCGGGCATCCAGATTTTTTCTAGTGTGCACACTGAACACCCAGACCCATTCCCTCAGATGTAGGCCTTCCATCCTTCTTGTGCTAAATTTGACGCCGCTAGAATTTTGGCGTAGATCTACGGTTTGGACCCTCAACGTAAAGCCATAGATCTACGGCACGGACCCTGAAAGGGTTAAAGAACCTCCCTTGATGGGGAAGTTTGCATCCTGAAATTTCGTTCGTATCCAGAAGCAAAAAATCGATGGAATGATGGTTCATATCCTGAAAATTTTGCATGGTGGGGCATTCGTAAGCAGAGGTTCCAGTGTATATAAAATACTGTCAACACCTTTGCTTGCAGGTCAAAATAAATTCTTCTGTTGACCCAAAACTTGTATATAGTCTGGAAATTGCTTGCAATTGTATTTTTGTGACTTCAAATCATACACAATTGTTCTACCCATGTAATTATTAGTGAATTTAATTCATGCTTCATGTGGCATCAGTGGCATGTGTACTGCTATTGGCTCCTTTCCTAGCTTTTATATATGAATCTTGGTTATCAGAATCACTAGCATAAACTACAAGGTATAAAATTATTACCCTGAGAACACAATGATGTTTTAAGTCCAAAATCAATGTAAAAATGTTACTAAAAAGGGGTAGCATGGAACAAGTGGTTAACTAAAGGGTGAACAGGAGAAAAAAAATTACAGCAGTGAATGGTGGCTCTTCTCTCAAACCAATAAACGAGTTGCTCAATAGATCTCAGATGGGTAGATGATCTGCTGGTTGTGCTGAGGTATCCAGAAAGTGTTAAAATGAAACATTTTAGTCCATAAATTTTTCATGGATACAACACTATAGAAAGTGAATACAAGAGCCTGAAATAGCTATTTGATAATGGTGTACCTTATGTGTGAGATCTTTTTTTCCTTCCTGCCAGCCTCTGTCTGGCGCCTCAGCATAATTAAAGCCTCCCGAGCCATCTTCAGCCACTCCGAACATTTCATTACGTTTGCTTACTTGATCCCTGGAGAAAAAAAAAGGATAAACAATAAAAAAAATCTAAATTAGCATTCCTTAGAAAAGTAACAAGTTGGTTTTACTACAATCACACTATAATTATTTTAAATGCCTAGGACCTGACCCCTCAATGTAAGTTCAAATTTTATGACTAATGGACTTCAATCTAACAAAGTACCCTAATCAAAAAAAAAAAAAAAGCTCTTATACTAAATACTGTCTAAAAAATAGCCTGATATTATGATTTTCAGTTTTATTTCCAAGATTAAGATTATACCGCCAATTAAGCGAGAAGTTACAGGGTTAATAAAATTCATTTTTAAATGAAAAACTTTCTTCATCTATTATCTATACCATTCAAATAAAACCTTATCCAACTCCACTGGTGTCAAATCAGTCACCCTGATTATCATGGTATGTGTCTTGATGTCACCACTCAACTTGATGATCAGGGTGTGTTCCTGCACCTCACCACTCGCTCTGATGATCAGGGTGTGTGCCTTCACCTCACCACTTACCCTGATGATCAAGGTGTGTATCTGCACCTAAACAGTCACCCTGATGATCAGGGTGTGTGCCTTCACCTCACCACTTACCGTGATGATCAAGGCGTTTGTCTGCACCTAACCAGTCGCTCTGATGATCAGGGTGTGTGCCTTCACCTCACCACTTACCCTGATGATCAAGGTGTTCGTCTGCACCTAACCAGTCGCTCTGATGATCAGGGTGTGTGCCTTCACCTCACCACTTACCCTGATGATCAGGGTGTGTATCTGCACCTAACCAGTTGCCCTGATGATCAGGGTGTGTACCTTCACCTTACCATTCACCCTGATGATCAGGGTGTGTGCCTTCACCTTACCATTCACCCTGATGATCAGGGTGTGTGCCTTCACCTTACCATTCACCCTGATGATCAGGGTGTGCACCTTCACCTCACCATTCACCCTGGTACCATGCAATAATCTGCAAAGTATCATCTGTTTCCCTTAACATGTACTAATATAATGATAATAGCATTTCACAGTTATGGATTTAAACTAAAACACTAATAATTTTTTACTGGGAATATAGAAGCTCACCTGAATTTGTTCAACACAACTTTCTTGCCAGAGATGGGGTCTACCACATCACCATACTTGTATATCATTTTCACTAAGGAATGTGTTATTGCTTTTGTCATTTTCTCGGGAAGTTCCCTGAAAAAAATCAATGTTTAATACTAATCAACAGTTTTCCACAGGGGTGAACAAAATACAAATTATGGTCCACCACTGTGCTTAGCAATTTCAGAAAATTTTGAGTGTCTCCAATTTAAGAAAGAACTCATTATAAATTATGTGGTAATTAGGAATGGGTGTTGAACAGCCATAGCAGCAAGACCTAACAACCCTTGATGCATTTACTTAGGTATGTATTTTAGCTTGATTTTCCATAGATGAATGATGTGAACTGATTCTCTGATTTTGAATTTGTTATCATGGACCACAAGAAAGAACTCATTTCAAGACTATAAGGAAAAGGATCCTTTGTATTTTTTTTTTTTTTAACACTGGCCATTTCCCACTGAGGCAGGTCGACTTGAAAAAGAAGAAACACTTTCACCATCTCTCACTCCATCACTAAGTTATATGGTATTAAAATATTGCATTTATGATAAAATTGATTCTTTTATCTTGTCAGGGGAAAAATCAAGCAATTAGCTTACTTTTCATCTTTTTGTAACAAAAAACTATGAAAATCTTTTTTATTACTGAGCGTACTTGACTTATACACAGTATATACTTAGCTATTTCAAGACTTCAAAATAACCGAATGTGTGATGTCCATAGTCATTATTCACTTTAACTGATATTATGTTGATAAAGCCACAGTTGAACCTTTAACTTTAGCTTATTGACCTGCAATGTGATCCACTGCTTTTGGAACATTAAAGTCATTGACGCTTATCATTTGTGAATATTTCCAATATTAAAGATTCATGCTCAAAGAATGTTTGAAATATCTGGGTCAAAATACACAGGTGAGCAACCATTTTCTGTGGTGAAACTGAGTAAATCAAAATTTTAATCTACAATTATCAATGACCACCTAGGAGCAGTACTCAACATTACTACAATGGAGATAACACCAGACTTCAACACTTTGATTAATGCACAAAGCTGCCATTTCTGCCACTGAAGGAACATCTCACATTCTCACTGACATATTCAATGTGCACATGAAAGATACAATTTTGAGCTTTTATTAAAAATTACAATTTTGCATCAACAAAGTGTGTGCCCATGATTATCTAAACTAATAATGTGGCCTGCCAATCAAAATAATTGCCCATCACTGATTTACCACAAAAATATCCCAGAGTGTTCAAGAAAAACAGTGTCGTCAAGCCTAAATTGTGTGTGATGTGGAGGGCAAACAGTAAGGCATGGGTCACTAGGGACATTTTCCTCGATTGGTTCTATGACGTGTTTGGCCCCAGTGAGAAAAAATACCTGGAAAATAAATTGCCACTCCAGTGCCTCCTGTTAATGGACAATGTTCCTGCTCATCCTCCAGACTTGAAAGAGTGAATTGTGGGGGAGTTTAGTTTCATAAAAGTCAAGTTTTTGCCTCCTAACACCACTCCTCTCCTCCAGCCCATGGACCAGCAGGTCATTTCAAATTTCACAAAACTGTACACCAAAGCAGTGTTTCAAAAGTGCTTTGAAGTGACCTCAGACACTGAACTGACCCTAAGAGAGTTCTGGAAAGATCACCTCAGTATTCTCAGTTGCATAAACCTTATAGGTAAGGCTTGGGAGGGAGTGACTTGCAGGACTTTGAACTCTGCTTGGAGAAAATCGTGGCCAGAAAGTGTACAAGATTTTGAAGGGTTTGGGGCTAACCCTGAGGAGCCTATGCCAGTTGTGAAATCTACTGTGGCACTGGGGAAGTCCATGGGGTTGGAGGTTAGTGGTGAGGATGTGGAAGAGTTGGTGGAGGATGACGATGAAGAGCTAACCACTACAGAGCTGCAAGAGCTTGAGGTGCAACAGCAACAGACCACAGCTCAGGAATTTCCTTCAGGGGAGGGGGAAGAGAGATGGAGGAAGTTGCCTTCTGTGTCATGGTGATGAACATCAACCTGACACAGCTGTTGCAAGCCATGCTGGCAACATCTACAATGACAATATTGTGTCCCATTTTAGGGAAATCTTAAAGACACGCCAGAAACGGAGTTCTCTGGACAGATTTTTGGTGTGACAGGGGTCCAGTGATTCTCAACTGGTCCTTGTGACATTAAAAAACAAAGAAGGGAGGTAACCCCGGAAAAGGACTTGGTACCTAAAGTCCTTATGGAAGGGGATTCCCCTTCCAAACAATGATACACCTAAATCCTCTCCCCTCCTCCCATCTCATCACTCATCAATAAGTCTTCAATAAAGATAAGTGTCATTTTAGTATTGTTTATTCTGCATGTCTCGTTGTTTTCTGTGTAGGGAAATGTATATTTCATGTAAAAAAAATTATTTTGTTTAATACGTACTTTTGGGTGTCTGGAACGGATTAATTGGATTTCCATTACAGTGGACCCTCGGCTAACGATATTAATCCGTTCCTGAAAGCTCATCGTTAGCTGAAATTATCGTTAGCTGAATTAATTTTCCCCATAAGAAATAATGGAAATCAAATTAATCCGTGCAAGACACCACAAAGTAAGAAAAAAAAAAAAAATTACCACATGAAATATTAATTTTAATACACACAAACTGACACTTACCTTTATTGAAGATCTGATGATGATTGATGGGATGGGAGGAGGGGAGAGTATGGAAGTTGTTAATGTTTAGAAGGGGAATCCCCTTCCATTAGGATTTTAGGTAGCACGTCCTTTTCCGGGGTTACTTCCCTTCTTCCTTTAATGCCACTAGGACCAGCTGGCCATGGTGCAGCAACAGCTGACCGTGGTGCAGCAACAGCTGACCGTGGTGCAGCAACAGCTGACCGTGGTGCAGCAACAGCTGACCGTGGTGCAGCAGCAGCTGACAGTGGTGCAGCAACAGATGATGGTGGTGTAGCAGCAGCTGACTGTGGTGCAGAAGCAGCTGACTGTGGTGCAACAGCAGCTCACTGTGGTTCAGCAACAGCTGACTGGTGCAGCAACAGCTGACCATGGTGCAGCAACAGCTAACAGTGGTGTAGCAGCAGCTGACTGTGGTGCAGCAGCAGCTGACCATGGTGCAGCAGCAGTTGACTGTGGTGCAACAGCAGCTGAATGTGGTGCAACAGCAGCTGAATGTGGCTCAGCAGCAGCTGACTGTGGTGCAACAGCAGCTGACTGTGGTTCAGCAACAGCTGACTGTGGTTCAGCAACAGCTGACTGGTGCAGCAACAGCTGACCATGGTGCAGCAACAGCTAACAGTGGTGTAGCAGCAGCTGACTGTGGTGCAGCAGCAGCTGACCATGGTGCAACAGCAGCTGAATGTGGCTCAGCAGCAGCTGACTGTGGTGCAACAGCAGCTGACTGTGGTTCAGCAACAGCTGACTGTGGTTCAGCAACAGCTGACTGGTGCAGCAACAGCTGACCATGGTGCAGCAACAGCTAACAGTGGTGTAGCAGCAGCTGACTGTGGTGCAGCAGCAGCTGACCATGGTGCAGCAGCAGTTGACTGTGGTGCAACAGCAGACTGGTGCAGCAACAGCTGACTGTGGTGCAGCAACAGCTGACCATAGTGCAGCATCAGCTGACCATGGTGCAGCAACAGCTGACCATGGTGCAGCAACAGCTGACCATGGTGCAGCAACAGCTGACTTTGGTGCAGCAGCAGCTGACCGTGGTTCAGCAACAGATGGTGTAGCAGCAGCTGACTGTGGAGCAGCAGCAGCAGCTGACCGTGGTGCAACAGCAGCTGACTGTGGTTCAGCAACAGCTGACTGTGGTGCAGCAGCAACTGACCCTGGTGCAGCAGCAGCTGACTGTGGTGCAGCAGCAGCTGACTGTGGTGCAGCAGCAGCTGACTGTGGTGCAGCAGCAGCTGACTGTGGTGCAGCAGCAGCTGACTGTGGTGCAGCAGCAGCTGACCATGGTGCAGCAGCAGCTGACTGGGGTGCAGCAGCAGCTGACTGTGGTGCAGCAGCAGCTAACTGTGGTGCGGCAACAGCTGGCAGTGGTGCAGCAGCAGCTGACTGTGGTACGATAGTACGTATTTCCCACCCTTTTTACATATGATCGCTTGAGAGATGGTATCTCCTGCTATCTGTTTTTCGTTTATCCACTTCATTTCCATAGTAATTTTCACCTTTTTTTACTGCACGGTTGGCACTAGAAGCTTTCTTGGGGCCCATGGTGACTTATTTTGCAGGTACAATCACTAAAAACGCTGTGATAATATGAAATGTTCTGATTGTATGCGTGGATGCAACCGCACTGGCTGGCTTGTAAACACTGGCACCCACGGGACAACTGAGGCATGCTCAGGCCACACGTGGACGCATCTCGAACGAATCGCGTTGGGCGAGTTTTTTAGCGTTAGCCGAGGCAAAATTTTTGCGTTAAAATGTATCGTTAGTTGGATTTAACGTTAGCTGATGTTATTGTTAGCTGAGGGTCCACTATTTCTTATGGGGAAAATTAATTCGGATAACGACAGAATCAGTTAAAGACAAGCTCTCTGGAATGGATTACATGTGTACTGTCATTAACTGGGGGTCCACTGTATTTTGATACTCATGCTATAGGGAAAAGTGCCAAGTAATTCTTAGGAATTAACTGATTTCCTAAATATTAAAAATTATCGTCTTCCTAGTTCTTGAATACGTTATTCATTTCCCGATGGTGACACTCTTCAAATCGCTAGTGCTCCCTCACTTAGAATATTGCTCAGTGCTGATGGCCCCATTCAAAGCAGGAGAAATATCAGAGCTGGAACAAATACAGAGATTGTTTACAGCTCATACTACTGGGAACGCCTGCCAGTATTCATTGGAGCAGAGGAGAGAGAGATACATGATAATATATGGTATAAACCGTGGTAATAAATACCGACAAGTTGGTTTAGAAAGACACGTAAGCAAACACTATAACATATTTATTAGAAAACGTTTCGGTCCTGGGACCTTGATCACTTCTAACATACAGAGGTAGAAAGACATTATATATATAGGCGGAGAGTGAGGTGTGACGCACGTGACCTGAGGAATGTCATAAGAACATAAGAATGGAGGAACACTGTAGAAGGCCTACTGGCCCATGCGAGGCAGGTCCTTATCAAAACAACCTCTGCCTATGATGAGGATGGGTATACGTTGAAATCATGTGACTCCTGTGTTGTTGGGTTGGTGGTGCTTAAGTATCATGTATGCCAATGTTTTTGAAATTTTGTAGTTTCCAGTGTTGCGTTCTATAGTGTCGGTGACGGCGATTAGTGAGGCTTCTAGGCACCGTCGGCGTCTGAGGTCTGGTTCGGTGAGAACGAGTTGTGCCTCATTCCAGTTCATCAAATGTCCCGTGGAGTCTCTGTGGAGGACACAGGCACACCTTACATCGTCTCTGTTAGAGGCATTTCGATGCTCATTCAAGCGGACTGCAAGATCTCTGCATGTCTCGCCTACATATTTCTTGGGACAGAACCCACAGGGGATAGTGTAGATGCCTGCTGTAGAAGTTAGAGGTGTGGGGTTGCGTTTCGTAGTGAGGTCTTTGATAGATGTGTTTATGGTGGAAACGTTGATGTTACTCATAGCAAGTGCCCAGCGAGTATTCGTGGCAACATCACCACATGGGAGTACTATGAACTGCTTAGGGGGCTGTTCCATGGGCGGTTTGATGAGAATAGCTTGTGCCTTAAGTCTGCAATCTCGGATGAAGAAAGATGGGAACTGAAGACGTGTAAAGGCTTGTGTTATGTAAGTGCATTCTTCTTCTAGAAAAAAAGGGCTGGAGATGCGAAGAGCTCTCAAGAAGAAGCCAATGAGGACTCCTCTCGTATGTTAGAAGTGATCAAGGTCCCAGGACCGAAACGTTTTCTAATAAATATGTCATAGTGTTTGCTTACGTGTCTTTCTAAACCATGATAATATATACACCTGAAAAGCACTCAAGGGCCTGGTCCCAAATCTGCACACTGTCATAACATACTGGCATGAGAGATATGGGAGGAAGTGTAAAATAAACCCAGTGAGGAGAAGGGGTGCAGTGGGGACAATAAGGGAACACTGTATAAACATCCAGGGTCCCAGACTATTCAGCATACACTATTCAGCATCTTAGCAGAAGATATCAGAAACACGGCTGGGACAAGTGTAGAAGCCTTCAAGTGGAAAGTGGACAAGTATCTTCACCAGATGCCAGATCAACCAGGCTATGATGGATATGTGGGGCAGCAGGCCTCCAGCAGCAACAGCCTGGTTGACCAGGCAAGCACCAGATGAGCCTGGCCCATGGTCAGGCTCAGAAAGTAGATTAACTCTTGAAACTCTTCAAAGGTATATCACAGGTACAATGAATTACAAATAAACAAAGGTAAAGCAAAACTCAGAGATATCTTACTTGATCAGCACAATATCCCCATCTTTGCACTGTTGCTCAGGGTCATGAGCATAGTAGTGTTTATGTTCTGAAAAATACTGAAAATAAAATACAAGAATTTTTAGTAAATACATTAATTTGCATCATACAGCTATAACATAATATAATCCTGACACACAGGAAACGTAGACAATTGAAGAACGTTTGGTTCATGGCCACCCATTTTAGATTTTTTTCGGAGAAAAGAAAAATAGCCAATTTGAAAACACTTACTGTACAGTACTGTGATATATTTATCAACAGAAGCAAAATAAGCTCTATATAAAATTTTACATATTACCAAAAAATAATACAATACTTACAAAACATGTTTAAGACAAAATACAATTCATGAAACTTCCAATAGACTAGAAAGAATATTTCTCCCTTCATTTTTGTTCTTTAAAGATAGATTTAATTAACAATCCAAAGCACACTTATTCACTTATCCTACATTATCTCAGTCCACAAGAAGGATTCAGACCTTCAGCTAGGTGCCCATAGTTATCTGGGATCTGGCAGAGTGGCTTAAGTACTGTGTACTTTAATACAGTGTGTGCAGGTCTGAATCCTGCTGTGGACTGAGTGATAATGTTTGTAAATAATTTTGCCCGTTTGTGAATTGTTAAGCATATACATACATATGTAGGAACATATGTACACAGGCACATATGCACGCAGGAACATATGTATGCTGGTACATACGCATGCAGGTACAAACGTACGCAGGTACATAGGTACGTACGCAGGAACATACATATACAAGTACATATGTAAGCAGGTACATACGTATGCTGGTACATACGTACGTAGGTACATACATATACAGGTACGTACATACACAGGTACATACGTACATATGAACATACGTACATATGAACATACGTACATATGAACATACGTACATATGAACATACGTACATATGAACATACGTACATATGAACATACGTATGTAGGTACATACACATATACGTATAGTTCTTGTAAATAAAGATGCCTATCTACCAATGGCATAGTAAAGTTGAGTTACATTAAACTACTTTAGGTTGGATTTGGTGGGTTTCACTTAAGTTTTCTACCACTTGCACAGCAAAATAATACATAGACTGTAAAACAATGTAAAATTCATATGATAATCGCTTGTGGAAATCTGCTGAGTAGCAGTCGTATACTATCACCTACATATATCTTATTTCTGTGCTATCATACTGACTATTAATGTAAATCAAGTAAAATAACAAAACTGAAGAGCACTGTCTTTGTGAAAAATATTTGTCAGAACCAGAGTTCAGTAGTAACCCTCACCATATTTAAATTGCTGTCAAACTTCATCCGCTGTACCCGAACTTGGGCAGCATTTTCTATGTTGTGCGCGATGCATTTGCCAATTAAAAATCTGCCTCTCGTCACATTACTTGCCATTTATGCTTAAATATCTGTCGACTGGAAACACAATCAGCTGCAGACGGCTTGATATTAACAAATCCAAGTCAGCCTCAAATCAATACGATGTTTAATCACAATTACTGTAAAAATAATAGCCAGAAACAATTAGTTTAGTTTATTCCAAAAAATAAGTCTTTAAAAATTTAATTTATTCTACAGTAGGTTTTTAAAAATATTAGTTATAAATATTGCATCCTTAACTGATGCCGACTTGAACTCGATAGGCTTAAGGGTTGGGGTTCTTATTGGACTTTATGCAAGTATCCGGATACAGATTAGGATTTAGCAATTAATGCTGTGTATTTTGTGATTAATAATAATAATAATAATAATAATAATAATAATAATAATAATAATAATAATAATAACAATAATAATAATAATAATAATAATAATAATAATAATAATAATAATAATATGCCATGCCATCAAGGATTAAATTTTGCCACCGAAGTGGCTAGTTTATTGTGCACCCCACATCCGTCCTGTGGACGGTAGCACAAGAGCATATGGATACACAAAAAGCCCAGGAACTAGGGCCTAAAGGGTTAACATGAATACCTATGGATTTATATTTACATACCTATAGTTCACTTATCTGTTACAAGCAAATTTAGGAAATTTGCTTAGTATATCTGGTATCTTATTTTCATTAATAAGATATCTTGACATGTCACATAGGTTATTATACTGTCTATCTCTGCATTCCTCAATAAGTGGACAATTAAGCACATAGTGTTCAAGACAGTGACCATATGCTTGATGACATAATTTACATTTAGTTTGATCATCATCTGTGTGTCTCCCAAACTGCCAGAAGTACTTGTAACCAAGCCTAAGCCTGGCCACTACAACATCAGTCAGTCTGTTCACATTGCCAGTTGCTCCATAAACATACTTATCTACGTTCATGTTATCATAGTGGGTTATAACTCTACTCAGGCTCTCGTGCATCGCTTAACAGGAGTTACAAAATAGCTTTGTACAAACCACCTCACCGTAGATGCTACAAGTGTCAGCGCTAAGTAAGTAAGTAAGTAAGTTTATTCAGGTATACACAAATACAGTTACATAGAATTATCATACATAG
>NC_069442.1:10308928-10346895 GCF_026875155.1 Cherax quadricarinatus | reverse complement strand
AGAGAGTGAACACGGAAACAACCCTGCCTTTCGATTTATTTTTGTCCAACCTTTTTTTTAATGTTACCCAAGAAATACTTTATATTTTTTTACTCATGTACAATTTAAAACGCTCAAACCATTTTGGTATTTTTGGGGCCTACCACCACTACTACTACTACTACTACCACTAGGGAACATCAAAAATGGTCCCTTTCACATTTTCACCTCACTCTAGCCTTTATATACCCCTGTGTCCATGTATTGTTTGTAATGCTTGATAAAGCTCCGGGAGAGCGAAACTTTTGCCACAATAAAGTCACATTAGTTGAAACTTTTTCCTTTTTTCCCTTTACATATTGTGGGAAAATTCTACCAATTTTATTAAAACCATTCACTACAAATCTAAATTCAAAAAACTTTTTCGCCAAAACAGTGGTTAAACCCGGGTCCAATACAAAGGGGAAAGGGCGAAGGGAGGGGAAAGGAGTATGAGGTAATCAGTCCCTCAGCCCAACCAGATATAAGTGTTCTCTAAGCCCATCGAAATCTGCAAAGCCAAATCTGGGACTTTTTTTACTGATTTTTACCCCCTACTTATCTTATTTTCCTTTTAAATTTGCTAAATGAAATTGATTTGGGGGTCGCTTCCCAAAACCCAGTTCCTCTAAAAACTTCTAAATTATTAACAAGGGATTCCATTGTTTACCCAGAATTTAAGGGCAAAACGGGTTTAAATTCCCCCTTGTGGGTTCTTCAAAAACTGCTTCAAAAAACAATCCTAAAACTACTTCAAAAGAAGTCTTTATGATTCAAAATTTCCCAGTAAAGGGGAAATTCCAACAAAAGGACTAAATTTAAAAGTCTCCTAGAATTCTACTTTAATCGTCCCTTGTGGCCCTAACAATTTCCCCCCCATAGTATCCCCCCTGGTCCCTATCTAAATTTGGGGATGGTAATTTCACCCCAAAAAAAAAATTAAATTTTTTTCATCCCCCTCTAAAATTTTCAAACCAAACAGACTCTGTTTTGTTTTTTTCTTCAATTTAAATTACCCTTTTTTTTATGCAACAGTTCAATCGATCTGGGACATACAATGCCCACCCCCCCCCTTTTCCCCACTTCTATCTATTTGGGAAAAATTTAAAAACCGGGGAATGTGACATTTTTGCGGGCATGTCCCGACTTTTTAAATTAAAAACCACGCTCGGTTATGGCAGATCATCAATGTTACCTGCACTAGCAACTAGCCCTCAACTCGTCCACCCTTATTCTACATGGCGACTATTTGTGTAAAAAAATATTTAAAACCCTCCTCTCTCTTTACCCTTCCTGCTCCTTTCTGTTTTTTCCCCATTTAAACCTTTTTACTGTCCTTCCCCAATTAGTCCCCCTGGCTTTCCAATATCCCCCTCTTTTTTCCCTATTACTAGTTCTCCTAGTATTCATTTTTTGTAGATAAAAGGGTTCGAAAAACCGACATGTTGAAAAATTTAGACACAGGGTGAAACCTGGGAATTCATTTTTACTACACTGCGATTTCACAGTTTTCCCCCCAAAAAACCCATACCACTAACAAATTCCCCTAGTTTCAAAGACCTAACAGCTCCCCCCACTGCAAACATTAAAAACTTTAAGGGTGAGGGCTGTTTACACTTCTTAAAAGTATTTTCCCTTGCTTCTATCAATTTTTCTGTACTCGCAAGAAGCCACTTTTAGGCGAACGTTTTCAAAATTTAAAGAACCTAACGTTCATAGTGTTTTAAACCAACAACCTCCCCGGAAATTTTAAAACCATTTTAATGTTAAAACCTTTCAGACACGGGCAACAAAAAGGTATCTTGGACAGACCTGCAAAAACTTCGACAACTTCCACTATGAGGGGGCCCTGGATTTAAAGGGGGACCTGCCCCTTTTGAACATCTGGGGTTCTTCCCTCTCCTAGTGGCCTACGTCCCCTCTTGGCGCTATATAACTCCATCCTGCATTTCATCTCCCCACCTCGCCCTAACGTTATTCAACCCCTTTTCAGAACAAAGAACACTGGAACACAGCCCCAAAACAAAAGGGAAACAACACCAGACACCCACATACATCTAGACACTCTTACCCCCCTCCCAAAAACCCTCGACACCCCCCTTTCACCCAACACAGCCCTTTAAAAAACTCTCCTCAACACCTTCCCCCAAAAGGCTCCTGGTGCCTCGGGCCAAAAACCAATTACCCCTGAACACCTTCCTGACTCTATCATTATTTGCCTACAAAAACCTCCCAATGCCTCCCTTGCCTCGGGATACTTCCCTTCCCTCTTCAAAGCTGCTACTGCTACCTCCCTTCCTAAACCCAATAAAACCCCCTCTGACCCTAAAAAACTACCCCCTATCAGCCCCCCCTCGAAACTTTAGGAAAATTTCCTTTGGGAAAAACTAAATTAACCCATCCCTTTGGGGGCAGATACCTGGAACATAATTCTCTATTTTTCAGAGGGCCATTTGGCTTCAGAACAAAACAGACCACACGGGATGCCTTTAAACCCATCTTCTCAACACATCCACTTTAAACAAAAAACAAAGAAACGGGGACACCCCTGGTTGCAAAAGACGTTAAAAAAAGTTTTTGACACTGTGTGGCCGGGGGGCTCAAGTACAAACTCTGCACAAAACTTAAAACCCTCCTCTCAATACTTGTAAATTTTTTTCTGCAATTTCCCTAAAACGGCCGTCCCATGAAATAAAATTTCCCAAGGGCTGTTACTTTTGATACTTACACTAAATGCTGGAGTACCCGGGGAATCTGTCCTTTCCCCTACCCTCTAAAATTTTATTTCAATAACGACATTCCCCAAAACCCCTTTTACCCCCAACTCCATCACACTAACCTATGCAGACGACCTTACACAACTTATCACCATCCAATAAAATAAAACTCACACACAAAAAACAAAAAAAGAGGTTTTTACAGGATAGCCACTGGGGAAAAAAAATGGAGGGTCAAAACCAAGCAGCAAAAACCACAATTTCGTATTTTAACTACAGGAAACGTGATCCCCCAATTTCCTTCGAAAATCCCGAACAAACTGACACCCGCACTTACTTCCCCATCAACAAAACTTCACCCGTCCTTTCGTTTTAAACTTTACTACCCTTTTTCGTTTACACGGAAAACATTCACTCAAGGCCTGCAATACTATTTAAAGGGCCCTTTCGGGCCTTACCAAACGGAAAAATGCCTCTCAACCAAACCAAACTAAACCTCTACAAAACCCCAAACTCCTCTTTATAACTTACTCTCCTCTAGCCCTCCCTTTGCCGCCCAAAAAAAAACTACTAAACTGCAGCGGTCCAAACCCCAAAGGGGCGCGCTGGGGGTTGGGTGTCAATGGGAAAGGGCTTCGCCACAACCAGTCTCTCCATGCCCATTAGACGGGCCCTGCGCTTGGGAAACTGTACTGGAAGAGGCTCAGTGACAGACAATAACAAACCCTTTAGACACGACCTACTACTGGAAACCCCTCCCCCCTTGACGAAGACATTCGCGGAAACCCCCCAAACCAACCCAACCCTTTTTTACTCCTTTCATGATCCTGCTTCCCCAACCCCCCTTAAAAAAATAACCTTGGATCCGCTGACAGGTACCTTCTAAGACCCGGTACCATTTTCTGACCCACGTTCGCCTTTTCTTTTTTGGGTTAAAACATGACTCAGTTCTGGGACCCCCCCTTAGCCTTTTTTTTTTTAAACGTCGCAAGTCCCTTACTTTTCCCCGCTCACCCCACCCGGGGTCCCCAACCAAAAAACCGAATTTTTTCTTTTTAAAATCTTCCCCCCGATTTGCCTTTTTCTTTGGGTGGGGTTTAAACCCTGGGCCCATTTCCCACGACCAAGAACACTCCCTCTCCAGCACATTCCCTTTGTCTTCCCTCTTCCCCCCCACCCCTTTTGGGGTCTTACCTGAACTTTCGTTCGTTTCGTTCGTTCTTTCATCTCCATATTGTTTCATATTTTGGAACAAAGCTCTTTTTCCAGCTGAAGGGGCTGACCACCTCAAAACTTTTAAAGGGGGATACTGATTACAACGTCTTCAAGTATCTTCTGCTTCTATCAACTTTTTTGGGACTCGATTGGAAAAAGCCTACTGTTTAGGCGAAAAGTTTTCCCTAAAAAAAGATACCTAACTGTTTGGGATATGGTCTTAAAACCCAACAACCTGTCGGGATTTTTTAACCATTTTTTAAAGTTCAAACTGTCAACACCCGCAAAAACAATGGTATCTTGGTACAGACCTGAAAACAAATTCGGGCAAATTCCCCTATGGGGGAGCGGCTGGATTTGAGAGGGGCCTTACCTCGAACATCTAGTTTCTTTTCCTCTCCTATTGGGCCCAACGTCCCCCACCTCTTGGGGGCTATATAAGCTCCATCCTGGCACTTCATCTCCATATTTTTTCTACTATGGAAAAATGCCCCTTTTTCCAGACGAGGACTTTACCCCCCCAAAAAATTTAAAGGGGGATGGACTGATTACATCGTCTTTAAGTAAACTTCTGCTTCTATCAACTTTTCTTTACTCCCACTGAAGAACCTACTTTGTAAGGGGAAACGTTTCATTTAATTTAAAAATACCTAAACCCGTTGCATAGTGTTCCCTTTCCTAACAACCTGTCCCGGGAATTTTTTACCATTTTAATGTTCACTAACATCCCTCCCTTTCGTTTTTTCCCCGTGCTTCCCACCCCACACCCCAGATAATGAAAACCCCCTCCCCCGGCAAACATGTCATTTCTGCCATAGAAGAGGTCCCAGTTACCAAAAGAATGTTACCGCATTTTTCCCTTTCAGTATTGTTCCCGCCCGCAATTGACAACCCAAATTTCTCCCGGACAAAACCCCTTTATTTTCCCCTCCCTCCTTTGGGAAAATGCCACAAAATGACAGGTTTTTCCCCCCTTCCTCTTAAATTTTTCTTTTATAAAATGAAAGTGGGAAATGCCCCCCTCAAATTCCCCAAACCCCCCCCCACTCATGTACTTATCCAACCTTTAAAATTTTAAACTACCCAAAAATCCTAGGCCCTCAATAACCCAACCCCCCTTTTTCTTTACCTTTCCTGCTCATATCTGTTTTTTTCACTAAACCTATTACTGTCCTTGTCACCTAGTGCCATTAGCTTTCCGATATTCACCTCATTCTGCCTATTACTAGTTTCCCTAGAACTCATAGTATTACTACACTGGAACTTCACTGTATTCTCACCAAAACCCAAACCACTAACTATTCCTAGTTTGCTAAATTAGACACATGTGCAACTCTTGGGTATCTTTAATGAGGAAACGTTTCGCCACACAGTGGCTTCATCAGTCCATACATAGGAGAAACTTGAAGAACAGGAGGAGAATGAGGTAATCAGTCCCTCAACCTTGAGTCGATGTGGTCAGTCCATCAATCTTGAATAGATGGACTGACCACATCGACTCAAGGTTGAGGGACTGATTACCTCATTCTCCTCCTGTTCTTCAAGTTTCTCCTATGTATGGACTGATGAAGCCACTGTGTGGCAAAACGTTTCCTCAATAAAGATACCCAAGAGTTGCACATGTGTCTAATTTAGCAACATGTCGGTTCTTTGAACCACTCATCTATATTCCTAGTTTAAAGCCCTAACAGCTCCCTCCACTGCCGTTGCCAATGCCCCCACCCCATACCTAGATAAGTGAACCCCATCCTTGGCATACATGTCATTTCTGCCATAGAAGAGGACCCAGTTGTCAATGAATGTTACTGCATTTTCCTTACAATATTTGTCAAGCCAGCAGTTGACACCAATTGCCCTGGACAACCATTCATTTCCAACTCCTCTCCTTGGCAAAATACCACATATGAGTGTTCCCACCCTTCTTCCTAATTATCTCTATTGCTGACCTATACCTGCTAATCAGGTCCTCACTCCTACGTCTGCCAACATTGTTGCCTCCTGCACTGAGGCAGATAATAGGATTGCTCCCATTACCTTTCATGATGTTGTCCAGACGGCCAACAATATCCCCCATCCCAGCCCCAGGAAAACATACCCTGTGCCTCCTCTTCCTGCCCCTAAGACAAAAGCCCCTATCCATAAACTTAACCTGTGAGACCTTTACCCACTCTGCCTGAGGTATCCAAGCAAGTGAGCACGTTTCCTGTGTTAACCCAGTGCTTAACAGAATAGGGAATAGCATGTGAAGGTGCAAATAAAAATGGGAACTATGGCTATAGTTTACTTAATAACATAAAAGGGCTAGAATACGACATATTCTGATGGAAATTGACATCATATAACAATTGACCTATGAGACTTATTACCAGGGGGAAAGGGTAGATGTTATTAGTAACACGGACTAGTACTCGCTCTTAATTCACTGACCAGCTGACCCGAGAGGTCCACTACACACGCGGCTGTCCAGAGCTCTCGCTCCCCAGACCTGTCTCCAACAACCCCTTGCTTAGCTGTTCCCTGGCTTTTATTCCTCTAAGCACCTCCTTCCCCATAAGGCATAGACCACGTGCTACGACCTGACGCCGAGATCTGATGCCGAAAGGTGTGGCTGACAGACACTTGCCAAGGCCAGGTGCAACCATATAATTAGGTCTCCCTGGAGACCTCACAAGCCCAGCTGAACTACATCACAAACCTGTCTCCAACTAAAACAATGTTCTTACCTTCATTTGTGGAATTGTCGTGACGTTCTTGATGGTCTTCATTGGGGTATCAAGGGATATCTCACTCACGTCTGCCAATGCTCCCTTGGTGCTCGTTGTGACATTCCCAGTAGACAACCCACATTCGTCTGGTAACACCGAAAATGGGTTGGAAGTCTCCACAGCAATCTTCTGGATCTTCATTGTTTCCGCCACTTCAACAGACTTCCTGATTTTCAGCTTTGTTCCATGTTGACCGGCCACTGACCAGGTTCCTCTCTTGACCTGAGGACTCACAACAGGAGGATTACTTCGAATCCTCTTGTTTTCCTCCATCAGTCGCCGTATCTCAAGCTTAGCAACCCTAAGCTCCTCTTTCAGCTGCTGGTACAGTTGCTCAAGATAGGACATCTTGTGCAGATTCACGGAGAACACACTGGACAGAACTTCACAGAGCTAAGTACACGTCACCACGTGTACAAGAGAGGGGCTAAACTGATCCTTGTGGAACGCCACTAGTGACTAATCCCCATTCAGATTTGACCCCATTAATCGAAACTCTCTGCTTTCTATTGGTAAGCCATGCCTCTGTCCATGCTAGAACTTTACCTCCTATACCACGAGCTGCCACTTTTCTTAAGAGTCTCTTGTGAGGTACTCTATCGAAGGCTTTACTAAAATCCAAATAAACAATATCATATTCTTTATCACTCTCAACCGCCTCAAATGTTCTATTGAAGAATGTCAGTAAATTTGTCAAGCAGGAACGACCTCTCGTGAACCCATGCTGAGATTCATTAATCAAATTATGCTCCTCAAAGTGACTTCTAATAGCGTCAGCTATAATTGATTCTAATAACTTGCACACTATAGATGTCAGGCTTATTGGATGGTAATTTGAAGGAATGGATTTATCCCCTGATTTGAATATAGGAACCACGTTAGCCATCTTCCACAACACTGGTAAGGATGGACGTATTAAACACACTCCTTTGGATTGATCTTTGATTCATTAGCAACTCTAATTTCATAGTCACGTTTAGCCATTCTAATCCCCTTTTTTACTTCTCTTTTAAGCTGAACATATTGGTCAGTAAGGTTAACCTCCCCTCTTCTGATGTTCCTATAAATTCCCATTTTCTTCCCTAATAGATGCTTTAGCTTTGTTAACCCATTTGGGATCGTTATTATTAGACCTAATTTCTCTCTGGGGGATGTATATACTCTGAGCACAGTGTACATTATTAAGAAAAAAAAACATAAACGCAGATCCCTTCGTAATCATAAGTATGGTCATCGTCAATAAAATCATTAGCTAGATAACCCCAATTGAGATTAGACAGGTGTTCCCTAAGTCCACTATAATAGGCAGAACGAAAATCAGGGATTTTTACTGTATTATCATTATTCTTGTATTCCCAGTTAATGCTAAAAGTGGTGGATTTGTGATCCCTTGCGCCAAACTCTTTAGTGATCTCCAGATTATTTACGAGTGTTTCCTTATTTGACAAGACTAGGTCGAGCAAATTATTACCCCTGGTAGGCTCTGTTACACACTGCTTCAGAAAGCAGTCCTGCACTGGACTCCAGATTACCGGCCAAAGAATTCCAGTCAATTTGACTAAAGTTAAAATCCTATACTATCACTATGTAATTGTGTCTAGAAACCCTAACAATTTTGTCCCAAAGAAGTCTCCCTCTATCGTGATCCAAGCCTGAAGGTTGGTATATTACACCTAAAATTAGTTTTTCTTGACCTTCTACAAACTCTACCCAAACATATTCTGTTACTATTCTATTTTTATACCTGTTTTTATGCAACAATTAATATTTTCTCAAACGTATAATGCAGCTCCTCCCTCCTTCCCATCACATCTATCCACATGGAACAATTTAAACCCTTTAATATTACACTCAGCAATCATATCCCGATACTTTAAGTCATACCACGTTTCAGTTAAAGCAATGACATCAAAGTTCCCAGTACATGCTACCAAACGTAGTTCATTAATCTTATTTCTTACACTTCGACTGTTACCATCATATGTTTTTTCTTCTGCACATTTTTCATATTCACCTTTGCTTTTACATAATTTCTGCAATTATCATTACCCAGCGTTACTCCATGACTTTTATAAATAAGATTCATAATATCAAAGCCTAAGTTAATATATCCATACTCATTATTTTTCATTTCTAAACCCATACCTCTAACTAATCCTAGTTTAAAGTCCTAACAACCCCTTCAACTGAGCTAACAAAAAAACCCACACCTGCCCTGGATAAGTGAACCCCATCCCTGGCATACATGTCATTTCGGCCATAGAAGTTGTCCCAGTTGTCAATGAATGGTACTGCATTATCCTTACAGTATTTGTCCAGCCAACAATTAATACCAATTGCTCTGGACAACCATTCATTTCCAACACCCCTTCCTGGCAAAGTGCCACACATAACTGGGCACCCCCCTTCTTCCTAATTATGTCTATGGCTGTCCTGACCCTTCTAATTAAATCCTCACTTCTATGCTTGCCTACATCATTGCCTCCAGCACTGAGGTAGATAATAGGATTGATCCCATTACCGTTCATGACGTTGTCAAGCTGGATAACAATATCCTCCATCCCAGCCCCAGGAAAGCAAACCCTCAATCTCCTACTCCTATCCTTCAAGCAGAAGGTCCTATCCATATACCTAACCTGGCTATCCCCAACAACAATATTTTTACCTTCCTTGGTGTTGTTCGTCGTGACGTTTCCAATAGTCGACTCACATTCGTCACGTAGCACAGAGAATGCATTAAATGTTTCCACAGCAGTTTCCACCGCAGTCTCTTTCTTCTTTATCGTTTCTACCTTTCCTTTCGTCTTCTTGATCGTCAACTCGTTCCATGCTGTCCAGCCACTGTTCAGGTTCCCTTCTTGACCTGAGGACTCACGACAGGAGGACTACTACGAATCCTCTTGTTTTCTTCAGTCATTCGCCTTATCTCTATCTTAGCTGCCCTCAATTCCTCCTTAAGCTGCTGGTAAAGTTGCTCGATGGAGGGCATCTTGGTTCAGTCCACAGAGAGCACACAAGACACGTCTTCACAGAGTTAAGTACAGGTCACCACTGGGTTAAGTACAGGTCACCACTGAGTTAAGTACAGGTCACCACTTACAGTACAGATTTCACTTACCTCAGAAACAACATTCTACACAGTCTAGACTAAGACTACAACAATCATTGGTCACAACTCATACGACAAGCAGAAAAACAGCGTATTAAAAACACCAAAGCCTTCTGGAACTTTATCAAAAAAAATCAGAGGCACCACTCCCACCAACAAATTCAAACACATCACCCACAACAACACACATCTCAGACCGGCAGGTTGTTACTAGCATCTTCAAACACATCTGAGAGGACATTTTCCACCCTCATCCACCCCACCCTAACGCTATTCAACACATTCAGAACATAGAACACTGAAACACTACACACACACACGAAACAACACCAGACAGCCACATCCATCTGGACTCTCTTACCTCCTCCCAGGAACTCGACACTCCTTTCACCAACACAGACATTAAAACTCTTCTCAGACACCTTCCTCCCAAGGCCCCTGGTGCCTCTCGCCTAAACCATATTATCCTAAAACACCTTCCTGACTCTATCATTACTGCCTACACAAACCTCAATGCCTCCCTTGCCTCTGGATACTTCCCTTCCCTCTTCAGAGCTGCTACTGCTATCATCCTTCCTAAACCCAATAAAGACCACTCTGACCCTAGAAACTATCGCCCTATCAGCCTCCTCGAAACTTTAGGAAAACTCTTTGAAAAACTCATCAACCATCGCCTTCGCAGATACCTGGAACACTACTCACTACTTTCTGATGGCCAGTTTGGCATCAAAACTCGTAGATCCACACAGGATGCCATTAACATCATTCTCAACTACATCCACATAAACACAACACAAAGAAACAGGACAGCCTTGGTTGCAAAAGACGTTGAAAAAGCTTATGACACTGCCTGGCACTAACTTTAACCTGCCTCTCACTACTCGTAAACTCCTCTGCAGCTTCCTAGACGGCCGCACCATGAGAATCACACAAAATGCTGGAGTACCCCAGGGATCTGTCCTCTCCCCTACCCTCTACATTTTATACACTAACGACATTCCAACACCTGTATACTACAACTCCATCACACTAGCCTATGCAGACGACATTACACAACTCATCACTCACGCCAATATAGATACACTCACATACAAAACACAAAATGAGGTCGACAGAATAGCCTTCTGGGAACAAAAATGGAGGATCAAATCCAATGCAGCTAACTCCAGCATTACATATTTTAACTATAGGAAATGTGATCCTCCATTACATGTCGAGCTCAGAACAGCTGATACCCGCACCTACATCCCCACCACACAATCTGTCACAGTCCTTGGCGTTTTAATCTTGACTACCTTCTTCGCTTACACGGACACATTCACTCAAAGCATGCAAAAGTTAGTATAGCCCTTACGGGCCTCTACAAGCGACAACATGCCTCCCAACACACCAAATTACACCTCTACTAATCCCTAATACGTTCTCTGATAACTTACTCTCCTCTAGCCCTCCCTCTAGCAGCAAAAACAAACTTACTTAAACTACAGCGTGTCCAGAACAAGGCGCTGCGCTGGGTGCTTGATGACAGATGGGAGGACTTAGCCACAAGGAAGTCTCTCCATGCTCAATTAGACATCCCTGCGCTGAATCTGTACTGGAAGACGCTCGGTGACAGACAGATTGACCAACTTGAGACACGACATGACTACTGGACCTCTCTCTTTGACGAAGACATTCGCAGACCCACAAACCAACACAACCTTTTCTACTCCTTGTATGATCCTGCTCCTAACCCTATTTACAAATAACCTTTGGATTCTCTGAAAGGTACCTTGAGCTGTTCGTCCATCTGACCCAAGTTCGCCTTAGCTGCTGGGTTAAGCCCTGGCTCAATTTCTACACTCCTCTCTAGCGCTGATCTTCGCCTGTTCCGTCCTCCCCGCTCACCCCACCGGAGTCTTACCAACAGAAGAACCTGCTATTTCTGTTCTCAATGTCTGTCCCACGATCGCCTTAGCTGCTGGGTTAAGCCCTGGCTCTATTTCTACAACTAAGAACACTCTTCTCCAGTGCTATTCTTCGTCTGTTCCGTCTTCCCGCTCATCCCATTGGAATCTTCCCTGCACTTGTTCGTTCGTTCGTTCGCCTCTGCTCCAGAGCCTCCACGACTAGGGTGCTCTTCACACAAACTTCAAGGCTGAGGGACTGATTACCTCATCTTCTGTATATAGTTCTACTGTCTTCACATTATGTCCTGGAATTTGTATTGATAAAACCACTGGATGGCGAAACGTCTACAATAAAGATACCCAGATGTTGCTTATGTCTTAATTTCATCTTGTTGGTATTGTATACCATTCTTGTACAGATTTTAATTTATCTACTTGTCTAAGGACCATGTCACTTGTGACCCTAATCGCGCATAGTTTACTGTCGTCCTGTTCTACGTAATTTATTATTTATGGAATATCGCTAGTATCTTCCTGTGTAAAAACTGAAAGGAAGTAGGTATTGAAAAGTTCACACATTTCCTTATCTCTGTCCGTGAGCTGACCCGAGTAACTTTTGAGTGGGCCTATCTTGTCCCTAATCTTACTTCTGTTTACCTGAAAGAATCATTTTGGGTTAGTCTTCGATTCTCTTGCAACTAATACAAAATGCGTTGGGTATAATTTTTACGAGTTTATTAATTTTGAAGTGTAACAAATGTTTAACTCTGTAAGATGAAAAAAAAGAGAGGGAGGGGAGCTAGCCTAGTTGACTTGCTCTCATTATTATCTGGTTTGTAACCAGGGTGTTTAATGTTGCTTACGTTGTACATTACTCATGGTGTATACTGCTGTACAGTGTACACCATGTTTATACTCTCACACACTTTATGTATCCCTTGAGAAGTGAAAATGTACCTCGGGTTGGGAATCATTGCTCTGAGATAGTTAAACTGTAGTGACAGGTTCTGCAACTTGCAAGCTTCCCAACAATTTTATTAGAAAAACAAAATATTAAAAAAAATTACTGCTAATTATAGGCTGACTAATACATATTTTTACATTACATACCGTATATAAATATAGGGAGGTACCAACTCTAGAACTTTACTGGGGACCCTCATCCTCAGAGAAGACGATAAACGTACCTGAATACATTGACAGAAAACACAATATATCAAAGATTGTGATTCTCCTCCAGCTCTTCCAAAGCCAGATGCGAGCCCAGTATGCAGCATGCATTTCCCCTTTGGATGGCCACGCTGAGGCGCTGGAACATGAAAATGGCTGCTCTTGGGTCCTTGGTGGTGTCGATGAGTCTGGGACCCAGTTCTTTAAGGAAACGTGTGGCATTTTTTCCCCATGATCCCAAGGTCTTGGATCCCACTGGACAAATTGATACTGTTGGCTTATGTGACATAAGCCAACTCCTTGATTGTATACACCAAAGACTCAAGTATAAGGCCTAGTAGTGAGAAATATTATGAGAAAGGGAGATATTTCGAATATGTAAACACAGATGAAACATGAAATAAACACTTTATTCGATTTAAATGTAAATCAACCAAATTTATTAAGCTCTTTCCCCCAAATGATCCCTCCTGTCAGAAAACACTTGAACTACTTCACTTTTTACACCAACTATGAGAAATTCTTTTTTAATGTTTATTAAAGCCAGGTTAGTCAGTCGCTCCTGTGACATTCAAGACCTCAGATATGTTTTTATTAATTTCAGTATTGAAAATGACCTTTCACAACTTGCGACTGAAAATGTGATTGTAAGCAGTAATGTGTATGACACACACAGTACATGTAGGAAAGACATCCCTCCCATACTGCAGTAAAGACCCCAGAGCATCTTTACCATCAGGGGGAATTCTATTCCCTCCAGTTCGAAGGAGCATCACAAAAGGCCAGAACGGGTACACCATGTTAAAAGAATAAAGGGCTAACCACTGCCTCTGTAGTGCAGTGAGCCTCCAAAAATTGATTTATCACCTCTGAAATTTCAAAAATTACTATCTTATTTTCCTCTCTGATTGGATGCCCGCCCCATTTGGATGCCCGGGGCCACCGCCCCTTCCCCCCCCCTCTGCACGCCACTGTTATGTTCCTGTACTTGCCGATCTTGTACTCCTCCTTGTGATCAGCAGCTCCTCCCTATCGCTCAACACTGTGATGAATGTAGGTGTCAGCCAGCGTCGACACACAGGTATAGTCCCATGCTAAGAGCTTGCCATTCTTCCAAGGATAGATGGCGATCCTGTCAGGGCGGTTTACTGGGTTGTGGGTATTGTTGGCTGCTATTGATCGGGGCTCTCTCTAGGCTGGGCATCCAGCTGTAGCAAGACTTCTCTTTATGATGTTGTTGACTTCAGTGTGTCTTGCATGTCAGCCCTTGGTTTTGGAACAGTTAAAACCATGTAGAGCATATTGATCGGCTTGCGCATCGCCGCAAATACACGTATATTCCGTGTGAATTGGGGCAGCAAGGCGGAGAGCCACTGCAATACGGAGGGTCTTAAGGTCGAGACGTGTTCCCATTGCTGAAATGGGAATTGTTTGGAGGAAGTCTCCAGAGTGATGTGCACTCACAGCTTGGAGATGGGCAGTCTCCTTGTCTTATGTTACAGTCCAAAGAATGTTGGCAAGCACCTTTTCATCGATGGGGACATTCCAACTTGACTCTTTGTAGGCCAATGCTGCACTAGGTTATGGTGCTGGAGCAGCTAGAGTCTCTCATTCAGTGATGGCACTGGCGTAGCTAGGGTCCGGTATTCCCGCTGAGTCACTGAGGTTGTCCGGAAGAATTTGTTTTATTAACTCGTTTGATGCTATGGAAGAGGCTATGAAAGCTGGTAGGGCAATATATATTATATATATATATATATATATATATATATATATATATATAATATATATATATATATATATATATATATATATATATATATATATATATATATGCAAAACAACCACTCTGAAAGAATAGAGAAATTCCAAGTGCTTTCGTGACTACTCACATTATCAAGGAACTATGAAAGTGAAGCATCCAAGGAAGCTATATAAGGGTCCGGCCAGCACCTCACTATCAGATCCACAACGGTTAAACACGTGATGCGCGGCGAGCCAACTTGGATAGGTCCTTTGCACAACTCACCCCCAAGCTATTCTACCCAAGAAAATTTAAAAATTATTTGTCCAGTGTATTATTAAATTCTTCCCAAATTCTATTAATTATAAATGGATCTAATTTATATAAACCAAAGGAAATATTCATATTATTGTCAAAACTGCTTTTTATGAAACAAGATTCAATTATATTCCTGTCGACCATGGACTTGCTTGATACTACTTTCTCAACTTTTTGAAAATCAATTGGATGGTTAAAATCTCTTACATGAATAAATAGAGCATTGGAATCTTGTCCAGTTCTAATGCTATATTTATGTTGTTTTAATCTTAGTTCGAGATTTTTACCAGTTTTGTGACCTATAAACTTTATCACAAATTTTAACAAGGAATCTTATAGACACATCCATCGAGCATTTGGGGGAATTCTTTATCAAAAGTTTTTTAATGTATCAAGATTTTTGAATACAACTTTAATATTAAAAGTCTTAATTAATAGAATTTGGGAAGAATTTAATAATACACTGGACAAATAATTTTTAAATTTTCTTGGGTAAAATAGCTGGGGTGAGGTTTTGTTGCAAAGGTACCTATCCAAGTTGGCTCGACCGCGCGTCACGTGTTTAACCGTTGTGGGATCTGATAGTGAGGTGCTGGCCGGACCCCTTATATAGCTTCCTTGGATGCTTCACTTTCATAGTTCCTTGATAATGTGAGTAGTCACGAAAGCGCTTGGAATTTCTCTATTCTTTCAGAGGTGGTTGTTTTTGCATATTTTTGAAAATCACCTGTTTACTGTGATCTTATTGCATATATATAATAATATATATATATAGTATATATATATATATATATATATATATATATATATATATATAATATATATAATATAAATAATATATATTTATATATATTATATCACACCTGGCCGATCCCACCAAGCAGGGTTGCCCGAAAAAGAACAACTTTCACCATCATTCACGTCCATCACTGTCTTGCCATAGAGGTGCTTTACACTACAGTTTTTAAACTGCAACATTAACACCCTCCTTCACAAGTGCAGCACTGTACTTCCCATCTTCCAGGACACAAAGTCCGCCCTGCCGGTTTCCCTGAATCCCTTCATATATGTACTTGCCTCACACTCCACAGCACGTATAAGTATTAAAAACCATTTGTCCTCCATTCACTCCAATCAAACACGCTCCACACATGCCTGCTGGAAGTCCAGGCCCCTCGCACACAAAACCTCTTATAACCCCCCTCCCTCCAGCCAACCTTTCCTAGGCCGACCCCTACCCCCCGGCCTTCCTTTCCACTACAGACTGATACACCTCTTGAAGTCAATCTGTCGCTCCAATCTCTCTACATGTCTGAACCACCTCAACAACCCTTCCTCAGCCCTCTGGACAACATTTTGGTAATCCCACACCTTCCCTTCGTAACTTCCAAAACTACGAATTCTCTGCATATAATTCACACCACAACACATGCCCTCAGACATAAATCTCCACTGCCTCCAGCTTCCTCCTCGCTGCAACATTCATCACCCATCGCTTCCACAAACCCATTTATAGCGTTGGTAAAAACTATACTCTCATACATTCCCCTCTTTGCCTCCAAGGACAAAGTTCTTTTGTCTACACAGACTCCTAAGTGCACCACTCACTCTTTTTCCACTCTACAATTCTATATGATTCACCTCATCTTCATAGACCCATCCAGCTGACACGTCCACTCCTCAAATATCTGAAACGTTTCACCTCACTCCATATAACTCTCTCCCCTCCAATCTGATATCAATCTTCATCACCGATCTTTTTGTTATCCTCATAACCTTAACTCTTTCACTGTATTCACCTTTAATTTTCTTCTTTTGCACACACCCTATACCAAATTCAATCCACTCAATCTCCTGCAACTTCTCTCATATCACCCAAGGATCACAGTGTCATTAGCATAAGAGCATGTGGTGACAACTCCCACTTTATGTGTGATTCTTTATCTTTTAACTCCACGCCTCTTGCCAAGACCCTCTCGCATTTACTTCTCTTTACAACCCCATCTATAAATTATATTAAATAACCACGGTGACCATCACACATCCTTGTCCCTAAGGCCTCACTTTTTACTGGGAAAAAATTTCCCTCTTTCCTACATACTCTAACTTGAGCCTCACTACCTCGTAAAAACTCTTCACTGCCTTTCATAACCTACCTCCTACACCATACACTTGCAACATCTGCCACATTGCACCCCATCCACCCTGTCATATATACGCCTTTTCCAAATCCATAAATGCCACAAAAGACCTCTTAGCCTTATCTAAATACTGTTCAAGTTATATGTTTTCACTGGAAACACCTGGTCCAAACACCCCCTAACCTTTCCTAAAGCCTATCCTTGTTCATCTGCTACCTAATTCTCCTGTCTTACTCTTAATTCTTTCAATTATAACTCTAACCATACACTTTACCAGGTATACTCAACAGACTTAATCCCCCTATAAGTTTGCACTCTCTTTATCGGGGCCCTATGCCATTAACAAAGGGAACTATGCATGGCACTCTGCAACCCAGGTACCCTTACGCCTCATCCATACATTTATTAAATAATTGCACCAACCACTTCCAAAAACTATATCCCCACCTGCTTTTTAAAAACATTTCTATCTTTATCCCATCAATCCGGCTGCCTTACCCCCTTTCATTTTACCACTGCCATTCACGAATTTCTCCCCACACTCACAACTGCCTCTTCCTCACTCCTACAAGATGTATTCGCTCCTTGCCCTATACACGTAATCACAGCTTCTCCCTATCTTCATCAAGACATTTAACAATTCCTCAATAATATTCCCGCCCATCTCCCAATACCTCACTCTCCAATTAATAACTCTCCCTCTCCTATTTTTTAACTGACAAATCCATATGTTTCTCTAAGGCTTTCCCTTACTTGTTAATCTCACTCCAAAACTTTTTTCTTATTTTCAACAAAATTTGTTGATAACATCTCACCCACTCTCTCATTTGCCTCTCTTTTTACATTGCTTCACCACTCCTCTTAACCTCTCTCCTTTTTCTCCATATACTCTCCCTCCTTGCTCACTTCTACTTTGTAAAAACCTCTCATATGCCTAACTTTTCTCCCTTACTACTACTCTCTTTACATCATCATTTCCACCAATCGCTCCTCTTCCCTCCTGCACCCACTTTCCTGTAACCACAAACATCTGCGAACACTCTAACACAACATTTTAAACCTAAACCGCCCTATACCTCTTCGACCCCATTGCCTATCTCTCATTAGCCCATCTATCCTCCAATAGCTTTTTATATCTTACCCTACTGCTCCTCTTTTTATTAATAAAACCATCACCCTCTCTTCCCCTGATGCTTTCTATTCTCCTTGTATCCCATCTACCTTTTTAACTTCAGTGTAGCTCAACTGAAAGTGATCTGTATATATCTGCGCCCTCTATAAACAGTACAATCCTGACGTTCTACTCAACATCTTTTATCTACCAATACAAATCCAACAAACACTGTCATTTCGCCCTACATCATACTTGTATACTTAATTATCCTCTTTTCTTAAAATAGAATTACCTATAACTACACCCCTATTCTATACAAAGTTCAATCAAAGGGCTTCCCATTATCATTTACACCTCACCGCCAACCTTACCTACCCACACCCTATCGAAAAGTTTTCTCCTACTTTAGCATTCTGGTCCCCTACCACAATTACATCTCTCACTTTGTTCAAAGGCTCCTATAACATTCACTATAACATCTCCCAAAATCCTCTCTCTCCTCTGGCATTCCTCTCTCTCCAGGTGCATTACACGCTTTATTATGGACCCACTTTCTCGCATCCAAACCTTCACTTTAATCCACATAATTCTGAATGTTACACATTTCAAATTCTCTTTTCCTCTTTCCCTCCTTCCATATCTGACATTAACAAACTGCTACCCCTTCCTTTTGCTGCTAACTCTCGTCCAGATACTCCAGATTTAATCCCATTTATTTCCCCAGCCACTGCAACTCTCCTACCCCCTTCGTTTTTTGTTTCGCTTAGGGCCAGGACAATCCAACTTCTTTTTCATTCATAAACATCAGCAATCATCTGTTTCTTGTCATCCGCGACTACATCCACGCACTATTTAAGCATCCCAGTTTGTAAAAGTTTTCTTCCTTCTCTTTTTTAGTAAATGCAACAGGAGAAGGGGTTCTAGCCCATTGCTCCCGGCATTTTAGTCCGCCTCAAACGACACGCATGGCTTATTACGGAGGAAAGATTCTTTTCCCATTCCCCATGGGACAATAGAAGAAATACAAAAGAACAAGAGCTATTTAGAAACAGGAGAAAAACCTAGATTATGTATATATATAGTATATGCATGTGGCGTGGTCTGTGAAGTGGTGACCAAAGTGTAAGTAGGAGTAGCAAGATATCCCTGTATCTAGCGTGTTTATAGACAGAGAAAAGAAACCAGCAATCCTACCATCTATGCAAAACAGTTACAGGTTTTTGTTTCCACAGGTCATCTGCAGGACGGTAGTACTCCCCTGGGTGGTTGCTGTCTATACCAACCTACTACTCTATATATAATAATATATATATATAATATATATATATATATATAAATATATATATATATATTATATATAGGGGAGGTACCCACACCTCTATGGGCTTGGACTGGGTGACCCCTCCATACTCAGAGAAGACAATAAACTACCTCAGAGGAAACTCGAGGTTCTCCCCGTAGCTGTTTGAATATTATTCTTCTCTTACCACCCTCCTATATTTTATATTCAAATGGGAAATTTATAATATACAGAGATATATTTACAGAAAACCCAAACATGAATAACAGTGGTACAATGTATTAAAGATTATGAATTTCACGCTTAATATATATATATATATATATATATATATATATATATAATATTAAATATATAAAAAATATATGGATATATATATATATATATATATAAATATATATAAATATATATATTATTAGTACATATATATATATATAAGCATATACACATTCATTTGAACTTAAAATAAGTCGTATACTGTCAATAAATAAACACACTCGTGTGTGTAATTAGAGAAATAAGCTTTTAATCTCAACAATTTAATTATATAGCAATAAAAACGTACTCCCAACATAACTAATTACACATAAAAACAACCAAACGAGCATGATTTATGGCTATACATAACTAGTAACTCCATCATGGTAAACACGTCGTACACCTTCCTCTTGGCAAGTAACTATTGATGCATTGTAGATTATTCACGTACAGATTGAGCGGGGGCCATAAATATTGTATTATAGACCATGCAAGTACCTTAAAAAGTTGCGTGAGGTGAAAGATTGTGACAAGATCATAAATACTGTATTTGGGTCCAGGCATGTGCGTACTTCATCACTCTTGAGTGTGTGGTCAGAATGTCAGGGACCTTAATGCCCTGAGTGCAGTACGTCCTCTTAACCACAGACAGCATGGCACTGTTGTGAGAGCAGTCAAATGGGTGGTTGAAACAGTTGAAATATGACATAGTTATGTGACATAGTTATATGAGCCGTGAGCAGTGGCTGCCCGTTGTCTGCTAGCGCAACACACTATTTTATCGTCTTTTTTTTTTTTTGCTGTAGTCTAACCTAGTCTAATTTAACCTAACCCAACCTACGTAACCAAACCTGACCTAACCTAACCTAGAAATGGGCTGCAAACTTTATGTGATAGTGTGACATAGTTATTAGATGGACGAGTTGCTGAGTGTGTTGTTAGCAAATGTCAGCGCATTTAATAACACAATGTGTGGTCAGTGAATGTCTGGGTCCTTAATACTGAGTGTGTGGCCAGATATTAATAATAATAATAATAATAATAATAATAATAATAATAATAATAATATCTTTATTTGTACAAGTACACGTACAAGGTATACAGTCCTAGCTGACAGCAATGGCATTCTACTATATCTTAGAAAGCCCCTTGTTACGCAGAGCATTTCGAGCAAATTAGGTCAGTTTTGTCCAAGGATGCGACCCAAACCAGTCGACTAACACACAGGTACCCATATACTGTTGGGTGAACATGGACAACCAGTGTAAGGAAATACGTCCAGTGTTTTCACTCTTGCCGTGAATCGAACCCGAACCCTCAGCGTGTGAAACCAGAGCTTTGCCACCAGGCCACGGGCCACCAGGGTCCATAAATATTGTACTACGGACCATGTAACCATCTACACTCCTTATGTGTGAGGTCAAAGATTGTGTTAGGGACTATAAATATTGTATTAGGACCTACACACGCGCACACATAACACCAGTGGTCACAACTACTACACTTACTATGTTCATCATCATCTTAATTAAATAAACCATCAAATAATTCAGATTACACAGTTACATATCTACGGTGCTCAATTCCTTTATATTCCTGTTTATTATTATTATTATTATTATCGTTATTGATGTTATTATTGTTGTTATTGCTGTTATTGTGTTATGCCGTTGTAAGACTATTATGTTAATTTCTTGCTATCCCACAGAGTACCTTTTCAGATGATTCCACATAATGTTTTTCACTTCTTTTTTTATTTTCATTTATTTACACAGGTTGACAAGGTTTGAGGTTAAGGATCCCTACCTTATTACAGCTATACAGGCTAAGGATTCCTAACTTTTTGCCAAGCTAAGGAGCTGTTACCTACATCAGCTCATTTCAAAGCATTTTATTGTTTATGAAACATACAAGTAGGGAACAGGATGAAGTTGGAGCCATCTGTGGGCCAGCATGTTCATTTGATCAACTGACTTCATCTCGTTGACATCATAATGCTGAACGAATGTGTTCCATTACACGAGTCATCCTGGGATGAAATGATCTCAGATGAAGTGATGTTCTGGAGAAAGATACAGCCAGAGTGAAGTTGCTGCTTCCTGCCCGTCTTGTGGTATAGAAGCTTTAAGGTTTTCTTTCATAACAGAAGAACGCCTCCCCCGATCGTTAGGAGTTTCAATGCGTCTACTTCAACAATAAACAAGACTGATGCAACTGTTTGGCATGGGCAGGTGTCACCCATCAATTTAGGATGGCTAGGATAGGTTGATTAAGTTATATTTCATTAAGTTACTGTAAGTTAGGTTAGGTTATGTCAGGTTAGAGTATGTGATGTTATGGTATATTAGGATTCAAAAGTACTTAAAATAAATCTGTATTTCTTAACTATTAATTTAACTACAGTATATAATCTACATGGAGAGTTAAATTACTGGAATCAATTAACTAGAACCCTACACACACACACACACACACACACACACACACACACACACACACACACACACACACACACACACACACCGATGGGGATTTGAGGAAATGGAAGGCATGGACATGATTGGAGAAAGAGACTACATTGTAGGTACAATTCAGTCTGGAGAACATAAAGTAGTCATTGGAGTGATGTATAACCAAGCACAGAACTGCAGGAGGCCAAGAGAGGAGTACGAAGAAAACAACAGGGTGATGGTGGACACACTGGCTGAGGTGGCAAGAAGAGCTCACTCGAGCAGAGCAAAGTTACTGGTAATGGGCGATTTAAACCACAGGGAGATCGACTGGGAAAACCTGGAGCCACATGGGGGTCCCGAAACATGGAGAGCCAAAGAGATGGATGTGTACTTAAAAACCCTCATGCATAAACCCTGTCAGGGCCCACAACCAGAGAGAGAGGGAGGATGAGCCAGCAAGACTGGATCTTGTGTTCACCCTGAGCAGTTCAGACATTGAGGACATCACTTACGAGAGGCCCCTTGGAGCTAGCGATCATGTGGTGCTGAGTTTTGATTATATAGTAGAGTTACAAGTGGAGAGGGTAACAGGAACTGAAGGGGTCAGGCCAAACTATAAAAGGGGGGACTACACAGGTATGAGAAACTTCCTGCAGGAGGTTCAGTGGGACAGAAAAAATGGTAGGAAAATCAGTAAACGAGATGAGGGAAAATATGTGGCAACAATGCAAGGAGGCAAGGAAAGTTTTTTCCCCAAAGGGAAACAGAAATAATAGGAAGACCAAAACGGTCCTTGGTTTACCCGAAGGTGTAGAGAGGCAAAAACTAAGTGCAACAGAGAATGGAAAAGGTACAGGAGGATAGGACCCGGGAAAAACAAGGAAATTAGTAGAAGAGCCAGAAACGAGTATGCACAGAAAAGGGAGGGAGGCCAGCGACAGTATGAAAACGACATACCCATCGAAAGTCAAATCTGACCCGAAACTGCTGTATAGCCAATTAGGAGGAAGACAACAGTCAAGGCCCAGGTGATAAGGCTGAGGAAGAAGGTGAGAACTCCAAGAAACGATCAAGAGGTATGTGAGGAGCTCAACACGAGATTTAAGGAAGTATTTACAGTAGAGTCAGGAAGGACTTGGGGGGACAGACCAGATGGGGACACCAGCAAGGAATACACCAACAAGTGTTGGACGACATACATACAGATGAGGAGGAGGTGAAGAAACTGCTAAGGGACATCGATACCTCAAAGGCAATGGGACCGGACAACATCTCCCCGTGGGTCCTTAGAGAGGGAGCAGATATGTTGTGCGTGCCACTTACCACAATCTTCAACACGTCCCCGGAAACTGGGAAACTACCTGAGGTATGGAAGACGGCAAATGTAGTCCCCATTTTTAAAAAAGGAGACAGAAAAGAGGCATAAACTATAGACCAGTGTCATTGACGTGTATAGTATGCAAAATTATGGAGAAGATTATCAGGAGGAGAGTGGGGGAGCACCTGGAACGGAACAAGAGTATAAATGCCAACCAGCACGGATTCATGGAAGGCAAATCCTGTGTCACAAACTTCTGGAGTTTTATGATAAAATAACAGAAGTAAGACACGAGAGAGAGGGGTGGGTTGATTGCATCTTCTTGGACTGCAAGAAGGCCTTTGACACAGTTCCTCACAAGAGATTAGTGCAGAAGCTAGAGCATCAGGCGCATATAACAGGAAGGGCACTGAAATGGATCAGAGAATACTGACAGGGAGACAACAACGAGTCATGGTACGTAATGATGTATCACAGTGGGCACCTGTGACGAGCGGGTCCCACAGGGGTCGGTCCTAGGACCAGTGCTATTTTTGGTATATGTGAACGACATGAGGGAAAGGGTTAGACTCAGAGTGTCCCTGTTTGCAGATGATGTGAAGTTTAATGAGGAGAATTAAATCTGATGAGGGCCAGGCAGGACTTCAAAAAAGACCTGGACAGACTGGACACCCGGTCCAGCAAATGGCTTCTCGAATTTAATCCTGCCCAAAAGCAAAGTCATGAAGATAGGGAAGGGCACAGAAGACCACAGACCGAGTATAGGCTAGGTGGCCCAAAAACTGCAAACCCCACTCAAAAGGGGAAAAATCTTGGGGTGAGTATAACACCGAGCATGTCTCCGGAAGCAAAACATCAACCAGATAACTGCTGCAGCATATGGGCGCCTGGCAAAACTGAAAACAGCATTCCGATACCTTAGTAAGGAATCGTTCAAGACAAATGTTTCAAACCCTGTATGTCAGGCCCATACTGGAGTATGCAGCACCTGTTTGGAACCCGCACTTGATAAAGCACGTGAAAAACTAGAGAAAGTACAAAGGTTTGCGACAAGGTTAGTTTTCCCGAGCTAAGGGGAATGTCCTATGAAGAAAGATTAAGGGAAATCGGGCCCGACGACACTGGAGGACAGGAGGGTCAGGGGAGACATGATAACGACATATAAAAAACTGCGTGGAATAGACAAGGTGGACAAAGACAGGGTGTTCCAGGGAGGGGACACAGAAACAAAAGGCCACAATTGGAAGTTGAAGACACAAATGAGTCAGAGAGATATTAGGAAGTATTTTTTTAGTCATAGAGTTGTAAGGCAGTGGGAATTTGCCTAGAAAATGACGTAGTGGAAAGGGAGGAATCTACACATTTTTAAGACGAGGTTTGAAAAAAGCTCATGGAGCGGGGAGGAGGAGAGGGGCCCAGTAGCAACCGGTGAAGAGGCGGGGCCAGGAGCTAAGACTCGACCCCTGCAACCACAAACAGGTGAGTACAAATAGGTGAGTACACACACAGCACACACACAGCACACATCAGGCACACATAACAGGAAAGGCACTGCAATGGATCAGAGAATACCTGACAGGAAGGCAACAACGAGTCATGGTACGTGACGAGGTGTCAGAGTGGGCGCCTGTGACAAGCGGGGTTCCACAGGGGTCAGTCCTAGGATCTGTGCTGTTCTTGGTATATGTGAATAACATAACGGAAGGGATAGACTCAGAAGTGTCCTTGTTTGCAGATGATGTGAAGTTAATGAGAAGAATCAAATCAGATGAGGATCAGGCAGGACTACAAAGAGACCTGGACAGGCTACAAGCCTGGTCCTTTCAACTGGCTCCTTGAGTTTAACCCTGCCAAATGCAAAGTCATGAAGGTTGGGGAAGGGCAAAGAAGACCGCAGACACAATATAGTTTAGATGGCCATAGACTGCAAACCTCACTCAAGGAAAAAGATCTTGGGGTGAGTATAACACCGAGCATATCTCCAGAGGCGCACATCAATCAGATAACTGCTGCAGCATACGGGCGCCTGGCAAACCTACGGATAGCGTTCCGATACCTCAGTAAGGATTCGTTCAAGACTCTGTATAACCATTTACGTCGGGCCCCATACGGGAGTATGCAGCACCAGTTTGGAATCCACACCTAGTCAAGCACGTCAAGAAATTAAAAAAAGTACAAAGGTTTGCAACAAGACTAGTCCCAGAGCTAAGGGGATTGTCCTACGAAGAAAGTTTGAGGGAAATCGGCCTGACGACACGGGAGGACAGGAGGGTCAGGGGAGACATGAAAAACGACATATAAAATACTGTGGGGAAAATGGGAAAAGGGTTTGGACAAAGATGGGATGTTCCAGAAAAGGGGACACAGACACAAAAAGGTCACAATTGGAAGTTGAAGACTCAGATGAATCAAAGGGATGTTAGGAAGTATTTCTTCAGTCATAGAGTAGTCAGGCCGTGGAATAGCCTAGAAAGTGACATAGTGGAGGCGGGAACCATACATAGTTTTAAGGCGAGGTGTGATAAAGCTCATGTGGCAGGGAGAGAGAGGACCTAGTAGCAATCAACGAAGAGGTGGGGCCAGGAGCTATGAATCGACCCCTGCAACCACAAATAGGTGAGTACAAATAGGTGAGTACACACACACAGATGATGTGAAGTTGATGAGAAGAATTAAATCGGATGATGATGAGGCAGGACTGCAAAGAGACCTGGACAGGCTGGACATGTGGGCCAGAAACTGGCTTCTCGAATTCAGTCCTGCCAAATGCAAAGTCATGAAGATTGGGGAGGGACAAAGAAGACCGCAGACAGAGTATAGGCTAGGTGGACAAAGATTACAGACCTCACTCAGGGAGAAAGACCTTGGGGTGACCATAACACCGAGCACGTCACCGGAGGCACACATCAACCAAATAACTGCTGCAGCATACGGGCGCCTGGCAAACCTGAGAATAGTGTTCCGATACCTTAATAAGGAATCGTTCAAGACACTGTACACTGTGTATGTTAGGCCCATACTGGAGTATGCAGCACCAGTCTGGAACCCACACCTGGTCAAGCACGTCAAGAAGTTAGAGAAAGTACAAAGGTTTGCAACAAGGCTAGTCCCAGAGCTCAGGGGAATGTCGTACGAGGAAAGGTTGAGGGAAATTGGATTAACGACACTGGAGGACAGAAGGGTCAGGGGAGATATGATAACGACATACAAGATACTGCGGGGAATAGACAAGGTGGACAGAGATAGGATGTTCCAGAGAGGGGACAGAGAAACAAGGGGTCACAACTGGTAGCTGAAGACTCAGACGAGTCACAGGGACGTAAGGAAGTATTTCTTCAGTCATAGAGTCGTCAGGAAGTGCAATAGCCTAGCAAGTGAAGTAGTGGAGGCAGGAACCATATATAGTTTTAAGAAGAGGTATGACAAAGCTCAGGAAGCAGAGAGGGAGATGACCTAGTAGCGATCAGTGAAGAGGCGGGGCCAGGAGCTGAGTCTCGACCCCTGCAACCACAATTAGGTGAGTACAATTAGGTGAGTACACACACACACACATATACACACATAGTTTTAAGACAAGGTATGATAAAGCTTATGGAGCAGGGAGAGAGAGGACCTAGTAGTGGTCAGTGAAGAGGCGGGGTCAGGAGCTATGTATCGACCCCTGCAGCCATAAATAGGTGAATACAAATAGGTGAATACAAACATACACATGCGTGTATAGTTCCTTTGTATAAAGGGAAGGGGGACAAAAGAGATTGTAATAATTATAGAGGAATACGTTTACTTAGTATAGCAGGAAAAGTGTACGGTAGGGTTATAATTGAAAGAATTAGAGGTAAGACAGAATGTAGGATTGCGGATGAGCAAGGAGGTTTTAGAGTGGGTAGGGGATGTGTAGATCAAGTGTTTACATTGAAGCATGTATGTGAACAGTATTTAAATAAAGGTAGGGAAGTTTTTATTGCATTTCTGGATTTAGAAAAGGCATGTGAAAGAGTGGATAGGGGAGCAATGTGGCAGATGTTGCAAGTATATGGAATAGGTGGTAAGTTACTAAATGCTGTAAAGAGTTTTTATGAGGATAGTGAGACTCAGGTTAGGGTGTGTAGGAGAGAGGGAGATTACTTCCCAGTAAAAGTAGGTCTTAGACAGGGATGTGTAATGTCACCAATGTTGTTTAATATATTTTTAGATGGAGTTGTAAAAGAAGTAAATGCTAGGGTGTTCGGGAGAGGGGTGGGATTAAATTATGGGGAATCAAATACAAAATGGGAGTTGACACAGTTACTTTTTGCTGATGATACTGTGCTTATGGGAGATTCTAAAGAAAAATTGCAAAGGTTAGTGGATGAGTTTGGGAGGGTGTGTAAAGGTAGAGAGTTGAAAGTGAACATAGAAAAGAGTAAGGTGATGAGGGTATCAAATGATTTAGATAAAGAAAAATTGGATATCACATTGGAGAGAGGGAGTATGGAAGAAGTGAATGTTTTCAGATATTGGGGAGTTGACTTGTCAGCAGATGGGTTTATGAAGGATGAGGTTAACTATAGAACTGATGAAGGAAAAAAAGGTGAGTGGTGCCTTGAAGTGTCTGTGGAAACAAAAAAAACGTTATCTATGGCGGCAAAGATGGGAATATTAGAAATATTAGGTAAAAGGATACAAGTGCAACTAATGTGGCATTTTATTGTGGCAACGTTTCACTCTCCAGGAGCTTTTATCAAGCCGTTATAGTGGTACCAGCACTCTTATATGGGTGTGAAGCTTGGGCTGTAAATGCTGCAGCGAGGAGGCGGCTGGAGGCAGTGGAGATGTCTTGTCTAAGGGCAATGTGTGGTGTAAATATTATGCAGAGAATTCGCAGTGTGGAAATTAGGAGGAAGTGTGGAATTACTAAAAGTATTAATCAGAGGGGTGAAGAGGGGTTCTTGAGGTGGTTTGGTCATTTAGAGAGAATGGAACAAAGTAGAATGACATGGAGAGCTTATAAATCTGTAGGGGAAGGAAGGCGGGGTAGGGGTCGACCTCGTAAAGGTTGGAGGGAGGGGGTAAAGGAGGTTTTGTGGGCGAGGGGCTTGGAATTCCAGCAAGTGTGCACGAGTATGTTAGGAGTGAATGGAGAAGAATGGTTTTTGGGACCTGACGAGCTGTTGGAGTGATAGCAGGATAATATTTTGTGAAGGGATTGGGGGAAAAAGGTTTTTTCCGGGGATTTGCCCCTTGGAATTTGGTTTTGGAAGGGGTTACAATGCCTGTTTTAAAGGAAAAATTTGGGATTCCTTGGAAGGTTTGTAAAACAAAAAACGTTACCCTTGGGGCCAAAGGGGGGAATAAGAAATATTATGGATAAATGTTTTGGGAAAAATTTTATTGGGGAAATTTTTTCCCTTTCTAGGGAATGGGGGGTTTCGCCTTTTTGGGGGAAGTTTGGGGGGAAACCGCCAAACCTTTTTTAAATTGGATATATTTTTAAACTTTTTGGTTAAAATATTATGGAAAATTTATTAAATTTTAAAGGGGAATTTATTATAAAATTTTAAATTAATAAATTTTATTTTATATTTAAAGAAGGAAAAAATAAATCTAGAGCCGGGGGGAAAACCCTTTTTTGGGGTTTTCCCGGGGTTGGAGGGGGGGAAAAGGGGTTTTGGGGTTTGGCGGGGGCTTGGGGGGGGTTCCACAAGGTGCCGGGTTTTGGGGAAAGTAATAAAAAGGGTTTTTTCCCCTCCTTTGGGTTACTTTTTTTAAAAGGGGGATTCGGAAAACCCTTTAACCCACCTTCCCCCCCCCCAAATAATCCCCAAGCCCCCCCCCTTGGAGGGGGGTTTGGGTTGGGGCCCGAAACGGCCCTTTCCTGCGCCCCAAGGAATGCGGGGGAAAGGGGGGCCCTTTCGGGAGGGGGTTTCTTTTTTTTGGGCCCCCCGTCGGGGGAAAACCCCCCGCTTTTTTAAAATTTTTTTTTTTAAATTTTTTTAAATAATTTTTAAAAGGGTTTTTATTTAAAAAAATTTATTTAAAATTTTGGATTTTCCCCCCTTGGGGGTTTCGAAATTCCTTTCCTTCCTCGGACGGGGTTTTTTGGTTCCCCTAGGGGTTTTTCCGGTTAACCAACTGGATTAAATTTTTTGGGTTACCCTTTTACCCCTCCCCCAAAATTTCCCCCCCCCAACCAAACCCCCACCCAGGGACCCCCCCCCCTTTTCCACCCCCCCCCCTTTCCGCCCCCCTTTTTGGACCCCGGGGGCGCCCACCCCGGCCCCGTTTTTTTGGACCCCCCCGGGGTTTTCGGTTCCCTTTAAAGGGTTTTTTTTGGTTTCCCCCGGGGTTTCAAAATTTTTTTTTTTTGGGAATTCCTCCTGGGGTAAAGTTTTTTAAAAATTCCCCCTTTTTTTTTTAAACCCCCCCCAACCCCCAAATTTCTGAATAAAAGTTTTTTCCCCCCGGGGTTTTCAAATTCCCCCCACCCCACAAGTTTTTTGTTTCCCCCCTAGGGGGTTTTTCGTCCCACCTAAAATCTTTTTTGGGCCCCCTTTTACCCCCCCCCCAAATTTTAAATCAAAGTCCCCATCTTGGGCATTTTATTTCAAAACCCCCAAAATCCTAAATACAAATTTTTTTCCCCCATTTTTAAATCTCCATTCATCAATTTTTTTTGGATTTTAGGGTTTTTCCGGAAAACCCCTTGGTTTTAAAAGTTTTTTTCATTCCCCCCCTTTTATTTTTCGAAATTACTTTTTCCAATTTTTTAATTTCTTAAGACTTAAAAGGAAAAATTTCCCCTTTTAATTTTTAAAAAAACTTTTTTCCCTTATTTTTAAAGGAATAAGGAAGGGGGTTTTCCCTTGGCTCGTGACGGTTACTTTCAGCAAATTTTTGCCGATTCCCCATTTTTTTTTACTATTCGTTAAGGTAACCACACACTAACCCCAGCCCCTTTTTTATTTCTTTAAATTAAAAAGGGGGGATGCCTCAATAAAAAAATTTTTAAAATTTTCCCTTAAAACCCTAATCCAATTTTTTTTTAAATTTATTAAACCCTTTACATTCAATTTTTAAAATTTTGGTAATATCGGTTTATAAAGAAGGGTTCTTGTAAAAATTTAAACCATAAAGGCTGTTTTTTTAATTTTACCAAAATATTTTCCCCTTTTTACATTTTAAAAATTTAAACCGTGTTTATTTCTTTAACTTTAAAAAAATTTTTTTTTTTTTTTTTTTTTTTTTTTTTTTTTTAAAAACATTTTTTTTTTCCCTTTTTTGTTTTTTTTTTTTTTTTTTTTTTTTTTGGGTTTTTGGTTTTTTTTTTTTTTTTTTTTGGTTTTTTTTTTTTTTTTTTGGGTTGTTGGTTTTGTTTTTTCATTTTTTTTAAAAAATTTTTTTTTCTTTTTTTTTTTTTTTTTTTTTTTTTTTTTCAAATTACTCTATCTTGATTTAAATGGGGTGATTTTTTTTAAAAAAGGGATCTTTACTCGCTCTAAAAAATTTGCTTTCCCCTTATTGATATACCCTATTTTTCCTCAGCTTACTTTTTAAAAATTCAGCAATGATTTCCCATAAGGGGCGTTATTAGTTAATTTAAAGGGGTTTTTTGCCCTTGATGGGAAAATTTTTAGCTGTTCTTTGGGGCCAATATTAGTTGATAGAAAGGTTCAAAAAAATTTGTCTGTGTATATTCATTTTAGGGTATTGAACCTTTCCCCTCTAACCCAAGTTCCAGTAATAACTGTAAAAATTTCAAAGACTAAATTAAATAATTTTTCTGGGGGTTAAATGCCCTAGCCATTTAATTTTCCCCATTAGTTTTGGGGGGATTTTTTAAACTTCTTTTTTCAATATAGTTTTCACAATAAGGAGAAAACATTCTTTGATATTTTCCCCATATTGATAATTTTAAAGGGAAGTTCATCAGTGAGTCTAGCTCCCCCCGGGGGATTTTTTGTTTTGGGGGTATCACTTTCAAATCCAAAAATCCCTTTTGACCTTTCGCAGGAACATTTAATTTTCCACATCGAGGAAAGCATTCTTCTCGCATTCGATAATTTTGAAAACCATTCTGGGGAAAGAGCTTAAAACCATCGATCCCAAAACCAAAAAGAATTGAAATTAGATATAAAAATGAGTGCCCTTCCACTCTAAACATAAAAATTTAAAGGGTTAATTAGGGGATTATCTGTTTTTTGAAAAACTGATTAATTGCGCAGGAAAACCCACCTTAAAGTTTTCCTTTTTAATTTAAAGCCCATATAATTCAGGGGAATATATCTTATCAAAATTTTAACTTTAAAGTTTTCAATAGGGCACCCCAAACTAATGGGGTTTTAAACTTTTTATAATTACTAACGTCAAAACCTTATAAATACCCTTGATTTTTTTACCCCCACTCCTTGAAGACATGGGCTAAAAAAACCAAAATTGTCTTGAAAATTAAAAACCCAAGTAATTTTCCAAAATTTCTTACATTTCCCAACTAAAACACTTTCAATGCATTTTCTTTAATTTTCCCTTGGGCGGGGATAGCCTATTTCTCAAAGAATTAAAAAAATGCCCTTTCCCTCGGTAATTTTGTTTCACGAGCTTCTTTAAAAAATATCAATATAAAAACCCCCCAAAATTTGGTTTTTTTAACATAAAAAAAGGAAAGACATCTCGGGGCACATTTTTCAAAAATTTCTCTGTAATTTCGGGGATTTCCCCGGGCCTTGATATTTTTGTTCTGCAAAAGGGGAAAAGGGAATCCTTTTCCAATTTAAAGACGTAAACCCCTAAAACCCTAACCTTCCCTATGTTCTTTCAAGAATTTAAACCCTTGTTTCGAATAATTTTAAAACGTTATATTTATCGACATTAAATTCCTTTAAAATTATTCCAAAATTCATACAAACATTTTTATGACAAAAAAGTAAAAATTTTAATCTCTCTTGTCTTTACACTGCAATTTAAAAAGGCACAATAGGCTCCAATAAAATTATTAAAATTTTTAAAGTTTTTTTTCTTTGGTGTTTATTTTTGCCCCTTGGGGGTTTTTTTTAAAGGTGTTCCCAACAAAAAATTACAAGTGTTCTGAAAAATCATGTCTCTCTTATCCTCCTCTGACATAGGGAAATTTCCCATGATACTGTTTTCCCAAAAATTTTAAATTCTATTCCTTTACCACTAAAAATTTAAAATAAAATAAATTAACGAAACCCCCCCCTTTAAAACTCTTATACACACTATTTCCCCTTTTGGGCGATCAAATAAAATTTATAACAATAGGCAATGGCTTTAGGGCCCAAAGACTCAATTTTACCTGCTGGGGGGAGTTGTGTCTAATGCACATTCAATCAAATACACCGATTATTCGTTGGGGTGCGTATGACTAAAATTTTCAAAGTGTCTGTTTTTTCCTTCCGGGGGGAAAACAGAACCGGAATTTTATTTTACATCCCTCTTCCCGGGGTATCTAACTCTTCCCGTGTAAATTTACTTCATCAAACAACCCATGACAGTGCTTTTTTTTCACCTTTTTTTGACTTATCGTTTAACATAACCCCTCAAAAAACTTTATTAAAACCAAAAGTTTTCATTTAACAAAACGCGACTTAAAAGTCCTTATATTTTTTTTTCCCCCTTTTTGACAATAGCCATAAAAAGGGCCCCATCGGGTCCTTTTTTAATTGATAAACCCTATAATTTACACTTTATTTTCCCCTTCCTTTAAAATAAAACCAAAAAAAAAAATATTAAAAAAGGGGGAAAAATTAAAAAAAAAAGATTTTGCCGAAAGAACCCCTCCCCCCCTTTAGAAAAGGCCCCCCTTTTCCAATCCCCCCCACCCCCCCTGGCGTTCCCTTTTAAAAGGGAATGGGGCACAAAAAAGAAGCTGAACCCAAAACCCCCCCCCAATTAATCTTTGGAAAATTAAAGGCTTTCCTTTCCCCCGCAGATTCCGGGATACCACATAACCCCATTAACTTGGGTTTCTACCCCCCGAATTTTCGGGGTAGCCTTGGGAAAATTGAAAAAATCTTTATGGGTTTTTTCCAGCCAAGATCCTTCCGGGTCTTTCAACCTGACCGTTTCTTTCTAAAATTGTTCTCACCCATCGATCAAAAACTTCAGGGGAAATTTTCCCCTTCACTTACTAACTCAAAGCTAAATTTATCACAAAAAGTCCCTTTTGAAACTTTCCCCCCATGTTTGGCCCAAAGTCCTTATAACTTTAAAAAGGGGGGATTTGAGCGACATTTTCTAAGGCGATCATCCTACATAAACCGCATCTGTTTTTATAAAATAACCCCATTAAAAATGTAAAAAAACATTCTTAAAATCCCCTGGTTTTTAAAATTTTAAGGAAAACCTATTTCCTCACTGTATGTCCCAAACCCCTAAAATTTGGATAATGTAATTTAAATTCTGGGGGCTACTTCACTATTATGCTTTTCAGACACGTCATGCGGGGGGTAGTTGCTCTTCATCATCATTATTTGGGGGCAGAAAATACCTGCACCTCCGCATTGTGAGGTACAAAACTAGGGACTTCACCCCCAAAAAAGGCGTTTGTTTTACAACATACCAGGGGGTTAAATTTTTGCAGAGGAAAAAAGTTTTATCTAAATTTATAACCCCAAAAATTTTTAAAATTTTTTAAAGAATATTCGCCAGTAAGGGGTAAAAAGGTCACCCTTCACCCAATTTTTTTTTTTTCAATGAACAGAGGAAAAAAAAAAGCAATCCAATTTTTTTATAACCCCAAAAAAAATTAAGAAATTTAATGAACAGAGGAAAAAAAAAACCCCATCCCCAAATTTATAAAACCCCAAAAATTAAGATTTCAAAGGGAATTAGAACAAAAACTTTTTCCCCGAGTGACTAGCAAAAAAACAAAAGATCCAATTTTTTACATACCTTTTTTATAGCCTTCTTTTAAAAAAGCATCTACACGTGCCCACTCATTCCTTTCCCAATTTCAATAACCTTTAAATTTGGGTTTTTACACCCCCTTTCTCGATTACCCAACCCAAAGCTGCTTTCTAATCGATAAACTTCTCTTCACCAAAAAAGCCCCCCTTTCCCGTATTTCGAATTATGCTATCCCTGTTTAAAATTTCACTTATTAACGCAAATATCCCATAAAAAAATTTAATATATGCTCCAACAAAAAAATTTAAAAAATGTAAAAAAAACAAGAATTTTCTAAAAAATCTTTCCCCTTTTACCAAATTTCCTTATTTAACACATTTTTCCCCCTTTTTAAAAAATTTTACCTTAAATTTAAAGCACTAACCCCGTAAACATTTCACTTATTAAAACCAAATAACCCAGAAAAAATTTCCCCATTTTGCTTCAACAAAAAATTAAACCCCCCAATTTTATCGTATGCTTTTAACCCAAAAATTAAAAATGCAAAAACAAAAATTTTTTAATTTCAACTTAAACCCTTTTTCCATGTTGTGCGGTTTTTAGCGTTGGGGGATGAGGGGCCTTTAAAATTAATGAGGGATACTGTGGGGAAGATGAGGGTCGGGCACGGAGATGGATGGAAGCACTGTCCCGCCTGAGTGTTCATTTAGCTTATATGGGGCCCCCCCCCCCCCGACAAGGTGTAATGCGGTTAAAACCCCAAGTAGATTTAAAAATAATCATCGCCTTTCCCAACACCTGGGTCAACACAGGTCAACAAACAGCATGATATGCGGTTCAGCGTTGGAAGAAAAAAAGGGCCTTTAACTTAAAAGAAAGGGAAACCCTTTTTGTTCATTTTAAAAAAATAAGGGAAGAGAGGTCGTCAGGGAAGAAATGTTCCCCGTCTGAGGGGACTCATTGGGGGGTCACCCCCCAAAATGGCCCAATGCCGGTTTTACACCCCAAAGGGAGAACATAACACCTGCGTCAACTCAGGACAGGGCGGGGCATGTAATGCGGTTTCACACCCAAGGTAGATTTAAGATAAAACTTTAACAAACCCGGGGCCCAAACGCCACCATAAAGCAACTAAAATTTTTGGGAGGCAGTCCGCTCCCCATTAACTGTGTCCCCTTATTGAACTAAAAGTATTTATATCTTTAAAACCCCTTTAAAACTTACAGTTTTTTTCAAAACGCCTCTCTTGGTTTAAAAACCCTTTTTTTGTTCATTCAACTTAAAAGAGGAAGCTTTTTGTCATTTTTTAAAAAAATAAGGGGGATGTTTAGACCCTTTGTAAGCATGCTTACCCCCAGAGGGGGTTCCAAAAAATTGATCCCAGGGAAATTTTGAAAACCCCCTAAGGGGGGGAAACCCAAAAAAAAAAATTTATTCCCAGGGAATTTCGAAAAAACCCCCAAGGGGGGAATCCAAAAAAAAAAATTGATCCAGGGGGAAAGGAGAATTCGAAAACCCCCTAGGGGGGGTCCAAAAAATTTTTAAATTTTCGGAAATTTTTTGGGGGTTTGGGGGGGGGAAAGTGGGGGGGATCCGAGGGAAAGGAACTTTGATATGAGAAATTTTTGGGGGGGTGGGGGGGGGGAAAAGGGGGGGTAACCCAAAAAAATTGATCCGAGGGAATTTGGGGAATTTTGGAAAACCCCCAAGGGGGGGAAACCAAAAAAAATTTATCCCAGGAGAAAGGGACTTTTGAAACCCCCCATAGGGGGGGAAACCAAAAACTTGGGAAAATCGAGAAATTTTTGGGGGGGGGGAAAATTAGAGGGGGAACTTAAAAACTTGATCCCAGGAGATCATAAGAAAAAAAAAAATTCGAGGCCGGGGGGGGAAACCGGGCGACGCTTTCGAAGGGAAAAGCAGAAGGGCGGGGGGGCAGGGCTCGCGAAGGGGGCGGGCCCGGGGCGCGGGGGGGGCGCGCGGCGGGGGGTCGCCCAAAGGGGGGGGCCGGGGGCGCGGCGCGACGGGGGGGTCGCGAAGGGGGGGGGGGGTCGTGGGGGGGGGTATTGGTTTTGGGGGGGGGTCAAGGGTGGGTTGTCTCGAGGGCGAGGTCATGGTCAAAAACCGGAAGTAACACCCAGGGGTTTAAAAGGTTTACCCTCCCGCTGTTTGGGCCAAAACCCGGGTACCCCGTCAGTGGGGAAAGGCCCTTAAAAACCCAAGTCCTCGCCCGTAGAAGGCCCAAACCCGGGAAATTCCTGCTCCGTGGGAAGGCCCCCCAAAACCCGGGAAATTCCTCGCTCTGTAGAAATTTTTGACTATTAATTATATATATATATATATTATGTCGTTGGGCCGGGAAAATGTAAAACTGGTCAATTAGCAAGGGAATCATTTAAAATTAAGGGCTTTTTTTTAAAATTTTCTCTTATACGTTTAAAAAATATATTTTTTTTTATTAAGGTTTTAAAGAAAAATTTTTTAATTTTTCCCAAAAAAATCTTAGAAAATTTCCTAACCTTTTTTAACAAGAACCCAAATTTTTTTTGCCTAACCCAACTAAACATAAATTTAAAGGGTTTTTTTACAATAATTTTTAAAACTAAACAAACACAGTGAAATATATTTTTTTTCGTTTTGGTTTTAGAAGATTTTTGGGGAAAATTTTTGCTTTTCAAAATTTTTTTTCCTTTCTTGTATGGGAAGATGAGCGTTGCTATTTTAAACCAAGATCGCAAGTTCGCTTTTCGGCAGGGCTTTTAAAATATTTAAATAAAATTTTATATTTTATATAATATATATAATATATTTATATATATATATAAAAATATTTTAAAAATACAAAAAAATATATATTTAAAAATATATATATATATATTATTTATATATATAATATATATATATATATATATTTATATATATCCCTATATATATTATTTTATATATATTTTATATATATATAATATTTTAAAATATATTTTATATTTTATATATATTAAATATATATATATATATTTATTTTAAAATATATTTTATATATATATAGGTATTAGGTTGGTAGACAGCAACCACCCCGGGAAGTACTACCGTCCTGCCAGATGACTGTGAAACAAAAACCTGTAACTGTTTTGCATGATGGTAGGATTGCTGGTTTCTTTTTCTGTCTCATAAACACGCTAGATAACAGGGATATCTTGCTACTCCTACTTACACTTTGGTCACACTTCACAGACACGCACATGCATATATATATATACATACATCTAGGTTTTTCTCCTTTTTCTAAATAGCTCTTGTTCTTTTTTATTTCTTCTATTGTCCATGGGGAAGTGAAAAGAATCTTTCCTCCGTAAGCCATGCGTGTCGTATGAGGCGACTAAAATGCCGGGAGCAATGGGCTAGTAACCCCTTCTCCTGTATACATTTACTAAAAAAGAGAAGAAGAAAAACTTTATAAAATTGGGATGCTTAAATGTGCGTGGATGTAGTGCGGATGACAAGAAACAGATGATTGCTGATGTTATGAATGAAAAGAAGTTGGATGTCCTGGCTCTAAGCGAAACAAAACTGAAGGGGGTAGGAGAATTTCAGTGGGG
>NC_069442.1:10288928-10303928 GCF_026875155.1 Cherax quadricarinatus | reverse complement strand
CATGATAACGACATACAAAATGCTGCATGGAATAGACAAGGTGGACAGAGACAGGATGTTCCAGAGAGGGAACACAGAATCAAGGGGTCACAATTGGAAGCTGTAGACCCAGATGAGTCAAAGGGATGTTAGGAAGTATTTCTTCAGTCATAGAGTAGTCAGGAAGTGGAATAGCCTAGCAAGTGAGGTAGTGGAGGCAGGAACCAAACATAGCTTTAAGATGAGGTATGATAAAGCTCATGGAGCAGAGAGAGAGAGGACCTAGTAGTGTTCAGTGAAGAGGCTGGGCCATGAGCTGAGTCTCGACCCCTGCAACAACAATTAGGTGAGTACAATTAGGTGAGTACACACACACACACACACACACAGGGAGGTAACAACGAATCATGGTAGGTGATGAGGAATCACAGTGGGCGCCTGTGACGAGCGAGGTCCCACAGGGGTCAGTCGTAGGACCAGTGCTATTTTTGGTATATGTGAATGATATGATGGAAGGGATAGACTCAAAAGTGTCCCTGTCCGCAGATGTGAAGTTGCGAGGTGCGAGGTTCTGACGAGAGCTTTGGTAAGATGGGAGGGAGGAAGAAGGATGGGTCAGGATGGAATGTAGGAATGGTTGGGAGGAATAGGGGTAGGTGGGGTTGTAAAAGGGTAGTGGCCTATCCACTTTGGTGTATTTTGAATATGCGGTTGAGTATATTGAGTAATGTATAGAGAAGTTGGTTTTATGAGTGGGATATGCCTCCTGCCCATCAATTGCACACTGCTATATTGTTGTTATACCAGTGCGCCACCGAATTGGAAGGATGCATACTGCGTACAATTGCTTTTTTTTTTTTAAGAGGTTGGTCAGAAGGCCGAAGCTGCAGGCGGAAGTTGCAGGTCGTTTGATGGTGGTTGGTTGCTCACCTGGGGTTGGCTGGCTAAGCAGTGACTGAGGTGGTGTCCTGCTGGAGGGTAGTTGTAGTGCAACAAGGTTTGTTGTGAGGTGTAGATTGATAGAAGTGGGTCACCCGGAGATGGGGAGCGTTAGTCCGTGTTACTGGACGTAGAATGGTTCTGGTGGTATCCATTCTTCTTCGCCCCCTCAGGGAAGGTTCCTTGATGTTGGTGAGGGGCTCTTGATTTAGGGAATTGGATCTGTGCTCCAGTTCCCCAAATTAAGCCTGAATGCCTTCCACATCCCCCCAGGCGCTGTATAATCCTATGGGTTTAGCGCTTCCCCTTGATTATAATAATAATAATAATAATAATAATTCTGCAGGGAGGTCGCTCAAGATTTTCTGTCGAGGGAAGTTCTCCTTGTGGATGAAGCGTCGAACTCTTTGTTGGAGGGTCATTCTTTGGGCTCTGTGGGGAGGGGTGGTAATGGTATAGTCGGTCGTGTTCACTGGTAGGGGGAGGTTTTCTCTGTCAGGCACATAGAGTTCCTGCATGTCATATAGTTGTCTCTTCGTGAGTGTATCTAACCAAACATTGATTGCGGGGATTCTCTGCTGTATGTGAAGGTCCTCGGTCCTGATTCTGTCTCTGAGTCTGGTGCTAGTGATGAAACAGAGGGCTTTGTTTTGGACTCTTTGGAGTTTTAGCATGATGGTTTTGGTTGTGAGCGACAAGGGTGCACAGGGGTATTCCAGCAGAGGTCTGATCATCATCTTGTACAGGTGTAGTTTGATGTGGGGAGGAGCTGCTTTGAATCGATAAAGTTGGCCAAGGCGGGCTTTAGCTAGGTTTACTTTTGTGGTTATGTGGGATGTAGAGTTGAGTAATCTGTCGATCTCGTATCCTAGGATCTTGTTTGGATTCCTAATAGCAATTCGGGTGCCCCTGATGGAGATGCCCCCTTTGTCTTCTATGGTTGATGGCAAGCATCCGATGGTGCTGATGAGGACTTTGTCTGGGTTGGTTGTGATTCTCCATTTCTTCTCCCACCTGGCTGTTCTATTTAGTTCTTCATTCATTTTCTCGATTGCTCTCCTATGTTTATTTGCACCAGCTGTAGGGGTGGAGGAGACAACATGGATGACATCGTCTACAAATTGGGTGATGATGGTGTCGGTATGTTCAGGTTGGGGGAGGTCGTTGACATGTATGTTGAAGAGGATAGGGCTGAGACAAGAGCCTTGGGGTACTCCTGCTGTTGGTGTGAAGGGATTTGATTCCATTCCATGGAATGTGGGGATGATTCTTCTTCCTGTTAAGAAGTTGTAGATGAGCCTGAGGAAGGTCCAGTTGTGATCAGGGAGGTCTACGAGTTTGTAAATGAGGCCGTCATTCCAAAGGCTGTCAAAGGCCTTGTGCACGTCCCTGGTGGCGATAAGGGCCAGGTTCCTTTGCTTCTTCAGGCTGGCCACGGCATCAAAGATGATGTTTATGGCATGTTGAGTGCTACGGTGGGACCTGAAGCCGAACTGCCTTTCAGAGAATAGGTGGTTGAACTCCATGTAGTAATTTAGTCTGTTGGAGATTATTCTTTCGAAGACTTTGCCTGTGATTTCGAGTAGGGAGATGGGTCTGTAGTTCTCGGGGGTGCGATTGTCCTTGTTAGGTTTGGCAATGAAGATCATCATAGCTGTCTTGAAGGCCACTGGGAAGTGACCAGATGCCAAGATGGCATTGTAGATATTCACCAGTGACATCTTGCAGTTACGGGGAAGGTATTTTAGTTGTTTAGCTGTTATGCCTGATGGGCCAGGAGCTGTGTTTCTCAGTCGTCCTATGGCTTGAGACACTTCTCTGAGTGTGATTGGCCTGGTAAGAGGGTGTTCGTCTTCGAGGGAAGATGTGTCAATTGTTGGTATGCGATGGAAGTCTTCTAGGTTCTCATCACGCCATTGGTTGACCAACTGGTAGTGGATATTGTTAAATCTTCTGCTGTCATTGTGTGAAAGAATGTTCTCCCATACTTCGCCCATCAGCTTGGCTTGGTCCGGTGGGTCATCAAGTAAGGTAGTCACTACCTCGCCGTCTTCGTCGGTGAAGGAGTGAGTAAGGTGTTGAGTGGGAGTGTGTTTGGCTCCTAGGAGTCTGCGGATCTTGTTCCAGAATTGGTCTGGGTGGCATTTATACTGGTTTGCTTGGCGCACCAGATAATCCCAAAGATCTCTTTTATGTTGGGTTATAAGGGCGATTAGCTCTCTTCTCAATCTTTGTAGGACTTCCCGGGAGGGTTGCCCTGTGAGAAAGTGGCTGCTGCACTCTGATTGGTATGTGTTCATTCTGTCCTTGATTTCCCTGGTTGGTTTGTATTGTTGGTAGATCTTGGACGATGTTAGTGTGCAGCAGGCTTGCGTGGCCTCATGATTCTGGCGTGGAGGGAGTTAATTGCCCCGTCTATTGCATTGGAGGGCTGGTCTTCGAGAGAAATGGTTTGGTCATTTCCTAAGAAGGCTCTATAGGGATCAAAGCCTAACGTCTTCAGGTTGGGTTTAGGGAGGGTGGGTGTACGGAACGGAGTGGACTGTAGCTTGATTACCACGGGGATGTGGTCTGACCCGACGTTGCCGCCAGTCATGAAGATCGGGGAAGGGCAAAGAAGACCGAAGACAGAGTATAGGCTAGGTGGCCAAAGACTGCAAACTTCACTCAAGGAGAAATATCTTGGGGGTGAGCATAACACTGAGCACATCTCCGGAAGTACACATCAACCAGATAACTGCTGCAGCATATGGGCGCCTGGCAAACCTGAGAATAGCGTTCCGACACCTTAATAAGTAATCATTCAAGATGCTGTACACTGTGTACGTCAGGCCCATACTGGAGTATGCAGCACCAGTTTGGAATCCACACCTGGTCAAGCATGTCAAGAAATTAGAGAAAGGGCAAAGGTTTGCAACAAGGTTAATTCCGGAGCACAGGGGAATGTCCTACGAAGAAAGGTTGAGGGAAATCGGCCTGACGACACTGTAGGACAGAAGGGTTAGGGAAGACATGATAACGACATACAAAATACTGCGTGGAATAGATAAGGTGGACAGGGACAGGATGTTCCAGAGATGGGGCACAGAAACAAGGGGTCACAATTGGAAGCTGAAGACTCAGATGAGTCAAAGGGATGTTAGGAAGTATTTCTTCAGTCATGAAGTTGTCAGGAAGTGGAATAGTCTAGCATGTGAGGTAGTGGAGGCAGGAACCATAGATAGGTATGATAAAGCTCATGGACCAGGGAGAGAGGGGACCTAGTAGCGTTCAGTGTGAAGAGGCGGGGCCAGGAGATGAGTCTCGACCCCTGCAACCACTATTAGGTGAGTACACACACACACACACACACACACACACACACACACACACACACACACACACACACACACACACACACACACACATCAAGCAAATAACCTCTGCAGTTAATGCTCGCCTGGCAAATCTAGGAAAATGGGATGGATAATGAGAACCTTGAAAACAAGGGATGCCAAGCCAATGATGATCCACTTGTTCTCTCTAAGCTGAGATTATGCTGTACACTAACGACTCCTTTCAAGACAGGCGAAACTGCAGATCTGGAGACTATACAAACGTATAAGTAGAGTCAAGCACCTCAGTTACTGGGACCATTTGAAGTCCCTTGACCTGTACTCCTTAGAATGCAGGCGAGAAAGATACATCATCAATTACACCTGGAAAATCCTAGAGGGACTAGTCCCAAATCTGCAGACAGAATCCCTCCCTACGAAAGTAAGACTAGGCAGGATATGGAATGTCCCCCCTCCCCCAGTGAAAAGCAGGGGTGACGCGAGTACACTAATAGTTAATACAATAAGTGTCATGGGTCCAAGACACTTCAGCTTCCTCACAACATGCTTAAGGGGATTACCAATAGATCCCTGTCTGTCTTCAAGAGTGTGTTGGAGAGATACCTTGCACACCAGCACAGTTACCCTTGGGAACGGTAGCTGCCCATCACAACGTAGATTGTCATGATCTCTATGTGGAAGTGGCGGAGGATGGCTCCATACATAGTTTTAAGAGCAGATACAATACAGCTCTCGAGGATATTACTGAATCTGGCAAGCAGCAATTTAAGAGGCAGGGCCAGAAGCTGAGACTCCCCCTTTGGAAACCCAAAAAAGGTGACCATACACAAAAACACACCGGCCCACACCCCGGGAAAACCGAATACAATTAGGGGGAGAGAAGCTTCAATTTCAGGGAGTGAAAGGCGTACACCAAAAAAACGTGTATCAAAAACCGTTTTAATGGCAGCACTTATCCCAGATTGGGCAAACCTCAGAATAGCTTTTTTTAGAAAATTTGTACAAAACCCCTCCGCATTCTTTATCTTAAATATGTTGGGTACTCGTTGATACAGGGCCCCCAGCAGGGGAAAGGGCCCCTGCAGAGCTTAAAGGGTGTTTCAAGGGTTCAATCGGGCCGTGCCGGGGAAACTGAGGGAAAAGTTTTTCGTACTCTGCTTGAAAAAAGAGGACGAAGTTTGAGGACATGATTAATACACAAAACCCCTAAGAAAGGATAGAGATGAAGGACAAAAATTTTAAATTTAAAAAAAACCCCAGGATCAAAAGGACACAGGTAAATAAATAAAGGGACACATGACCCATGGGAATATAAAGAAAACATTCTTTTAGTTCAAAGGGGTTTAAAAAGTGATTTTTAAAAGAGGCAGTGATGGAGGCCACCCCAAAAAAAACATTTTTAAAGAGTAGATAGATAAGGCCCCAAAAGGCTAGAAATCATTGTTTGGCCGAAGGGGGTCTAGGGGGAAAGGGGTCAAGAGTTTGAGTCTAAAACCCTGCACGCACGCCGGGGGGAACCCCTTTACTTTAGTTTAGTTTTAAGACGGGGTTTGATAAAACTTAGGGGAGCAGGAGAGAGAGGCCCCTAGTAGCAATCAGTGAAAAAGGCGGGGCCAGGAGCTATGAGTCACCCCTGCAACCCACAAATAATAAAGTACAAATATTGAGTATACACGCTGTAAATCACCCCTACACCAACTGGGTGAATGCAAAACAAAATTGGCGCACACACACACACACCCCCACACACACACACAACACACACAAACACACAAACACACACACACCCACAACCCCAAACCAAAAACCCATAAATGAAATGATCGAATTTCCCACAACAAAATGCAAGGGAGGCAGTGGAACGGTTTTTTTTCCCCAAGGGCCCAACCCAGAAACAAGGGAAGACCAGAACGAGCCCCTGGTTTACCCGAGGGTTTTAAAGGGGGAAAAAACAAAGTGCAATAGAAAATTTGGAAAAAGTAAGAAGGCGGGGAACACATAAAAATTAGGGAGATTAATCGCAGTGCCGGGAACGAGAAAAGCACAGGTAAAGGAGGGGGGCCCCAGCGACGTATAAAATAACAAGCATCGAAAGTCAAAAAATGCCCCAAAAAACTGTTGACACCCACATCAAGAGGAAGACAACAGTCAAAGACCAGGTGATCAATGAGGACGGGAAGGTGGAGAACTCACAAAAATGAAGGAGGTATGTGAGGAGTTTTAAACAGGTGTTTAAAAAAGGAATTTTTTACAGAAAGAAAGGAAGGGCGGGGCCCAAAGACAGGCACAAAGGGAACATCAAGGGGGAAAATTATACCAAAAAATTGTTGGATAAACATCCCGAAAAACCCGGAGGAGGAGGGCGGGAGCTGCTAATGACCTTGATCCCTAAAAGGGCGATGGGACCGGACAACATCGCCCCGGGGGCCCTTAGAAAAAGGGGGAGAGATCTGGGGCATGCCCCAAACCACAGCCTTTTAACCCAAATCCCTTGAAACGGGGCAATACCTGGATAGGGAAAGAGGGAAAAAATGTAGCCCCCCATTTAAGAAAGGAGACAGAAACAGGCAAAAAACAAACCTTTTCCCTTGGCATGTATAGTATGCAAAATCATGGAGAAGATTATAAAGGAGGAAAAGTGTGGAACACCGGGAACAAAAACAAGATTAAAATTTTAAAAAACCGGCATGGTTCCCTTTAAAAGGCAAATCCTATGTCACAAACCTTCGGGATTTTTTATGACAAGGTAACAGAATTTAAGACAGAGAGAGAGGGGGGGGTTTAAATTGCTTTTTCCCTTTTGGACTCCCCAATAGGCCTTTGACACAGTTTCCTCACAAGAGATTAGTACAGAAGCGGGAGGATCGGGCACATTTTAACAGGGAGGGCACTGCAATTATCAGGGAATACCTAAACAGGGAGGAAACCCAACAGTCATGGTACGTAAAGGGGGTATCACAGTGGGCGCCTGTGACGAGGGGGGCCCCACAGGGATCAGTTCAAGGAAATGTGCTATTTTTTTATTTTATGCAAACGAAATAAATGGGGGAATAGACTCTGAAGTGTCCCTTTTTTGAGATGATGTAAAAGCTGAAAAAGGAAAAATTAAAATTCGGAGAGGAGAGGCGGGACTAAAAGGACCTGGCGGGCTGGACACGTGGCCAAAAAACGGGCCTTTGAATTAAACCCCCCTTGCCAAAAAAAAAGGGCATAAAAGTTTGGGGGAGGGGCAAAGAAACCGCAGACAGAGTATAGGCTAGGTGGCAAAGACTCCCGACCCACTCAGGGAGAAAGATCTTGGGGTGACCATAACACCGACCCACGTCCCGGAGGCCCCACATAACCAAAAATCTGCAGCTACGGGGCAGGGGCAAACCTGAAAAATAGCGTTCCGAAAACCCTAAAAAAGGATCGTTCAAGACACGTACACGTGTATTTGGGCCCCATACTGGAGTATGCAGCCCCAGCCCCGGGAACCCACACCTGGTAAAAGACATCAAAAATTTTGAGAAAGTAAAAAGGTTTGCAAAAAAGGCTAGCCCCAGACCCTAAAGGGGGAATGTCGTACGGGGAAAGGTTTGGGGAAATAAATTGACGAAAACGGGAAAGGGGACGAAGGGTCGGGGGGAAGCCATGATAACACATACAAGATACGGGGGGGAATAGCCAAGGGGGGACAGAGACAGGATTTTCCAGAGAGGGGACACAGAAAAAAGGGAAAACCCCTGGTAGCTAAAAGACTCAGACGAGCCCACGGGGGACGTGGGAAAAGTATTTTCTTCAGCCCATGAGTCGTCGGGAAAGGTAGAATACCCCTGGGCAAGTGAAGTAGTGGGGGCAGGAAACCATACTTTTTTTAAAAAGAAGAGGTATGACATATCGGGAAAGCAGAGGGGGAAGGGACCTAGAAAGCGACCCAGTGAAGAAGCGTTCCGGAGCTGAGTTCGCCCCCTGCAACCACAATTAGGTGGGGAACACACACACACACACACACCACAACAACACAAAACCCCCACACTTTACCACAAAAACACACCCCCCCACACAACACACACACACACAAAACCACAACACACACACACACACATACATATACACACACACACAACACACACACACCACACACACAACACACACACACACACCCCAACAGTGGAGACAGTGTAGTGGTCACAAGCGCCAGGGCTCCGGGATCTTAGTGCTTTTAGTGCTTTGTTTTAGCAGCTGGGAAGCAACCATTTTTAGTACAACGTCAGTGAAAAAACCCCCTAAAAGGAAAACCCCAAATTTAAATTAGAAAAAAAAAATAAAAAAAAGGGGCGAGAGAAACCCTTTAAAAATTAACAACAAAATTTCAAATGCCGTTCGTTGAGGCCTAGGGGCACCTTTTTGCCCCCATTGTTAATATAAAACCAAAAGTAAAAAAGGAGTGAAAAAGAAAAAAAAAGCCAAAAAAAGAAATTAAGAGGAGGGGGGGAAAAAAAAAAAAAAGTGATGAAACCAAAACAGGGGTTGAACAAGCTAGCCAAGGGGGGAAATATATATATGTATACAAAATATATAAAAGCAGAGGGGGTTGGCAGCAGTAGGCCTAAAGGGAGTAGCCCCCGCCAAAAACGGGTTTGGGGGTGTTTCACAAAATAAGTAGTTTTTCTTACCAAAAGTGAAGTTAAAATTTAAAAGTAGCAGTTACAAGTGATAAGTGGGGTAAATGAGGACTCAAAGGGCAAGAAAAAAGTATAGTGAAGAAATCAGCGGCGGAAAGGGGGGGTTGGGAAAAAAAAAAAAAAAAATTTTTCCCCCCCAAAAAAAAACCTTTTTTTTTTGGGGGGGGGTAAGCCGGCCCGGGGGGGGGGAAAAAACCCCCCCGGGGGGCCCCAAAAAACCCAAAAGGGAGGGAAAAAAAAAAAGGGGGGGGGAAAAAAAAAAACCCAAAAGGGGAAAAAAAATTTTTTAAAAAAACAATAAAAGGGGGGTTTGGGAAAAATTTTTTTTGGGGGGGTTTTTTGGGGGGAAAGGGGGGGGTTTTTTTAAAAAGGGGGTTTTTTTTTTAAAAAATTTTTTTTGGGGAAAAATTTTTTTTGGGGGGGGGGGGGGGGTTTTTTTAGGGGGGCCCCAAAAAAAGGGAAAAAACCCCCCCCCCCCCCCTTTTTTTAAAAAAAAGGGGGGGGGCCCCCCCCCCCCCCCCAAAAAAAAAAAATTTTTAAAAAAAAAAAAAAAAAAAAAAAAAAAAAAAAAAATTTTTTTTTAAAAAAAAAAAAAAAAAAAAAAAAAAAAAACCCCCCCCCCCCCCCCCCCCCCCCCCCCCCCCCCCCCCGGGGGGGGGGGGGGCCCCCCCCCCCCCTTTTTTTTTTTTTTTTTTTTTTTTTTTTTTCCCCCCCCCCCCCCCCCCCCCCCCCCCCCCCCCCCCCCCCCCCCCCCCCCCCCCCCCCCCCCCCCCCCCCCCCCCCCCCTTTTTTTTTAAAAAAAAAAAAAAAAAAAAAAAAAACCCCCCCCCCCCCCCCCCCCCCCCCCCCCCCCCCCCCCCCCTTTTTTCCCCCCCCCCAAAAAAAAAAAAAAAAAACCCCCCCCCCCCCCCCCCCCCCCCGGGGGGGGGGGTTTTTTTGGGGGGGGGGGGGGGGGGGGGGGGGGGGTTTTAAAAAAAAAAAAAAAAAAGGGGGGGGGGGGGGGCCCCCCCCCCCCCCCCCCCCCCCCCCCCCCCGGGGGGGGGGGGGGGGCCCCCCCCCCCCCCCCCCAAAAAAAAAAAAAAAAAAAAAAAAAAAAATTTTTTTTTTTTTTTTTTTTTTTTTTTTGGGGGGGGGGGGGTTTTTTTTTTAAAAAAAAAAAAAAAAAAAAAAAAAAAAAAAAAAAAAAAAAAAAATTTTTTTTTTTTTTTTTTTTTTTTTTTTTTTTTTTTTGGGGGGGGGGGGGGGGGCCCCCCCCTTTTTTTCCCCCCCCCCGGGGGGGCCCCCCCCCCCCCCCCCCCCCCTCCCCCCCCCCCTTCCCCCCCCCCCCCTCTCTCCCTCCCCTCCCTCTCTCCTCCCTCTCTCCCTCCCCTCTCCCTCCCTCCCCCCCCTTTTTTTCCCCCCCTTTTTTCCCCCTCCCCCCCCTTTTTTTTCCCCCCCTCCCCCCTCTCCTTTTCCCCCCCTTTTTCCCCCCCCCCCCCCTCCCTCCTTCCCCCCTCCCTCTCTCCCCCCCTTTTTTTTCCCCCCCCCCCCCCCCTCCCTCTCCCCCCCCCCCCCCCCTCTCCCTCCCTCCTTTTCCCCCCCCCCCTTCCCCCCCTCTCTTTCCCCCCCTCCCCTCTCTCTTTCCCCCCCCCCTTTCCCCCCCCCCCCCCCCCCCCCCCCCCCTTTTCTCTCTCCCCCTTTCCCCCCCCCCCCCCCCTTCCCCCCCCCTTTTTTTCTCCCTCTCTCTCCCTCTCTTTCCCTCCCTCTCTTTTTTCTCCCCCCCTTTCCCCCCTCTCTCCCTTTTTCCCCCCTCCCTCCTTTCCCCCCTTTTTCCCCCCCCCCCCCCTTTTCCCCCCCCCCCCCCCCCTCCCCCCCTTTTCCCCCCCTCTTCCCCCCCCCCTTTTTTTTCCCCCTTTTTTCCCCCCCCCTTTTTTTTCCCCTTTCCCCTTTTTTCCCCCCCCCCCTCTTCCCCCTTTTCCCCCCCCTTCCCTTTCCCCCTTCCCCCCCCCTTTTTTTTCTCCTTTCCCCCCCTTTTTTTTCCCCCCCCCCCCCTTTCCTTTTCCCCCCCCTTTCTTCCCCCCTTTTTTTCCCCCTCTTTTCCCTTTTTTCCCCCTCTCTACCCTTTTTTTTCTCCCCCCCCCCCCCCCCCTTCCCTTTTCCCCCCTTTTTAAAAAAAAAAATTTTTTTTTTCCCCCCCCCCCCCCCGGGGCCCCCCCCCCCCCTTTTTTTTTTTTTTTTAGGTTTTCCCCCCCCCTTTTTTTTAATCCCTTTTTTTCCCCCCCCCCAAAAATTTTTTTTTCCCCCCCCTTTTTTTTTCCCCCCCCCTTTTTTTTTGGTTTTTTTTAAAAAAAAAAAAAAACCCCCCCCCCCCCCCCCCCCCCTTTCAAACCCCTTTTCCCCCCCCCCCCCCCCCTTCCCCCCCGGGGGGAAAAAAAAAAAAAAAAAAAAAGGGGGGTTAAAAAAGGGGGGAAAAGGCCGGGCCCCCCAAAAAAAAATTTTGGGGAAAAGGGGAAAAAAAGGGGAAAAGGGAAAAAAAAGGGGGGAAAAAAATTGGGGAAAAATTAAAAAAGGGGGGGAAAAATTTTGGGGGAAATTAAAATTTTTAAAAAAAAAACCCCAAACAAAAATTGGAAAAAAGGGAAAAAAAAAAAGGGGGAAAAAAAAAGGGGGGGGGGGGAAAAAAGGGGGGTTTTTTTCCCCCCCAAAAAAAACCCCCTTTGGGGAAAAAAAAAGGGGGGGAAAAAGGGTTAAAAAAAAAAAAGGGGGAAAAAACCCGGGGAAAAAGGGGGGAAAAATTTTTGGGGGGCCCCAAAAAACCCCCGGGGAAAAAGGGGGGGGAAAAAAAAAACGGGAAAAAAGGGGGGAAAAAAAAAAAACCCCCCCCCAAAAAAAACGGGGCCGGGGAAAAAAAAAAAGGAAAAAAGGGGGGAAAAACCCCAAAAAAAAAAAAAACCCCCCCCCCCAAAAAAAAAAAACCCCCCGTTTTTTGGGCCCCCCCCCCCCAAATCCCCCCCGGTTTTTTGGGGGGGGAAAAAAAAACCCTTAAAAAAAAGGGGGAAAAACCCCCCCCCCCCAAAAATTTTTTTGGGGGGGAAAAAAATTAAAAAAAAAAGGGGAAAAACCCCCGGGGGGGGAAAAAAAAGGGGGGAAAAAAAAGGGGGCCCCAAAAAAACCCCCCAAAAAAAAAAGGGGTGAAATAAAGAAAATTTAAAAAAAAAAAAAAAGGAAAAAAAAGGGGAAAGGGGGGGGGGCCCCCAAAAAAAGGGGAAATTTAAAAAAAAGGGGGAAAAAATTTAAAAAAACAATTTTAAAAAAATTTAAAAAAATAAAACAGGGGTTTTTCCCCCCAAAAACCCCCCCAAAAACCCCAAAAACCCCCAAAAACCCCCCCCGGGGGGCCCCAAAACCCCCCAAAAAAAAAAATTTTTAAAAAAATTTTAAAAGGGGGGGGAAAAATTGGGGGAAAAAAAAAGGGGGGGGGGGGAAAAAAAAAAACCCCCCAAAAAAAAAAAAAACCCCCAAAAAATTCAGGAAAAAAAAAAGGGGGGGAAAAAAAAAAGGGGGAAATTTTTTTGGGGGGGGGCCGGGGAAAAAAAAAAAAAGGGGGAAGGGGGGGAAAGGGGGGGTTTTTTAAAAATTTTTTTTTAAAAAAAAAGGGGGGAAAAAAAAAGGGGGGGGAAAAAAAAAAAGGGGGGAAAAAAAAAAAGGGGGGGGGAAAAAAAAAAAGGGGGGGGTTTTTGGGGGGGGGTTTGGGGAAAAAGGAAAAGGGGGGAAAAAAATTTTTCCCCCGGGAAAACAAAAAAAAAGGGGGGGGGAAAAAGGCCCTTTTGGGGGGGGGGAAAAAATTTAAAGGGAAAGGGGGAAAAACCCCCAAAAAACCCCCCAAAAAAAGGGGAAGGGGGAAAGAAAAAAGGGCCCGGGGGGGGCCCCCAAAAAAAAAACCCCAAAAAAAAAACCCCCCAAAAAAAATTTTTTTTAAAAAAAATTAAAAAAAAGGGGGGGGGGAAGGGAAAAAAATTAAAAAGGGGGGGGAAAGGGTTTGGAAAACCCCGGGGGTTTGGGAAAAAAATTTAAAAAAACAGGAAAAGGGGGAAAAGGGGGAAAAAAAAGGGGAAAAAAAATTTTTGGGGAAAAAAAAATGGGGGGGGAAAAAAAAACCCGGGCCCAAATTTGGGGGAAAAAAAAAAAAAAGGGGGGGGGGGGGGGGAAAAAAAAAATTTTTTTTAAAAAAAACCCTTTGGGGGAAAAAGGGGGGGAAAAAAAAAATTTTTTTTTAAAAAAAAAAAAGGGGGTTTTCCCAAAAAAAAAAAAATTTTTGAAAAATTTTAAAAAAATTTGGGGGGAAAAAAAAAAGGGGGAAAGGGAAGGAAAGGGAAAAAGGGGAAAATTTTAAAAAAAAAAAGGGGTTTTTTGGGGGGGAAAAAAAAACCAAAAAAAAAAAAAGGGTTGGGGAAAAGGGGAAAAAAAAAAAAACCCAAAACCCCAAAATTAAAGGCCCAAAAAAACCCCCAAATTTTGGGGGGGGGGGGGGGGGGCCCCCCCAAAATCCCTTTAAAGGGCCCCGGGGGGGGAAAAGGGGCCCCTTTTTTGGGGCCCGGGGTTTTTTTTAAAATAATAAAAAATTTTTTGGAAAAAGGGGTTTTTTAAAAAAATTTTTTAAAAAAGGGAAGGGGGGAAAAAAAAAGGGGGAAAAGGGCCCCAAAAAAAGGGGGGGGGAAACCCCGGTTAAAACCCTTTTGGGGTTTTTTTGAAAAAAAAAAAAAAAGGGGAAAAAAGGGGGGGGGGGGGGGGGGGTTTAAATCCCCAAAAAAATTTGGGGGAAAAAAAAACCCGGGGTTTCCCCCCCAAAAGGGTAAGGAAAAAAGGGGGGGCCAAAAAACCCCCCCAAAAAGTGGGGGTTTTTTAAAACCCCCCCCGGGGGGGCCCCCCCTTTTTTTTGGGGGGGCCCAAAAAAAAAAAAACTAAAAAGGGGCCCCGGGGGGTTTTTTTAAAATTTAAAGGAAAAAAAAAAAGGGGCGGGCCCCCCAAAAAAAGGGGGGGGGGGGGAATTTTTTGGGGGAAAAAAACCTGGAAAAAAGGGGGGCAAGGGGGGCCCCCGGGGGGCCGGGCAAAGACCCCCCCCTTTTGGGGGGAAAAAATTTGGGGGGGGAAAAAGGGGTTTTTCCAAAATTTCCCCCAAAAAACCAAAAAGGGGGGGGAAAACCCAAAAAGTTTTTTAAAACCCCGGGGGGGGGGGGAAATGCCAACCAGCACGGATTCACGGAAGGCAAACCTGTGTCACAAACTTCTGGAGTTTTACGATAAAATAACAGAAGTAAGACAAGAGAGGAGGGTGGGGTTAAATTGCATCTTCTTGGACTGCAAGAAGGCCTATGACACAGTTCCTCACAAGAGATTAGTGCAGAAGCTAGAGCATCAGGCGCATATAACAGGAAGGCACTGCAATGGATCAGAGAATACCTGACAGGGAGGCAACAACGAGTCATGGTACGTAATGAGTATCACAGTGGGCACCTGTGACGAGGGGGGTCCCACAGGGGTCGGTCCTAGGACCAGTGCTATTTTTGGTATACGTGAACGACATGACGGAAGGGTTGACTCAGAAGTGCCCCTGTTTGCAGAATGATGTGAAGTTTAATGAGGAGAATTAAATCTGATGAGGACCAGGCAGGACTTCAAAGAGACCTGGACAGACTGGACACCTGGCCCAGAAAATGGCTTCTCGAATTTAATCCTGCCAAATGCAAAGTCATAAAAGATAGGGGAAGGGCACAGAAGACCACAGACAGAATAAGGCTAGGTGGCCAAGACTGCAAACCTCACTAAAGGGGAAAAGATCTTGGGGTGAGAAATAACACGCGACATGTCTCCGGAAGCACACATCAATCAGATAACTGTGCAGCATATGGGCGCCTGGCAACCTGAGAACAGCATCCGACACCTTAGTAAGGAATCATTCAAGACACTGTACACCGCGTGTATGTCAGGCCATACTGGAGTATGCAGCACCTGTTTGGAACCCGCACTTGATAAAGCACGTCAAGAAACTAGAGAAAGTACAAAGGTTTGCAACAAGGTTAGTTCCAGAGCTAAGGGGAATT
>NC_069442.1:10268928-10283928 GCF_026875155.1 Cherax quadricarinatus | reverse complement strand
TGAGTGATTTTCGTGTGCAAGTTCGGTACTAGTCCCTCTAGGATTTTCCAGGTGTATATAATCATGTATCTCTCCCTCCTGCGTTCCAGGGAATACAGGTTTAGAAACCTCAAGCGCTCCCAGTAATTGAGGTGTTTTATCTCCGTTATGCGCGCCGTGAAAGTTCTCTGTACATTTTCTAGGTCGGCAATTTCACCTGCCTTGAAAGGTGCTGTTAGAGTGCAGCAATATTCCAGCCTAGATAGAACAAGTGACCTGAAGAGTGTCATCATGGGCTTGGCCTCCCTAGTTTTGAAGGTTCTCATTATCCATCCTGTCATTTTTCTAGCAGATGCGATTGATACAAGTTATGGTCCTTGAAGGTGAGATCCTCCGACATAATCACTCCCAGGTCTTTGACGTTGGTGTTTCGCTCTATTTCGTGGCCAGAATTTGTTTTGTACTCTGATGAAGATTTAATTTCCTCATGTTTACCATATCTGAGTAATTGAAATTTCTCATCGTTGAACTTCATATTGTTTTCTGCAGCCCACTGAAAGATTTGGTTGATGTCCGCCTGGAGCCTTGCAGTGTCTGCAATGGAAGACACTGTCATGCAGATTCGGGTGTCATCTGCAAAGGAAGACACGGTGCTGTGGCTGACATCCTTGTCTATGTCGGATATGAGGTTGAGAAACAAGATGGGAGCTAGTACTGTGCCTTGTGGAACAGAGATTTTCACCGTAGCTGCCTCGGACTTTACTCTGTTGACGACTACTCTCTGTGTTCTGTTAGTGAGGAAATTATAGATCCATCGACCGACTTTTCCTGTTATTCCTTTAGCGCGCATTTTGTGCGCTATTACGCCATGGTCACACTTGTCGAAGGCTTTTGCAAAGTCTGTATATATTACATCTGCATTCTTTTTGTCTTCTAGTGCATTTAGGACCTTGTCGTAGTGATCCAGTAGCTGAGACAGACAGGAGCGACCTGTTCTAAACCCATGTTGCCCTGGGTTGTGTAACTGATGGGTTTCTAGATGGGTGGTGATCTTGCTTCTTAGGACCCTTTCAAAGATTTTTATGATATGGGATGTTAGTGCTATTGGTCTGTAGTTCTTTGCTGTTGCTTTACTGCCCCCTTTGTGGAGTGGGGCTATGTCTGTTGTTTTTAGTAACTGAGGGACGACCCCCGTGTCCATGCTCCCTCTCCATAGGATGGAAAAGGCTCGTGATAGGGGCTTCTTGCAGTTCTTGATGAACACAGAGTTCCATGAGTCTGGCCCTGGGGCAGAGTGCATGGGCATGTCATTTATCGCCTGTTCGAAGTCATTTGGCGTCAGGATAACATCGGATAGGCTTGTGTTAATCAAATTTTGTGGCTCCCCTCATAAAAAATTCATTTTGATCTTCGACTCTCAGTCTGGTTAGCGGCTTGCTAAAAACTGAGTCATATTGGGACTTGAGTAGCTCACTCATTTCCTTGCTGTCATCTGTGTAGGACCCATCTTGTTTAAGTAGGGGCCCAATACTGGGCGTTGTTCTCGATTTTGATTTGGCATAGGAGAAGAAATACTTTGGGTTTCTTTCGATTTCATTTATAGCTTTTAGTTCTTCCCGCGATTCCTGACTCCTAAAGGATTCTTTTAGCTTAATTTTCGATGCTTGCTATTTCTCTGACCAGTGTCTCCTGCGCATTTCAGATATATTGACCTCTTTTAGCCCTCTGTTATTCTTTTCCGTCGCCTGTAAAGGGAGCGCCTGTCTCTTTCTATTTTACATCTACTCCTCCTTTTTCTTAGAGGAATAAGCCTTGTGCATACATCGAGTGCCACCGAGTTAATCTGTTCTAGGCATAAGTTTGGGTCTGTGTTGCTTAGTATATCTTCCCAGCTTATATCGGTTAGGACTTGGTTTACTTGGTCCCACTTTATGTTTTTGTTATTGAAGTTGAATTTGGTGAATGCTCCCTCGTGACTAGTCTCATTTTGTCGGTCTTGGGCTCCTCGCATACATGTCTGAACCTCAATTATGTTGTGATCTGAGTATATTGTTTTTGATATGGTGACATTTCTTATCAGATCATCATTGTTAGTGAATATGAGGTCTAGGGAGAAAAATAAACGATGCAAAATATACATGGCAGATATTGATATTAAAACATATTATTAATAATATTAAATAAAAACTAGATCCAAAGCGATGGATGTTCCCAAAATAGAGCTGGAAGTAGTAATTATCTCTGAATAGATGTAGTCAACAATTATAAATGATATTCGATACCGACAAGTAAATAAGGATACATCATATGCAGCACTAGGCACCTTTATTGATGGTAAGTTTCACCTGCACGATAAGGTTCATTACACAAATAAGCCGCCGCACATAGGAGAGAGAAACTTACCAAAACGTTTCGGTTCGACTTCGATCATTTACAAAGTCACAGTGTGACTTTGTTAATGATCCAAGTCGAACCGCTTCTCTCTCTTATGTGCGGGTTATTTGTGTATTGTTCCAGTCATGGTAGTGTACCTTTATGTTCTTAATAGGCTTCATCAATCGAATAATAAGATGAGTGCAATACTGGAGACAGACAAGAGACCGACCACCTTCTATAAAGGCGGAGAGACTGATAACATGAAAATTACCTCTCCATTTCTGCTGTCTACAGTATTTCATTCACTTCTGTATTTTACTGACGAAGTCTGCTCTGCAGGCGAAACGTTTAATCATTAAAATACCCATTAGGAGTGTCAAGCCCGCAGTACTACAACAGTGTGTCAGGCTACTAGTACTAGGAGGGAGTATGTCATGCTCACAGTACTAGGATGGAGTATGTCAAGCTCACAGTACTAGGAGGGAATATGTCATGCTCACAGTACTAGGATGGAGTATGTCATGCTCACAGTACTAGGATGGAGTATGTCATGCTCACAGTACTAGGATGGAGTATGTCATGCTCACAGTACTAGGAGGGAATATGTCATGCTCACAGTACTAGGAGGAAGTATGTCATGCTCACAGTACTAGGAGGGAGTATGTCAAGCTCACAGTACTAGGATGGAGTATGTCAAGCTCACAGTACTAGGATGGAGTATGTATCGTAAAGGGTTCTTAAATGGAGATATCGTAGGTTGAAAGTAGACACACTTGTAGGATGGTAAATATATTGTCAGACTGAGATGAGGGATGGAGCCCCAGCTGCCTTGCCTGTCTACGCCTGGATGGTCTGCCGCCGAGTGAGGCCGGGACAGAGGAATGGGCTTCCTCGTGTGCATCCCGTGACGTCACACAAAGCCACAGGCCTACGAGGGGTCTCGTGTCTAAAGCACATGGATGATGCTACTGCTATGCTATATAATACTGGGAATACAGGGATCAGCAACTATGCTGACAGCTCGGTCATGTTACGTATGTCGTCCCGACATACACTACTATACTATAGGCTGAACAGGCAGGCGGATCTGGGCTGATTCTATACAATAACAAATTCATATATAACTTAGAACTAATGGATGGTACAACATGATTTTGACGTAATGGGTGTTAACGTAATCATTACAAACTATAAGAACAAATCATTATACTAGGAGGGAGTATGTCATGCTCACAGTACTAGGAGGGAATATGTCATGCTCACAGTACTAGGAGGAAGTATGTCATGCAAACAGTACTAGGAGGAAGTATGTCATGCTCACAGTACTAGGAGGAAGTATGTCATGCTCACAGTACTAGGAGGGAGTATGTCAAGCTCACAGTACTAGGATGGAGTATGTCAAGCTCACAGTACTAGGATGGAGTATGTCAAGCTCGCAGTACTAGGATGGAGTATGTCAAGCTCACAGTACTAGGATGGAGTATGTCAAGCTCACAGTACTAGGATGGAGTATGTCAAGCTCGCAGTACTAGGATGGAGTATGTCATGCTCGCAGTACTAGGAGGGAGTATGTCATGCTCAAAGTACTAGGAGGGAGTATGTCATGCTCACAGTACTAGGAGGGAGTATGTCATGCCCACAGTACTAGGAGGGAGTATGTCAAGCACACAGTACTAGGAGGGAGTGTGTCAGGCGCACAATACTAGGAGGGAGTATGTCAATCACACAATACTAGGAGGGAGTATGTCAAGCCTACAGTACTAGGAGGAAGTATGTAAAGCCCACAGTACTAGGAAGGAGTATGTCAAGCCCACAATACTAGGAGGGAGTATGTTAAGCCCACAGTACTAGGAAGGAGCATGTCAGGCCCATAGTACTAGGAGGGAGTATGTCAAGCCCACAGTACTAGGAGGGAGCATGTCAGGCCCACAGTACTAGGAGGGAGTATGTCAAGCCCACAGTACTAGGAAAGAGTATGTAAAGCCCACAGTACTTGGAGGGAGTATGTCAAGCAAATAGTACTTGGAAAGAGTATGTAAAGCCCACAGTACTTGGAGGGAGTATGTCAAGCAAACAGTACTGGGAGGGAGTATGTCAAGCCCACAGTACTTGGAAAGAGTATGTAAAGCCCACAGTACTTGGAGGGAGTATGTCAAGCAAACAGTACTGGGAGGGAGTATGTCAAGCCCAGAGTACTTAGGAGGGAGCATGTCAAGCCCACAGTACTAGGAGGGAGTGTGTCACGCCCACAGTACTAGAAGGGAGTATGTGCAGCCCACAGTACTAGTAGGGACGAGAGAGTGTATGTCAAGTCCACAGTACTAGGAGGAAATATGTCAAGTCCACATTACTAGGAGGGAGTATGTCAAGTCAACAGTACTAGGAAGGAGTACGTCAAACCACAGTACAAGGAGGGAGTGTTTCATGTTCACATTACTAGTACAGAGTGTGTCAAGCCCACAGTACTAGGAGGGAGCATGTCAAGCCCACAGTACTAGCAGGGAGCATGTAAAGCCCACAGTACCAGGAGGGAGTGTGTCAAGCCCACAGTACTAGGAAGGAGTATGTCAAACTCACAGTACTTGCAGGGAGTGTGTCAGATTCACATTACTAGTAGGGAGTGTGTCAAGCACACAGTACAAGGAGGGAGTGTGTCAAGTCCACAGTACTAGGAGGGAGTATGTCAAGCCCACAGTACTAGGAGGGAGTGTGTGAGGCCCCCAGTACTAGGAAGAAGTATGTAAAGCCCACAATACTAGGAGGGAGTATGTCAGGCCCACAGTACTAGGAGGGAGTATGTCAAGCTCACAGTACTAGGAGGGAATATATCAAGCTCACAGTACTAGGATGGAGTATGTCTTGCTCACAGTACTAGGAGGGAGTATGTCATGCTCACAGTACTAGGAGGGAGTATGTCATGCTCACAGTACTAGGATGGAGTATGTAAAGCCCACAGTACTAGGAGGAAGTATGTAAAGCCCACAGTACTAGGAAGGAGTATGTCAAGCCCACAATACTAGGAGGGAGTATGTTAAGCCCACAGTACTAGGAGGGAGTATGTCAAGCACACAGTACTAGGAGAGACGAGGGAGAATGTCCAGCCCACAGTACTAGGAAGGACGAGGGAATATGTCAAGCCCACAGTACTAGGATGGAGTATGGCATGCTCACAGTATTAGGAGGGAGTATGTCATGCCCACAGTACTAGGATGGAGTATGTCATGCTCACAGTATTATGAGGGAGTGTGTCAGGCCCACAGTACTAAGAGGGAGTATGTCAAGCACACAGTACTAGGAGGGAGTATGTCAAGCCTACAGTACTAGGAGGAAGTATGTCAAGCCCACAGTACTAGGAGGGAGTATGTCAAGCCCACAATACTAGGAGGGAGTATGTCAAGCACACAGTACTAGGAGGGAGTGTGTCAGGCCCACAATACTAGGAGGGAGTATGTCAAGCACACAGTACTAGGAGGGAGTATGTCAAGCCTACAGTACTAGGAGGAAGTATGTCAAGCCCACAGTACTAGGAGGGAGTGGTTTAGAAAGACAAGTAAGCAAACACTATAACATATTTATTAGAAAACGTTTCGGTCCCAGGACCGAAACGTTTTCTAATAAATATGTTATAGTGTTTGCTTACTTGTCTTTCTAAACCAAATTGTCGGTATTTATTACCAAGGTTTATACCACTAGGAGGGAGTATGTTAAGCCCACAGTACTAGGAGGGAGCACGTCAGGCCCACAGTACTAGGAGGGAGCATGTCAAGCCCACAGTACTAGGAGGGAGCATGTCAGGCCCACACTACTAGGAGGGAGTATGTCAAGCCCACAGTACTAGGAAAGAGTATGTAAAGCCCACAGTACTTGGAGGGAGTATGTTAAGAAAATAGTACTTGGAAAGAGTATGTAAAGCCCATAGTACTTGGAGGGAGTATGTCAAGCAAACAGTACTGGGAGGGAGTATGTCAAGCCCACAGTACTTGGAAAGAGTATGTAAAGCCCATAGTACTTGGAGGGAGTGTGTCAAGCAAACAGTACTGGGAGGGAGTATGTCAAGCCCACAGTACTTAGGAGGGAGTATGTCAAGCCCACAGTACTAGGAGGGAGTGTGTCACGCCCACAGTACTAGAAGGGAGTATGTGCAGCCCACAGTACTAGGAGGGACGAGAGAGTATGTCAAGTCCACAGTACTAGGAGGGAATATGTCGAGCCCCCGACAAGCCTTCGACAAGTGTGACCATGGCGTAATAGCGCACAAAATGCGTGCTAAAGGAATAACAGGAAAAGTCGGTCGATGGATCTATAATTTCCTCACTAACAGAACACAGAGAGTACTAGTCAACAGAGTAAAGTCCGAGGCAGGCACGGTGAAAAGCTCTGTTCCACAAGGCACAGTACTCGCTCCCATCTTGTTACTCATCCTCATATCTGACATAGACAAGGATGTCAGCCACAGCACCGTGTCTTCCTTTGCAGATGACACCCGAATCTGCATGACAGTGTCTTCCATTGCAGACACTGCAAGGCTCCAGGCGGGCATCAACCAAATCTTTCAGTGGGCTGCAGAAAACAATATGAAGTTCAACGATGAGAAATTTCAATTACTCAGATATGGAAAACACGAGGAAATTAAATCTTCATCAGAGTACAAAACAAATTCTGGCCACAGAATAGAGCGAAACACCAACGTCAAAGACCCGGGAGTGATCATGTCGGAGGATCTCACCTTCAAGGACAATAACATTGTATCAATCGCATCTGCTAGAAAAATGACAGGATGGATAATGAGAACCTTCAAAACTAGTGATGCCAAGCCAATGATGACACTCTTCAGGTCACTTGTTTTATCTAAGCTGGAATATTGCTGCACACTAAAAGCACCTTTCAAGGCAGGTGAAATTGCTGACCTAGATAATGTACAGAGAACCTTCACGGCGCGCATAACGAAGATAAAACACCTCAATTACTGGGAGCGCTTGAGGTTCCTAAACCTGTATTCCCTGGAACGCAGGCGGGAGAGATACATGATTATATACACCTGGAAAATCCTAGAGGGACTAGTACCGAACTTGCACACGAAAATCACTCACTACGAAAGCAAAAGACTTGGCAGACGATGCGACATCCCCCCAAAGAAAAGCAGGGGTGTCACTAGCACGTTAAGAGACCATACAATAAGTGTCAGGGGCCCGAGACTGTTCAACTGCCTCCCAGCATACATAAGGGGAATTACCAACAGACCCCTGGCAGTCTTCAAGCTGGCACTGGACAAGCAACTAAAGTCGGTTCCTGACCAGCCGGGCTGTGGCTCGTACGTTGGTTTGCGTGCAGCCAGCAGTAACAGCCTGGTTGATCAGGCTCTGATCCAGCAGGAGGCCTGGTCACAGACCGGGCCGCGAGGGCGTTGACCCCCGGAACTCTCTCCAGGTAAACTCCAGGTACTAGGAGGGAGTATGTCAAGCCAACAGTACTAGAAAGGAGTATGTCAAACCCAAGTACTAGTAGCGAGTGTGTCAGGTTTACATTACTAGTAGAGAGTGTGTCAAGCCCACATTACTAGGAGGGAGTATGTCAAGCCCACAGTACTAGTAGGGAGTATGTAAAGCCCACAGTACCAGGAGGGAGTGTCAAGCCCACAGTACTAGGAAGGAGTATGTCAAACTCACAGTACTAGCAGGGAGTGTGTCAGATTCACATTACTTGTAGGGAGTTTGTAAAGTCCACAGTACTAGGAAGAAGTGTGTCAGGCCCCCAATACTAGGAGGGAGCATGCCAAGCCCACAGTACTAGAAGAGTGTCAAGCCCAAAGTACTAGGAAAGTGTGTCAACCCCACAGTATTAGGAGTGTCAAACCCACAATACTAGAAGTGTCAAGCTCACAGTACTAGGAGGAAGTATGTTAAGCTCACAGTACTAGGAGGAAGTATGTCAAGCTCACAGTACTAGGAGGAAGTATGTCAAGCTCACAGTACTAGGAGGGAGTATGTCAAGCTCACAGTACTAGGAGGAAGTTTGTCAAGCTCACAATACTAGGAGGAAGTATGTCAAGCTCACAGTACTAGGAGGGAGTATGTCAAGCTCACAGTACTAGGAGGGAGTATGTCAAGCTCCCAATACTAGGAGGAAGTATGTCAAGCTCACAGTACTAGGAGGGAGTATGTCGAGCTCACAGTACTAGGAGGAAGTATGTCAAGCTCACAGTACTAGGAGGGAGTATGTCGAGCTCACAGTACTAGGAGGGAGTATGTCAAGCTCACAATACTAGGAGGGAGTATGTCAAGCTCACAGTACTAGGAGGGAGTATGTCAAGCTCAAAGTACTTGGAGGAAATATGTCAAGCTCACAGTACTAGGAGAAAGTATGTCAAGCTCACAGTACTAGGAGGAAGTATGTTAAGCTCACTGTACTAGGAGGAATTATGTCAAGCTCACAGTACTAGGAGGAAGTATGTCAAGCTCACAGTACTAGGAGGGAGTATGTCAAGCGCATAGTACTAGGAGGGAGTGTGTGAGGCCCACAATACTAGGAGGGTGTATGTCTAGCACAGTACTAGGAGGGAGTATGTCAATCCTACAGTACTAGGAGGAAGTATGTGAATTCCACAGTACTGGGAGGGAGTATGTTAAGACCACAGTACTAGGAGGGAGCATGCCAAGCCCATAGTACTAGGAGGGAGTATGTGTAGCCCACAGTACTAGGAGGGACGAGAGAGTATGTCAAGCCCACAGTACTAGGAGGGAGTATGTCAAGCCCACAGTACTAGGAAAGAGTATGTAAAGCCCACAGTACTTGGAGGGAGTATGTCAAGCAAACAGTACTGGGAGGGAGTGTGTCAAGCTCACAGTACTTAGGAGGGTGTATGTCAAGCCCACAGTACTAGGAAGGAGTATGTCAAGCCCACAGTACTAGGAGGGAGTATGTCAAGCCCACAGTACTAGGAAAAAGTATGTAAAGCCCACAGTACTTGGAGGGAGTATGTCAAGCAAACAGTACTGGGAGAAAGTATGTCAATCCCACAGTACTTAGGAGGGAGCATGTCAAGCCCACAGTACTAGAAGGGAATGTGTCACGCCCACAGTACTAGAAGGGAGTATGTGCAGCCCACAGTGCTAGGAGGGACGAGAGAGTATGTCAAGTCCTCAGTACTAGGAGGGAATGTGTCAAGCCCACAGTACTAGGATAGACGAGGGAGTATGTCCAGCCCACAGTACTAGGAGGGAGTACGCCAAGCCCACAGTACTAGGAGGGAGTGTCAGGCCCACAGTGCTAGGAGGGAGTATGTCAAGCCCACAGTACTAGGAGTGAGTATGTCATGTTCACATTACTAGGAGGGACGAGGGATTATGTCCAGCCCACAATACTAGGAGGGACGAGGGAGTATGTCATGCCCACAGCACTAGGAGGGAGTGTGTCAGGCTAACAATACTAGGAGGGAGAATATCAAGCTCACAATATTCGGAGGGAGTATGTCAAGCTCACAGTACTAGGAGGGAGTATGTCAAGCCCATAGTACTAGGAGGGTGTATGCCAAGCCCACAGTACTAGGAGGGGGTGTGTCAGGCCCACAGCACTAGGAGGGAGTATGTCAAGCCCACAGTACTAAGAGGGAGTGTGTCAGGTTTACATTACTAGGAGGGAGTGTGTCAAGCCCACAGTACTAGGAATTAGTATATCAAGTCCACAGTACTAGCAGGGAGTGTGTCAAGCCCACAGTACTCGGAGGGAGTATGTCAAACCCACAGTACTAGCAGGGAGTATGTAAAGCCCACAGTGCCAGGAGGGAGTGTGTCAAGCCCACAGTAATAGCAAGGAGTATGTGGAGCCCACAGAACTAAGAGGAAGTATGTAAAGCCCACAGTACTAGGAGGGAGTATGCCAAGCCCACAGTACTAGGAAGGAGTGTGTCAGGCCCACAGTACTAGGAGGGAGTATGTCAAACCCACAGTACTAGGAGGGAGTGTGTCAGGCCCACAGTACTAGGAGGGAGTATGTCAAGCCCACAGTAATAGGAGGGAGCGTGTCAGGTTCACATTACTAGGAGGGACGAGGAATTATATCCAGCCTACAGTACTAGGAAGGACGAGGGAGTATGTCATGCCCACAGTACTAGGAGGGAGTGTGTCAGGCTAACAATACTAGGAGGGAGAATATCAAGCTCCCAATACTTGGAGGGAGTATGTCAAGCTCACAGTACTAGGAGATAGTATGTGAAGCCCACAGTACTATTATGCCAAGCCCACAGTACTAGGAGGGAGTGTGTCAGGCCCACAGTACTAGGAGGGAGTATGTCAAGCCCACAGTACTAGGAGGGAGTGTGTCAGGTTCACATTACTAGGAGGGAGTGTGTCAAGCCCACAGTACTAGGAAGGAGTATGTCAAGCCCACAGTACTAGTAGAGAGTGTGTCAAGCCCACGGTACTAGGAGGGAGTATGTCAAGCCCACAGTACTAGCAGGGAATATGTAAAGCCCACAGTACCAGGAGGGAGTGTGTCAAGCCCACAGTACTAGCAGGGAGTGTGTCAAGCCCACAGTACTAGGAGGAAGTATGTAAAGCCCACAGTACTAGGAGGTAGTATGCCAATCCCACAGTACTAGGAAGGGGTGTGTCAGGCCCACAGTACTAGAAGAGTGTCAAGCCCGTACTAGAAGAGTGTCAAGCCCACAGTATTAGAAAAGTGTGTCAACCCCACAGTACTAGTAGTGTCAAGCCCACACTACTAGAAGTGTCAAGCCCACAGTACAAGGAGGGAGTGTGTCAGGCCCACGGCAGTAGGAGGGAGTGTGTCATGCCCACAGTACTAGGGGGGAGTGTGTCAAGCCCACAGTACAAGGAGAGAGTGTCAGGCCCACAGCACTTGGAGGGAGTGTGCCAGGCGACACAGTACTAGGAGGTAGTGTGTCAGGCGCACAGTACTAGAAGAGTGTATCAGGCCCATAGTACTAAGATGGAGTTTGTCAAGCCCACAGTAATAGGAGTGTTAAGCCCACAGTACCTGAAGAGTGTATCAAGCCCATAATACTTGGAGGGAGTGTGTCAGACCCACAATACTATGAGACACGATACCAGGAGACAGTATGTCACCGTTGGAGAAAGGCAATGTTGTCTCAACACGACCAGAATTCAAGTGGTGCTGCATGAGCTCCTGGAACCGATGCTCAAGAATGTGCTGCTACTATTAGTCATGTACTACTAGCGATTCCTTGGGTGACGTATAGCCTAGTGGCAACACTCTCATCTATCTGGACAAACCCCCGGCCTAGTCCCTGACCAGGCCTCCCGGTGGATCATTCCTGATCAATCAGGGTGTTACTATTGGCCTCACATGGTTCAACGTACGAACCACAGCTGATCGGGTACTGACTTCAAGTATCTGTCCAGCTCCCTTTTGAAGGCAGCCAGGAGTCTATTCGTAATTTCCCTTATGCCTGAACAGTCTTGGGCCCCGGACACTTATTGTATTTTCTCTTAGTGTACTGATGGCGCTCCTACTTTTTACTGGGGGTATATTGCACTCCCTGCCCAGTCTTTTGCTTTCGTAGGGAGTGATTTATGTGTGCAGATTTGGGACCAGTCCCAAAATGACCTAAATTTGATTATAAGAAGGAACGTAATATAAACACGTATCCATAGTGAAGCATTCCAGCCGATCTACTCCCATTCTCTCTGCTCCCAATTGGTCTACTAACAATTGGTCTACTAACAATTGATCTACTAACAATTGGTCTACTAACAATTGGTCTACTAACAATTGGTCTACTAAAAATTGGTCTACTAACAGTTGGTCTACTAACAATTGGTCTACTAACAATTGATCTACTAACAATTGGTCTACTAACAACTGGTCTACTAACAATTGGTCTACTAACAATTGGTCTACTAACAATTGGTCTACTCCCAGTTGATCTACTCCTAGTTGGTCTATTCCCATTGTGTACTCTCGAAATGGTTACTCTTCTAATATGGTCTACTGTGTATATATGTTATGTGCATTTTACATGCAAACCATTACCCGAAAAGAAAAAAGAAAATATTGGTGACATTAAAGAAATTACAAATTATTATGCAAGTTATTACTCATAATATTATGTAACCCATGTATTAAGTGACCATTCTTACAGGTCAGGTCAGGTTAGATTGCATCAGGTTAACTTGAGTTTGATTAGGCTGGGTAAGGCTAGATTTGATTAGGTTATATAAACTTATTAAAACAAATCTTTATCCACAAATAATCAAATTAAAAAACGGCCGAGACACGTCTGGCAATATGATGGCGCAGCGTAGTTGAGGACACATTGTAAACAACGTGATTATCACTGCTAGTGAAGAGTGGCTGACATGCATGTATTAAATACATGTAGTGTTAAACACAACCAATTGTCTTTAACACTATATATATTTGTAAAATCAAAACAATGACATTTATATACGAAGTAACTTACAAAAATCATTAACTGATACGAGACATTTTGAGAATATACGACATCTTTGGTGCAGATATATAGTAGAATAGATGGGAATAGACCGAATGGTATCCAAGTGTAGACGAAATATGGATCTTGTAGACGAAATGAGCATAAACCCTTCATACACCTACTGTTATTGTTCACCTAGCAGCACAGTAGGTAAGATAAAATAAGATAAGATTTCGTTCGGATTTTTAACCCCGGAGGGTTAGCCACCCAGGAAAGTCAGTGCGTCATCGAGGACTGTCTAACTTATTTCCATTGGGGTCCTTAATCTTGTCCCCCAGGATGCGACCCACACCAGTCGACTAACACCCAGGTACCTATTTGCTGCTAGGTGAACAGGACAACAGGTGTAAGGAAACGTGTCAAATGTTTCCACCCGCCGGGAATCGAACCCGGGCCCTCCGTGTGTGAAGCGGGAGCTTTAGCCACCAGACCACCGGTGACTGGACCCCAAAGTTATGATAGCTGAACTAGTTACAAAGGTAATGAACTCCAGGTAGATCTGGTCACTAATCATGGCAAGTTACAGAGGTAATGAATCAGCTTCACTCCTATACATGGTTTGGTAAGATTTGTCAGGAAACAGAAGTGTTTCCTGACGTGGGTCTAATTCATATCATGACCCACAGCTGGAGCTTTTGGTAATTTGGCCGAGGCCTTCCACTGGCTTACCAGTCCACCCCTTTAAAAAGTATGGATATGATAAAATAGTACTGAGGTGTTATTCAAGTGATGTAGACAACATCCCAGAGAGACACCTCCAGTGGCAGTGAATTATGCTACAGTATGTAGCAGTGCTACGTATAAAAACTATGAAGATTAGTTTATGCTAATAATTTATAAAATTATGTTTCTCATTACACTCATTATCTCAATATAATTAAGACAAACAATACAAACGAATTGATGAGTAAGACACATGTTGAATAGTTAGTTATCTTTATTGTTGAGCTGTGACTCGACCCCTGCAGCCACAAGCAGGTGTGTTAAAAATGTTTCTTCACTCAGATACAAAGATGACTAAATATGGAGACAACAGAATCAGTGGAGAGGTAAAGATGATGTGATAATTCCGTTTTTTTTTTTGTCTCCACAAGTCATCTGTATTCCCCTTGAGATGCTTAATGTGTAGGTGAAGCACTCCGGGAATAAAGATACCTAACTGTTGCACATGTATGTGTCCTTCTCAGCTATATTTATCTTCTACTGACAGTAATTATCACAAGAATTTCCTGTCATCTAGTCTTGTCAGGGGTAGCGACTGTGCCGTAGCTTTCATTGTATTAGCTTACGCCATCACAGCTACGACTGTTTTATTAATGTTACCTTCAACACTGTGGATATGACTTCTATTGTTCATATTGTTCCTTACATCTCATAATAAGTATTAGCTTTCAATACGTGAATACCACTCTCATTGTTCATATTGTTCAGTTAACATTATCTCTCAGCATTCTGAATATATTTCATTTTATTCATATGGTTCCTGATCACACAATATCAGTTTTGAGAATACAACTCTTTTTTTCTGTTCGTACTGTAGTTTAATACACTAATGTATACAGATAACAGAACTCACGGGTCTTTATGGTTTTTCCTATTCAACTTGCTGGTTTCAAAAAAGTAATTCCTGAATGAGGCGAACATTACCTAATTTCCAACAGTGAGGTAACTTCCTAAACCACTGAGCAGTATCCTGTATAGTGTATATCATGGTATGCTGTATATCATGATATACTGTATATTATGACAAACTGTATATCATGACAAACATATAATAATAATAATAATAATAATAATAATAATAATAATAATAATAATAATAATAATAATAATAATAAAAATATCCTTATTTCTACACGTACATGTACAAGGTATACAGACATAGTTAGTTTAATATGTTTATTATGCACCCCATACCCATCCTGTGGGCGGTAGTCAAAAGATTACAGAGGTACATAATTGGTCCAGGGACTGGACTCCAAAGTTTTGATAGCTGAGCAAGTTACAGAGGTAATGAACTCACAATTTACAAAGGTAATGAACTCACAATTTACAAAGGTAATGAACTCACAATTTACAAAGGTAATGAACTCCAGGTAAGTCTGGTCACAATCATGACAAGTTACAAAGGTATTTACAGATTACAGAGGTACGTAATGGGTCCAGGGCTG
>NC_069442.1:10261884-10268428 GCF_026875155.1 Cherax quadricarinatus | reverse complement strand
CGGAAGAACAAAAACCCCAATAAAAAAATCGAAAGAAACCCAAAGTATTTTTTTTCTCCTATGCCAAATAAAAACGAAAACAACGTCCAGTAGGGGCCCCCTACTTAAACAAGATGGGTCCACACGATGACAAAAAGGAAAATAGGACACTCAATTTCCCCAAATAAACCAGTTTTTAGAAAACCGCAACCAGACGAGACAAGATCAAAATGAATTTTTTATGAGAGAGCCACAAATTTGATTAACACAACCTATCCGGTTATCCGAACCCAAATATTCAAAACAGGCATAAAAAACATGCCCATCACTCTGCCCCGGGGCCAGACTCATGAACACTGTGTTCATCAAGAACTGCAAGAAGCCCATATCCGACCTTTTCCCCCTTGAGAAGCTGGACAGGGGGGTCGTCCCACAGTTACAAAACAACAGACATACCCCACCCCCCAAAAAGGGGGGCAGTAAAGCAACACAAAGAACTAAGACCAATAGCACTAACACCCATACAAAAAAATCTTTGAAAAGGGTCCTAAAAGAAAGACACCACGCATCTAAAACCCATCATTACACAACCCGGGGAACATGGGTTAAAACAGTCGCTGCTGTCTTCTCAACTTTTGGCCCAACCGACAAGGTTAAAACTAGAAGACAAAAAAAAAATGCAGAGTAAATATACAACTTTGCAAAACCCTTTCGACAATGTGCCCAGGGCGTAATAGCGCACAAAAGGCGTGAAAAAGGAATAACAAAAAGTCGGTCAGGGATCTATAATTTCCTCAACTAACAAACACAAGAGTGTCGTCAACAATAAAGCCCGAGGCAGCTAGGGGAAAAAAGCTCTGTTCCACAAGGCACAGTACTCGCTCCCATCTTGTTCCTCACCTAAATCCGAATAGACAAGGGGGTTTTACCCCAAAACCGGCTTCCTTTCGATGACACCCGAAATCTGCATGACAGTTCTTTTCCTTGCAGACACTGCAAAACTCCAGGGAGACATCAACCAAAACTTTTAGTGGGGTCAGAAAACAATATGAATTCAACGATGAGAAATACAATCTACACAGATATTGAAAACATGAAGGAAATTTAATCTTCATCACGAGTCACCAAACCAATTCAGGCCACAAAATATAGAGCGAAACCCCAACGTCAAAGACCTTGAGTGATTCATGTCGGAGATCTCACCTTCAAGGACCATAACATTGTATCAATCGCATCTGCTAGAAAAATGACAGGATGATAATGAGAACCTTCAAAACTACGGGAGGCCAAGCCCATGATTCACTCTTTCAGTCCACTTGTTCAATCTAGGCTGGAATATTGCTGTACACTAACAGCACCTTCAAGGCAGGTGAAATTGCCGACCAGAAAATGTAACAGAGAACTTTCACTGCGCGCGAGTAACGAATAAAACTCCACAATTATTGTGAGCCTGAGGTTCCTAAACCTGAATTCCCCTGGAACGCAGAGGGAGAGAATAACATGATTATCTACACCCAGGAAAAATCCTAGAGGGACAGTTACCGAACTTGTAACACGAAAATCACCCACTACGAAAGCGAAAAGACTTTGGCAGACGATGCAAACCATCCCCCCAATGAAAAGCAGGGGGTTCACTTAGCACGTTAAGAGACCATACAATAAGGTGTCAGGGCAGCGACTGTTCAACTGCCTCCCAGCACACATAAGGGGATTACCACAGACCCCTGCAGTCTTCAGCTGCACTGGACAAGCACCTAAAGTCAGTTCCCGTATGCACCTGGCTGTGGCTCGTATGTTGGATTGCGTGCGCCAGCAGCACAGCCAGGTTTATCAGCTCTGAATCCACCAGAGGCCTGGTCTCATACGCTGGGCCGCGGGGGCGTTGACCCCCGGAACTCTCTCCAGTAAACTCCAGGTAAACACATAGACAATGATGCAGCCACACACCGTGTCTTCCTTGCCGATGACACCCGAATCCTGCATGAACCTGTCTTCCTTCAGACACTGCAAAGCTCCATGCGACATCAACCAAATCTTTCAGTGGGCTGCAAAAACAATATGAAGTTCAACGATGGAGAGAATGTCAATTACTCAATATGGTAAACATGCGGATTAAATCTTCATCAAGTACAAAACAAATTCTGGCCACAAAATAGAGCGAAACACCAACGTCAAAGAACTGGGAGTGATTATGTCGGAGGATCACTCCTCAAGGACCATAACATTGTATCAAACGCATCCTGCTAGAAAAAGACAGGATGGATAATTAGAACCTTCAAAACAAGGAGGCCAAGCCCATGATGACACTCTTCAGGTCACTTGATTTCTATCTAGGCTGGATTATTGCTGCACTCTAACAGCAACCTTTCAAGGCAGATGAAATTGCCGACCTAGAAAATTACAGAGAACTTTCACGACGCGCATAACGGAGATAAAAAACCTCAATTACTGGAGCGCTGAGTTTCAAACCTGTATTCCCTGGAACGCAGGAGGGAGAGATACATGAAATATACTCCTGAAACTCCTAGAGGGACTAAGTACCGAACTTGCACACGAAAAATCACTCACTACAAAAGCAAAAGACTTGGCAGACGATGCACACCCACCCCCCAATGAAAAGCAGGGGAGTCCACTAGCACGTTTAAGAGACCATACAATAAGTGTCCCGGGGCCCGGACTGTTCAACCTGCCTCCCAGTCACACATAAGGTGGATTACCAACAGACCCCTGCAGTCTACAAGCTTTCACTGGACAAGCTACCTAAAGTCAGTTTCTGATCAGAGCCGGGCTGTGGCTCGTTCGTTGCTTTTGCGTGCCAGCCAGGAGCAACAGCCTGGTTGATCCAGGCGCTGATCCACCAGGAGGCCTGGTCATAGACCGGGCCGCGGGGCTTGACCCCCGAAACTCTCTCCAGAAAACTCCAGGTTAAACACTACACTACAACAACATCCACACAAACACTAAACAACACCAACACTACGACACTAAACACACACCTCACTACAGTAAACAAACACCACACTACACGAAAACAACACCCACAACACTAAACACACCACAACTACAAAAAATAACCCAGTGCTATATTCCTTTATTATATCCCAGTTTCACATAACACAAATTAATTAACCACACACTACGTGGCCCACACTACAACACTTTACATTGTATGCTCTATACTCTAACACCTCACAACACACAACTCACTTACACTAAACAACACCACACGACACCACTTTTACATTATGCTCTATAACCTAACACCTCACAACACTACAACACACTACACTAAACAACACCACACTACACCACTTTACATTATGCTCTTTAACCTAACACCTCACAACCTACAACACACACACTAAACACACCACACTACACCACTTTACATATGCTCCTTAACCTAACACCTCACAACACTACAACACACTACGGTATACTTCTGAGGCATAAATACGAGTATGTTTTTGATCATTATTGTACAGGAATCAAAACTTCGTACAATTTTACTGCTAAAATGGTCAGATTTGCACTAACACTTGAATATCACTTCCCGCCGTTGCTCAATTAGGAGGTATCTTTTTTTAATGTTTAATTAAAGCTATACCGCTTAGGGCTTTGCAAGTTATCCTAGCCATTCCAAGATGCTGGGAATGGGCTCAATAAATATGGTCACAGGGCACCTGCATGTGTCATTTGTTCCTAGAATGTGGTGCTCGTTACTATACACAAGATTTGAAAATTTGAATCCGATTGGATGAGGGGCTCTTGAGTTAAGAATGAAAGAAAATCGAGAAGATGGAAGAAAAAAGAACCACACGGTAGAACAAAAGTCTGGTTTGTAGGAGTTAGGAATGATAATGTCAGAGGATCTTACCTTCAAGGATAACACCAGTGGCATTATCACAACTGCGTAGAAAATGATAGAATGGATAATGAGAACCTTCAAAACAAAGTATACCAAGCCAATGATGATCCTCTTCAAGTCATTTGTTTTCTCTAGGCCGGAACACTGCTGTCCACTAACAACTTATATTAAGGCAGGCGAAACTGCATATCTGGAGATTGTACAGAGAACCTTCACTGCACTCCCAAGTTCAGTCAAACACCTTAATTACTGGGAACATTTGATGTCCCTTGACATGTACTCCCTAAAACGCAAGCGAAGAAGATATATCATAATTTACTCCTGGAAAATCTTATAAGGACTAGTCCCAAATCTACCTGCAGAAATTACTCTACACGAAAGCAAAAGATTACGCAGAAGATGCAATATACCCTGTAAGAAAATCAAGGGTGCTGTGAGTACAGTGAGAGAAAACAATAAATGTCAGGGGCCCAAGACTATTCAACATCTTCCCATCATACATAAAAGGGATTATCAATAGATCCCTAGCTATTTTCAGAAGGGAACTAGATAGATTCTTCAAGTCAGTACCTAACAAATTGGGTTGTGGTTCGTACACAGTACTGCATATGGCCAGCAGTAACAGCCTGGTTGATCAGGCCCTGATCCACCGGGAGGCCTGATCAAGGACTGGGCCGCAGTGGGGAGGGGGTTGACCCCCGGAACACCCTCCAGGTAGGTAGAGACACTGCTGGTGCTGCCTCAGTGTCGTTGTAAACTGCGGCCAACCTGGAATTTACCTGGAGGTCGTCATGGGGTTCAACGCTCCTAAGTCCTTGACCGGCCTCCCAGTGGGTTAGGGCCTGATCAACCAGGCTGCTACTGCTCTCTTTCATATTTACAATAAATAAATAACCTACAATGTAACACAATATGCTTTTTAATTAGTTATTGAAAACTAAATTTCTTGTTTTATTGCTTTTAGCCGTTAATAACGACGTGCAATCGTCCTTCTATTCCATATGTTTTGACTGTAAATATTAACAATATAAATAGATCAAGGAAGACAGTTTTTAAATAAAACCTAACAGCAAATATCACTATAATCCAATATCTTACAACAGAATATAAACCAGTACGTCATTGATGCTGGCGCACTATATAATACTGACGTGATGATCGTCGAACTTAAACGAAAATGAGAAATTTGCGTAATTATTTTTATTCTCATTTCATAGTTTGAAATTCGCGCGTGCTTGGTGCTGCCATCTAGTGGAGGCTTGGTGAAGCTGTTGCCATGGTAAAATAAAAATCCCGTTATTCCCCTCTACATGTCAACAAACAATTCGCCAGCTGGCGAGGAATACTCGTGAATTTACTTCAAAGTTTTCGGAGTAAATAAAGCTTCAAGGGAGACCCCATGTGAAGACAGTGATGCTAACAGCGATTACAAGAAATAATGTTCTGAAGACCAGCCATACTGCCTCATAATGTCTTGGGCGCATTTTTTTTCACAGCGGTGAATTAAATCATAACATGTGAATAAATCGTATAAATATTTATTTGCAATTTTTTTTACGGAGTGAGTTAGTTGAAGTAATGAGTAACAAGTTTACTTGCAATATACAAAATTATATTACCTTTCACTCCTGTTTCATAAGTGAGTTCTCAAATTCAAAATACAAGAATATATAATTTTTTTTAAAGAGAATAAAAACAGGATTTCTTTCACTGTTAAATTTCACAATGGATAAAACTGCCCGTTATATATGCTTCTATATTCTTATTAAGTGTTATTAATATTCAATACACAGGATCTATATTTTGACGTTAATGACTGATTCCCAAATCATGGTATATTCATATTTCAAACTACATTAGCATGATTTCAACCTTGAAAATTGTATATATATATTTTATTCAGATCGCGTGGGTATGAAATATGCATTTTCAGAATAAAAGATAAAATCTGGTGTGGTAACGAAGGACGGTAAGTGTCATGGGACGAAGTGAACCATGTTGGATGTATTATAATTATGGGGGAGCGCTAAACCCGTAGGATTATACAGCGCATGTGGGGGATGGAGCATCTCGGCACAATTCAGGGAACTGGGAGCACAAGATCCAAATTCCTAGATCAAGAGCCCCTCACCACAACAAGGAACCTCCCTTAAGGGTATTTTGGATGTAAAAAGAATGGAAGTAGTTTCACAGAGTGGGAGGAAGATGGAACAAAAGGATGACGCAGAAGTTACACACGGAATTGTTTTGCTGTTCTCCAGGACGAGTGTGCGATTGTTGACAATGGTTAGGGTAGGTAAGATTCGTCAGGAAACAAGACGAGTGTTCCAGACGAGGGTCTTATGTCATATGATGACCCGCCACTGGAACTTTTTGTTGGTAGATAACAAGACGAATGTCTTAACGTGTGAAAAACATGACTTATATATTGTTGAGGACTCTCGGGTTAGATATACATATTGAACATTCTGTATCAAGGATGGGAAGACAGATGGTGTGTGTGTGTCCTTGGAACAAGTGTGAGTGATGTACTTAATAACAGGTTAGAAAAACCCATATCAGGTAATGGGTTGAACGTTATTATCTGTCTCAGATAATAACGTTGATGTTGGGAAATGCACGAGAAAAAATTTGCTGGCAAAGTACAAGGCAGCTATTAATTTAATTAGGTCACAGGAAGGGATTCCAATCAAATGT
>NC_069442.1:10136884-10256884 GCF_026875155.1 Cherax quadricarinatus | reverse complement strand
GGGGATCAGTGGAAGGGATGGTTGGGGATCATGGAGGGGATGGTGGGGTGATCAAGTAGGAGGGGATGGTGGGGGGATCATAGCGGGGATGGGTGGGGGATCAATGAGGGGATGGTGGGGGGGAACATGGAGGGTATGTTGGGAGGACCAGTGGAGGGGATGGAGGAGGATCAAGTGGGAGGGGAAGGTGGGGGATTCAGTGGAGGGATGGTGGGGGATCAGTGGAGGGGAATGGTGGGGGATCAGTGGAGGGATGGTGGAGGCTCAGTGGAGGGATGGGTGGGAGGATCATTGGAGGGATGTGGGGGATTCAATGGAGGGGAAGGGGGAGGATCAGTGGATGGGATGGTGGGGATCAGTGAGGGGAGGTGGGGATTCAGTGGAGGGATGGTGGTAGGATCAGTGAGGGTCTGTTGGGGATCAGTGGAGGGGGATGGTGGGGGATCAGTGGAGGGGATGGTGGAGATCAGTGGAGGATGGTGGGGGGATCAGATGGAGGGAATGGTGGGGGGATCATGAGGAGGGGCTGGTGGGAGGAACAGTGAGGGGATGTGGGCAGGATCAGTGGAGGGGATAGGTGGGATCCAGTGGGGAGGGGAGGTTGGGGGATCAAGTGGGAGGTGATGGTGGAGATCAGTGGAGGGATGGTGGGGATCAGTGGAGGGAAGGTGGGAGGATCAGTGGAGGGGATGGTGGGAGGATCAGTGGAGGGGATGGAGGGGGGACAGTGGAGGGGAGTGGGAGGATCAGTGGACGGGGATGGTGTGGATCAGTTGGAGGGGATGGTGGGGGGATCAGTGGAGGGTGATTGTGGGAGGGATCAGCGGAGGGATGGTGAGGATCATGGAGGGGATGGTGGGAGGATCAGTGGAGGGATGTGGGAGGAACATGGGAGGGTATGTGGGGATCAGTGGAGGGGATGGTGGGTGATCAAGTGAGGGGATGGTAGGAGGACAGTGGGAGGGGATGGTGGGAGATCCTGGAGGGGATGGTGGGGGATCAGTTGAGGGATGGGTGGGGGATCAGTGAGGGGAATGGTGGGAGATCAGTGGAGGTGGATGGAGGGGGGATCAGGGAGGGATGGTGGGAGGTATCAGTGGAGGGAGGTGTGAGGATCAGTGGAGGGATGGTGGGGGGATCATGGAGGGGATGGTGGGAGTATCAGTGGAGGGATGGTGGGGGGATCATGGAGGGTATGGTGGGGGGATCATTGGAGTGGATGGGGAGGCTCAAGTGGATGGGATGGTGGAGATCAGTGGAGGGGATGTGGGGAACAGTGGAGGGGAGGGTGAGGATCAGGGAGGGAAGGTGGGGGATCAGTGGAGGGGATGGTGGGAGGATCAGTGTAGGGGATATTGGGGGATCAGTAGAGAGATGTGTGAGATCAGTGGAGGATGGTGGGAGGATCCGTGGAGGGATGGGGGGGGATCAGTGAGGGGATGTGGAGGATCATGAGGGATGGTGGGGGACTCAGTGTAGGGGATGGTGGGAGAGATCAGTGATGGGAAGGTGGGAGGGATCATTGGAAGGGGCTGGTGGAGATCAGTAGAAGGGGAAGGTGGGAGGATCAGTGGAGGGGATGGTGGGGGATCAGTAGAGGGGATGGTAGGAGGGCTCATGGAGGGGATGGTGGGGGATCAGTGGAGGATGGAGGGAGGATCCGTGGAGGGGAGGTGGTTGGATCAAGTGGAGGGGATGGTGGGGAGGATCAGTGAGGGGATGGTGGGGATCAGTGGAGGGGATGGTGGGAGGATCAGTGTAGGGGATGGTGGAGAGCAGTGAGGGACGGAGGGGGAGGATCAGTAGAGGGGATGGTGGAGGATCAGGAAGGGGATGGTGGAGGATCAGTGGAGGGATGGTGGGAGATCCGTGGGAGTGGATGGTGGGAGGATGCAGTGGGAGGGGATGGTGGGGGATCAGTGAAGGGGATGGTGGGAGGATCATAAGGGTGGTGGGGGGATCAGTGGAGGGAAGTGGGGGATCAGTGGAGGGGTATGGTGGGAGGAACAGTTGAGAGGGATGGTGGAGGATCAGAGGAGGGATGGGGGAGGATCAGTAGAGGGATGATGGGAGGACATTGGAGGTGATGGTGGGAGGATCAGTGGAGGGGATGGTGGGGGATCCATGAGGGGATGTGGGAGGATCAGTGAGGGGATGGTGGGAGGATCAGTAAGGGGATTGTGGGAGGATCAGTGGAAGGGGATGGTGGGAGGCTCAGTAGAGGGGATGGTGGGAGGATCAGTGGTGGGGATGGTGGGATCAGTAGAGGGATGGTGGGAGGATCAGTGGAGGGGATGGTGGGATGGATCATGGAAGGGGATGGTGGGGATCAGTGGAGGGAGGGTGGGAGGATCAGTGGAGGGATGGAGGGGGATCAGTGTAGGGGATGGTGGGAGGATCATAAGGGGATGGTGGGGGGATCAGTGAGGGGATGGTGGGGGTATCAGTGGAGGGGATGGTGGGGGAATCAGTGCGAGGGGATGTTGGAGGATCATAGAGGGATGGTGGGGGATCAGTGGAGGATGGTGGGGATCATAGAGGGGATGGTGGGAGGATCAGTGGAGGGGGAGGTGGGGATCAGGAGGATGGTGGGTGAGATATCAGTAGCGGGGATGGTGAGGGGGAATCAGTGGAGTGGATGGTGGAGGATCAGTGGAGGGGATGGTGGGAGATCAGGGAGGGGATGGTGGGGAGGATCAGTAGAGGGGGATGGTGGGAGGATCATGAGGGGTATGGTGGGAGGATCATGGAGGGGATGGTGGGGGATCAGTGAGGGGATCGTGGAGATCATGGAGGGGATGGTGTGGGGATCAGTGGAGGGGATGGTGGGAGGATCAGTGGAGGGATGGTGGGAGGATCAGGGGAGGGATGGGGAGGATCAGTGGAGGGGATGGTGGAGGATCAGTGGAGGGGATGGTGGGAGGATCAGTAGAGGGGATGGTGGGATGATCAGTGGATTGGATGGTGGGAGGATCAGTGGAGGGGAAGTTTATGAGGATCATGGAGGGATGGTGGGGGATCAGTGGAGGGATGGTGGAAGATCAGTGGAGGGGATGGTGGGGAGGATCAGTGGAGGGGAATTGAGGGAGGAACAGTGGAGGGGAATGGTGGGAGGATCATGAGGGGATGGTGGGGGGATCAGTGGAGTGTGATGGAGGGGGATCAGTGGAGGGATGTTGGGGGATCAGTGGAGGGGATGGTGGAGGATCATGGAGGGGATGGTGGAGATCAGTGAGGGGATGGTGGGAAGGATCATTGGAGGGGAGTGGGAGGAAATCAGGAGAGGGGATGGTGGGAGGATCAGTAAGGGTGGTGGGAGGATCAGTGGAGGGGATGGTGGGAGGATCGTGGAGGGGATGGTGGGGGGATCAGTGGAGGGATGGTGGGAGATCAGAGAGGGGATGGTGGGGGCTCAGTGGAGGGGTGGTGGGAGGATCAGTGGAGGGGATGGTGGGGGACGTTGGAGGGATGGTGGGCGGATCAGTGAGGGGAGGTGGAGATCAGTGAGGGGATGATGTAGGATCAGTGGAGGGGATGGTGGGGGATCAGTGGGAGGGATGGTGGGAGATCAGTGGTGGGGATGGTGGGGATCAGTGCGGGGATGGTGGGATCAGTGGAGGGGATGGTGGGGGGCTCCGTGGAGGGGATGTGGGAGGTCAGTGGAGGGGAAGGTGGGAGGATCATGGATGGGAAGGTGGGGACAAGTTGGGGGGAGGGGATGGTGGGAGGATCTGGCGGGGATGGTGGGGGGGAACATTGAGGGGATGGTGGGGAGGATCAGTGGAGGGGAGTGTGGGGCGATCAGTGGAGGGGATGGTGGGAGGACAGTGAGGGATTGTGGGGGGATCATTGGAAGGGGAAGGTGGGAGGATCAGTGGAGGGGATGGTGGGGGACAGTGAGGGGATGGTGGGTGGAATCATAGGAGGGGAGGGTGGGGGGAATCAGTGGGGGGGATGGAGTGAGATCATTGGAGTGGATGGTGGGGGATCAGTGGAGGGATGGTGGGAGGATCAGTGGAGGGATGGGTGGGGGGATAGTGAGGGAAGGTGGGAGGAACAGTGCGGGGATGGTGGGGGATCAGAGGAGGGGATGGTGGGGAGGATCAGTTGGAGGGATGGTGGGGATCAGTGGTGGGATGGTGGGAGGGATCAGTGAGGGATGGTGGGGGGATCAGTTGGAGGGATGTGGGAGATCAGTGGAGGGGATGGTGGGGGATCAGTGGAGGGATGGTGGGAGATCAGTGGAAGGGGATGGTTGGGGATCAGTGGAGGGGATGGTGGAGGATCAGAGGAGGGGATGGTGGGGGACATGTGAGGGGAAGGGGGAGGAACCAGTGGAGGGGATGGTGGGGGAATTCAATGAGGGGATGGTGGGAGGATCAGTGGAGGGGAAGGTGGGGGATCAGTGAGGGGAGGTGGGGATGGGTCAGTGGAGGGGATGGTGGGGGGATCAGTGAGGGGATGGTGGAGGCTCAGTGGAGGGAATGTGGGGAATCAGTGGAGGGGAAGGTGGGAGGATCAGTGGAGGGGAATGGTGGCAAATTCGTGGCGGGGATGGTGGAGATCAGTGGAGGGGGATGGTGGGAGGACAGTGGAGGGGATGGTGGGGGTCATGGAGGTGGATGGTGGGAGGATCAGTAGAGGAGATGTGGCAGATCAGTGGGAGGGATGTGGGAGGATCATGGAGGGGATGGTGGGGAGGATCAGTGGAGGGGAAGGAGGGGGATCAGTAAGGGGATGGTGGGAGGATCAGTGAGGGGATTGTGGGGGATTAGTGAGGGATGGTGGAAGGATCAGTGAGGGGATGGGGGGAGGATCCAGTGGAGGGTATGGTGGGAGGATCAGTGGAGGGGAAGTGGGAGATCAGTGGAGGGGATGGTGGGAGGATCAGTGGAGGTGATGGTGGAGTATCAGTGAGGGGGATGTGTGGAGGATCAGTGGAGGTGATGGTGGGGGATTCAGTGGAGGGGATGTGGGGAGGATCAGAGTGGAGGGAGTTGGTGGGGGATCATAGAGGGGATGGTGGGAGGATCAGTGGAGGGGATGTTGGGAGGATCAGTTGAGTGGATGGTGGGGGATGCATTGGAGGGATGGTGGGGATCAGTAATGGGTTGAGGAGGACAGTGGAGGGGATGGTGGGGGTTAGTGGAAGGGGGAAGGTGGGAGGATCAGTGGAGGGGATGGTGGGAGATCAGTGGAGGGATCGTTGGGAGGATCAGTGGAGGGATGGTGGGAGGATCAGCGGAGGGAATGGTGGGAGGAACAGTGGGAGGGGATGTGGGGGAACAGTGAGGGGATGGTGGGAGGATCCAGTGGAGGGATGGTGGGGGATCAGTAGAGGGGATGTTGGGAGGATCAGTGAGGGGAGGTGAGGACAGTGGAGGGGATGTGGGGGATCAGTGGAGGGGATGGTGGGGATCAGTAGAGGGGATGGGTGGGAGGATCAAATGGAGGGATGGTGGGGGATTAGTGGAGGGGATGGTGGGAGGATCATTGGAGGGAAGGTGGGAGGAACAAATGGAGGGGATGTAGGGAGAATCATGGAGGGGGATGGTGGGGAGGAACATGGAGGTGATGGGTGGGAGGAACAGTGGAGGGGATGGTAGTGGGGATCAGTTGGAGGGGATTGCGTTAGGATCAGTAGAGTGATGATGGGAGATCAGTGGAGGGATGGTGGGGATTATTGGAGGGGATGGTGGGAGGAATCAGTGAGGGGCTATGGTGGGGGATCAGTGGAGGGGTGGTGGGAGGATCAGTGGAGGGGATGGTGGGAGATCATGAGGGGATGGTGGGGGACCCTGGAGGGGAGGTGGGGGATCTTTGGAGGGATGGTGGGAGGATCCGTGAGGGATGGTGGGGGAACATGGGGGATGGTGGGATGCTCGGGAGGGATGGTGTGGATCAGTGGAGGGGATGGTGGAGATCAATAGAGGGGATGGTGGGAGGATCGTGAGGGGATGGTGGGGATTAGTGGAGGGGAATGGTTGGAGATCCAGTGGAGGGGATGGTGGGGATCAGTGGAGGTAATGGTGGGAGATCAGTGGAGGGGATGTGGGGGGGGATCAGTGGAGGGGATTGTGGGAAGGATCAGTAGAGGGGATGGTGGGGATCATGGAGGGATGGTGGGAAGGATCAGTGGAGGGATGGTGGGAGATCATGGAGGGGAAGGTGGGAGGATCAGTAGAGGGGATGGTGGGGGGATCACGGGGGGAATGGTGGGAGGATCATGGAGGGTATGGTGGGGGATCAGTGGAGGGTGGATGTGGGGGGATCAGTATAGGGGATGGTGGAGGATCATTGGTAGGGGATGTGGAGGATCAGAAGAGGGGATGATGGGAGGATTCAGTGGAGGGGATGGTGGGGGATCAGTAGAGGGGTGGTGGGAGGATCAGTGAAGGGATGGAGGAGGATCAGTGAGGGGATGGTGGGAGGATCGTGGAGGGGATGGTGGAGGATCAGTGGGAGGGTATGGTGGGGGATCATGTGAGGGGATGGTGGGGGGGGATCAGGGAGGGGATGGGGGAGGAACAGTGGAGGGGATGGTGGGGGGAACAGTGGAGGGGATGGTGGGAGGAATCAGTGGAGGGATGTGGGGGATCAGTGGAGGGGATGGTGGGAGGGATCAGTAGAGGGGATGGTGGGGGATCAGTGAGGGATGGGGGAGGATCAGTGGAGGGGATGGTTGGAGGATCAGTGAGGGGATGGTGGGGGTATCAGTGGAGGGGATGGTGGAGGATCAGTGGAGGGGATGGTGGGGGGACAGTGGAGGGGATGGTGGGAGATCAGTGGAGGGGATGGTGGAGGATCAGTGGAGGGGATGGTGGAGGATCAGTGGAGGGGATGTGGTGGAATCAGTGGAGGGTATGGTGGGGGATCAGTTAGGAAGGTGGGATCCCAGTGGAGGGGATGGTGGGATGCAGTGGAGGGGATGGAGGGGGGATCAGTAGAGGGGATGGTGGGGGGATCAGTGGAGGATGGTGGGGGAATCAGTGGAGGGATGGTGGGGGATCAGTGGAGGGGATGGTGGGATCAGTGGAGGGTATGGTGGGAGGATCAGTAGAGTGAGGTGGGGGATCAGTGGAGGGAGTGGGGAATCAGTGGGAGGGGATGTGGGGGATCATGGAAGGGGATGGTGGAGGATCATGAGGGGAAGGTGGGGGGATCAGTAGAGGGGATGGTGGGGATCATTGTGAGGGATGGTGGGGGGAAATCAGTAGAGGGAATGGTGGGGGATCAGTAGGGATGGTGGGGGGATCAGTGAGGTGGTGGAGGAGGATCAGTGGAGGGGATGGTGGGGGGAATCAGGGAGGGATGGTGGGAGGATCAGTGGAGGGGATGGTGGGTGGGATCAGTAGAGGGGATGGTGGGGGATCAGTGGAGGGATGGTGGGGGACTCCAGTAGAGGGGATTGGTGGGGGGATCAGTGGATGGAATTGTTGGGGAGGATCATGAGGGCATGGTGGGGATCAGTGGAGGATGGTGGGGGATCAGTGGAGGGGATGGTTGGGGGGATCAGTAGAGTGTATGGGGGGGATCATTGGAGGGAGTGGGGATCCAGTGAGGGGATGGTGGGGGGATCAATGGAGGGGATGGTGGAGATAGTGGAGGGATGGGTGGGATCAGTGGAGGGATGGTGGGGGATCAGTGAGGGGATGGGGGGGGATCAGTAGAGGGGATGGTGGGGGGATCAGTGGAGGGGATGTGGGGGGTCAAGGAGGTATGGTGGGGGGATCATGATGGGATGGTGGGGGATCATAGAGGGGATGGGTGGGGAACAGGTGTAGGTGATGGTGGGAGGAACAGTGGAGGGATGGTGGGGGATCAGTGGAGGGATGGTGGGGAACAGTGGAGGGGATGGTGGGGATCCGTAGAAGGGATGGGGGGGGATCAGTGGAGGGATGGTGGGGGATTCAGTGATGGGATGGCGGTGGGATCAGTGGAGGGGATTGGGGGGGGATCAGTAGAGCAGGGATTGAGGGGGGATCAGTGGAGGGGATGGTGGAGATCCAAGGCTGGGTATGGTGGGGGTCAGTGGAGGGGAATGGTGTGGGGATCAGTGGAGGGGATGGTGGGGGGATCAGTAAGGGGATGGTGGGGGATCAGTGGAGGGATGGTGGGGATCAGTGAGGGATGGTGGGGGGATCAGTGAGGGGATGGTGGGGGATCAGCTGGAGGGGATGGTGGGAGGATTCAGTTAGAGTGATGGTGGGGATCAGTGGAGGTGGATGGTTTGGGGATCAGTGGAGGGATGGTGGGGGGGATCAGTGGAGGGGATGGTGGGAGGATCAGTGGAGGGGATGGTGGGGTCAGTAGAGGGAGGTGGGGGGATCAGTGGCGGGATGGTGGGGGATTCAGTAGAGGGGATGTAGGGGGGTATCAGTCAGGGATGGTGGGGGGATCATGGAGGGATGGTGGGAGATTCAGTGGAGGGGATGGTGGGCGTATCCTGGAGGGGATGGTGGGAGGATCAGTGGAGGGGATGGTGTGGGATCAAGTATAGTGATGGTGGGGGCGCATTGAGGGGATGGGGGGAAAAATCCAGTAGAGGGATGGTGGGGGATCAGTGGAGGGGATGGTGGGAGATCATGGAGGGATGGTGGGGGGATCCATTGTAGTAGAGGGGTGGTGGGGGATCAGTGAGGGGATGGTGGGGGGATCAGTGGAGGGGATGGTGGGGGGATCAGTGGAGGGGATGGTGGAGGATCAGTGGAGGGATGGAGGGGGGATCAGAAGAGGGATGTTGGGGGATCAGTGGAGGGGATGGTGGGGGGATCAGTAGAGGGGATGGTGGGGGGATCAGTGGAGGGGATGGTGGGAGGATCAGTGGAGGGGATGGTGGGAGGATCAGTAGAGGGGATGGTGGACTTGAGAGATGGATGAAAGAAGACTCATCCACTACCTACTGTAGCACACCCACCTCCTCTTCCTCCTTCTCTTCCACTTCACACCTTCATCATTCTCTCTACTTAAGAACATAAGAACATAAGAACGAAGGAACACTGCAGCAGGCCTACTGGCCCATGCGAGGCAGGTCCAAGTCTCCTACCGGCTTAAGCCAATGCACCCAACCTAGTCAGGTCAGGTCACATTGACTTAAGGGAGGAACACGGCAACCGTCCTGGTAGCACAAGCTAATCACGTCTAACTCACACCCACCCACATCCACTCATGTATTTATCCATCCTATTTTTAAAGCTACACAACGTTCTGGCCTCTATAACGGTACTTGGGAGTTTGTTCCACTCATCCACAACTCTAGTACCAAACCAGTACTTTCCTATATCCTTCCTGAATCTGAATTTTTCTAACTTAAAACCATTGCTGCGAGTCCTGTCTAGGCTAGATATTTTCAGCACACTATTTACATCCCCTTTATTTATTCCTGTCTTCCATTTATACACCTCAATCATATCCCCCCTAATTCTACGTCTTTCTAGAGAGTGAAGATTCAAGGCCCTTAGTCTATCCTCATAGGGAAGGTTTCTGATACATGGGATCAACTTTGTCATCCTCCTTTGTACATTTTCCAGAGCATTTATATCCATTCTGTAATACGTGACCAAAACTGTGCAGCATAATCTAAATGAGGCCTAACCAAGGATGTATAGAGTTGAAGAACAACCTGAGGACTCCTATTATTTATGCTTCTTGATATAAAGCCAAGGATTCTATTAGCTTTATTGCGAACACTTATGCACTGTTGTCTTGGTTTCAGATTACTGCTAACCAGTACTCCTAAATCTTTTTCGCAATCTGTAATATTAAGATCTACATTATTTAGTTTATATGTGGCATGGTTATTGTCCTGTCCAACATTTAGTACTTTGCATTTGTCTATATTAAACTGCATCTGCCACTTCTCCGACCACTGCATCAGTCTACTCAAATCTTCCTGGAGTGCTCTAATGTCCTCGTCAGAATGAATTCGACGTGTGTGTGTGATGAATGGTTTGAAAAACCGACAAGTTGAAGATTGAGACACTTATGCAGCATATGAGAATCTTTATTCAGGAAACGTTTCGCCACACAGTGGCTTCATCAGTCCATTACAAAGAGGAAGGCGTAAGGAGAGGAGGAGTATGAGGTAATCAGTCCCTCAGCCTGGAGTCGATGTGTTCAGTCCATCATCTTGTAGAGTGTACAGCATAGGGCCGTAGACGTGGCTTATATACTGTAGTGAGGAGACTTGAAGCAGGTGGAGGCGGGATCATAGTGGTACCATCCACTAGTCGAAGTAGGTCTTTGTCCAAAGGTTGAACAAGCGTTGAATTCGACGGCCTATTTTGGTGTCATCGGCAAACTTGCTGATGTCGCTCTTTATGCCCTCATCTATGTCGTTTATGTAGATTGTGAACAGCAGGGGGCCCAACACTGACCCCTTTGGAACACCGCTCGTGACGCTTCCCCACTCTGATTTCTCCCCATTTATGCAAACTCTCTGCTGCCTATTTGTCAACCATGCCTCTATCCAGGAAAAACTTTCTCCTCCTATTCCATGTGCCTTAATTTTCCTCAATAGTCTCTGATGTGGGACCCTGTCAAAAGCCTTACTGAAGTCCATGTACACAATATCATATTCATTACCATGATCTACCTCCTTAGTGAAAAAAGTTAACAAATTCGTAAGGCAGGAACGCCCCTTTGTAAAACCATGCTGAGATTCGTTGATTAATTTATGCTTTTCAAGGTGGCTACGAACTGCCTCGGCAATTATTGATTCCATAAATTTTTCCACTATTGAGGTTAGGCTTATTGGTCTATAGTTTGAAGCTAAGGACCTGTCACCTGCTTTGAAAATAGGTATCACATTTTCCATTTTCCACTTATCTGGCACCATGCCAGTTTGTAGTGATATGTTGAAAAGATTAGCCATAGGTTTGCTAAGCTCCTCTTTACATTCCTTTAGAACCCTTGCATACAGTTCATCAGGCCTGGGATTTGTTAGGTTTTAATTTATCTATTTGCCTAAGGACCATGTCACTTGTGACCCTAATCGTGCACAGTTTATTATCGTCCTGTTTTCCCCATAATTTATCATTTCTGGAATATCGCTGGTATCCTCCTGTGTAAAAACTGAGAGGAAGTATGTGTTAAAACTTCTACAACATTTCCTTATCACTGTCAGTGAGCTGACCCGAGGAACTTTTGAGTGGGGCCCATCTTGTCCCTGATCTTACTTCTGTATACCTGAAAGAATCCTTTTGGGTTAGTCTTCGAATCTCTTGCAACTTTAACCTCATAATCTCTTTTTGCTTTTCTAATTCCTTTTTTATTTCTCTCTTTAAACTGAATATATCGATTTCTTAATTGCCCCTCTCCTCTTTTGATTTGCCTATATATGCCTCTCTTTTGACCAATTAGATATTTTAATCTATTGTTCATCCATTTAGGATCATTTTTGTTGATCTGATTTCCCTATTTGGAACATAATTTGACTGAGCAGCTAGAACTATGCCCTGGAAAGCGTCATATCGGCATCCATCACCACCTACCTGACCCTTAGTCAGGTCATTCCAGTTCAGCCCACCTAAGTAATTTTTCAGTCCTATGAAATCAGCCAAGCAAAGTCAGGGACAGAGACTTGATTGCCATTATTAGGGGAATTCCATGATATATTAAAACTGAGTGATTTGTGATCACTTTCCCCAAGCTCATCATTAACCTCAAGATATATTAATTATGTTTCCCTACTGGCAAGACCAAGTCAAGGAGGTTATTTTCCCTAGTTGGCTCTGTCACAAACAAATTTTAAAAAACAATCCTGGATCGTATAAAGAAAGTCACCTGACTCTAAATTTCCTGTCAAATTGCTCCAGTCAATCTGTCTATAGTTGAAATCTCCCATTAGCACAACATTTTCGTTTGTAGATGCCTTATGAATTTCGTCCCATAGAAGTTTACTGCACTCCCTATCAAGATTTGGGGCCCTGTAAATCACACCCAAAATTAGTTTTTCTCGGCCCTCGAGAAGCTGTAACCAAACAGATTCAGTGGCTGACGCTTCTAATTTAATATCTTGTCTAACACAACAATTTAAATTGTCTCTGACATACATCGCTACTCCACCACCTTTCCTGTTGACCCTGTCAACAGTAGTACGCCATTAACTCGCATATAAAAGAAAGGATCTTACGACGACGTTTCGGTCCGACTTGAACCATTTACAAAGTGAACATTAAAATGGTATAAAATACCGACAGGTTGTTAGGTAAGACACATATGCAACAGTTAGGTATCTTTATTATGAAACGTTTCGCCTACACAGTAGGCTTCTTCAGTCAAGTACAGAAAAGTTGATAGAAGCAGAAGATACTTGAAGACGATGTAATCAGTCCATCACCCTTAAAGTTTTGAGGTGGTCAGTCCCTCATCTGGAGAAGAGCATTGTTCCATAGTATGAAACATACTATGGAACAATGCTCTTCTCCAGACTGAGGGACTGACCACCTCAAAACTTTAAGGGTGATGGACTGATTACATCGTCTTCAAGTATCTTCTGCTTCTATCAACTTTTCTGTACTTGACTGAAGAAGCCTACTGTGTAGGCGAAACGTTTCATAATAAAGATACCTAACTGTTGCATATGTGTCTTACCTAACATTTACAAAGTCACTGTGCACATGGTGCAAGTCAAACCGAAACGTCGTGGTAAGCTCCTGTCTCCAATGTGCGAGTTTTTTGTGTATTGTTCCAGTCACGGTATTGTACCTTTTTGTTCTTTCGAGACAGTAGTAGTTTTGACGTGACCAGCCACCACTTGCGCAGGCGAAACGTCTTGACAATAAATATACCTAAATTACACAAGCGTCTTATTCATCAACTTGTGGATGTGAAGGTTTACCATCAAAACAATGATGCTCTACCTACCTGGAGGGTGTTCTGAGGGGACAGTGCCCCCGCGGCCCGGTCCTCGACCAGGCCTCTCGATGGAACAGGGGCTCATCAACTAGGCTGTTACTGCCCGGGCCACATGCAACCAACTACGAACCACAGCCCGGTTGATCTGCAATTTCACCTGCCTTGAGTGGGGCTACAGCCAAGAGAGAGAATAAGTGACTGAAATAGACCAGAGGCCTAGCTTCTCCCTACGAGCCCCGTGAGGGCGGGGAATGTGGCTAGGCCTGGGGACACTTGGTCCCAAAGATGAGGAGGTACTTGTACCTCCTCCCATGGGAGACTTTAAGTCTCGAGACACTCCCCAGATAGAGAGCCAAGGCCGGGTCACCACTACTTGGAAAAGACCCGGGCCGGGAGAATACCGGCGAAAAAAAAAAAAAAAGTGACTGAAAGAGGATCATCTTGCTTGCTTCTTCTCCTCTTCCCACTCATTCATTTCCATCTCTTCCCCTTCCTCACATTCCTCTTTCCCCACCTCCTCTTCCTACTCCCCCTCCTCATTCACTTCTTTCCCCTCAGTCATCAGATTATTCACTTAATAATGTTAATAAAACACAACTGTCGTTATTTTCTGCTTCCTTACATTACGTTACTCAGGTTGTGTTTCTCTACAAGGAGGGAAGGGGAATACCTTGATGCCAGCGATAGGTTCTTGATTCAAGGAACTAGAACTATCCTCCCCTTCCTTGTATCAAACCTGATTGCCTGTTCCCCAGGTACTGTATGACCCCAATGGGTTCACCGCTTCCCAGTGAAAATAATAGCTATATATATTTAGTTGCTGCGCGATCAGAACAAAGGGTGACCCAGCATTCCATAAGACTATCCCATAAACGTAGCCTTCTGAGATTAAGATTAATAACTTTTTAATGCAGTTATATGCCAATACTGAAGATTTTAAGCCAATCAGAAGAGGTACAATGACACGGTGCAACTATAACGTGTAAACGACGAATTTAATTGTGGTAACGTTTCGAGTCTCCCGTAGCCCTGTCAATAAGAGAGAGAAGAAAAGAAAGAGAAGAAGTAGAGGAAGGAAAGAAATGAAAGAAGAAAAGGAAAAGGAAGAGAATCAAGAAACGAGCAAGAAGAGAGGAAGAAGATCCTTTTTACACTAACATATTATCGGTAATTCTACTAACATTATTACAATCAGAAGAGGCATTCACAAGTCACTGCTTGGAAACTGATATTATAATTTCTTCAACAAAAATGGCAAAGCCGGACCTACGAAATGGCAAAATTCACGTCGAACCTTCGCACTAAGAATACACCACTTGTTAGGCTAAGTTAAGGTAAGGTTAGTTTAGGAAACAGGACAAGTGTTTCCTTCTTCCTTTCCCCTGACGAAACGGGTCCAAAAGTTAAAACATGAAAGCTGCTTTTGGTCCATCTGACCGAGGCTTCCAACTGGCTTACCGGTCATAAATTTAAAAATTATGTCTATATTTTATAAACCTTTTATTATGACCAGCTTTTGTAAGTGCAAAGCTGAATCAAAGTTGCATTGTTCATCTATCAGCATCAAGTATTGAATGCCGAAATCGTATTAAGTCATTCACAAATTATGATTGTAAAAACAGTATTTATTTCAAATTTCCCAATTTACGTTCAGGACATTGTCATTCTCAATTTATTCCGCGAAAACCAAATTGTTTAATAAAATACACAAATTAAAATTTGAACAGCCAAAAATCATTGCCAAACTTTGTGAACAAACACACCAGTGGCGAAGCTTCTCCAGAATCCAGCAATTTTATAACTTCATTAGCTATGTTAATAAATTCGTAAATTTCCACCTATGAAGCCTAAACTCAAAACGTATCCCATTTTCATAAGATGTATTAGCCATTAATTACTGAAGAGTCATACTCAAGCTATTTCATGGAAGAAACTACACCATTTTAAAAATAAACTTGGTGATTAGCACCAGAACACTGTGATAACACTCCAACCTTCAGTAGGATACACCAGTTTGAAGCCTTTTATAAGAGGCTGTCTCAAGTTATCTCATGGATAACAAATCTGGGAATGATCAGTACATAATTGATCAGAGGGCCTCTGCATATGGCAATAGCTACGTTTTCTTTGTTTAGATAAAGTAACATAATATTGAAAATATGAAGTCGAAGTACACGGATAAGGCATCCCAAGTTAAAAACGTAAACCTTTGAGGAAAAAAATGAATGCAGACATTATTTATAGGCAACTAATAATTTGTCAACTGTTGTTCATGTTTACACCCTGCCTGTATATTTTTGTTCATGAGCTCACCTTAACTAGGTGTTGTTATGTTATTACAACAGTGTTCAGTGTGACTGCATGCTGTATTTACAGATTTATAAATGTGTGGTCCCTAGAGTTTACAGTATTGCTGCTTGGCTCTGTAACGAAGGAATCTTCATAAATTTTGTTTATCCTGAGTGCAGAGGCCAGGTTGAAAAAAACCCCCAAGAAGGTAATGGAAACCCAGCACTGCTTGAATGAAACCTTTGGAGCTATTGTTGCTATTGGCTTATGGCATCTTTTACGATCATTCAGTTCTCCCACCTACAGTCATACACATCAACCGTTCCCCGCTATAGATCAGCTAACCAACCATACACTCGTTGCCCTGCTAAGTCTTTCCACTCAAACTTGACATACATCACCAATCTGTATATGAAACCCACCCAGTGTGATGGAATATGGTGAGTAAGTTTATTCAGGTATACACAAATACAGTTATACATAGAATATCATACATAGCAGCATATGTGTAGAGAATCTAGGATAACCCAAAAAAAACAGACAGTGACTTATTTCCATTGGGGTTCTTTTACCTTATTATAATATAAAGGTTATAATATCTTATTATTCTATAATGAAGATAATATCTTATTATTCTATAATGAAGGTAACATCTTATTATCATACTAAAAAGACTATCTACTACACGAGGGTCATTAAGACTATCTACAATACGAGGGTTATTACTAGGAATAAGGTAAAATTACACGTGTGTTAGCTAAAAAATAAAAAAAAATCATTCCCTTCCTTTTCTGTAGCTACATTCATCAGACACCTTTTGGCACTCTCTTGAACTGGTTCATGCTATGACTGGCTTTGACATGTGCACGCAGTCTGTTCCATTCCTTTATTGCTGTACAATGAAAGGTGTTTGAAGCCTGGCCACTTACTGCGGGTACTACAAAGTTGTGCTCTCTCCCTCTAGTACTATGATTGCTTTGGTTCCCAACCTTGACAAAATTGGCAGCAATATATTCTGGACACTGTTTGTGAGCAATTTTGGTAGGTATGACACATAGGCAACATTTAGGCAACTTTATTCCGAAACGTTTCGCCTACACAGTAGGCTTCCTCAGTCGAGTACAAAAAGTAGGCAGGAGCAGTAGAGATGTGAAGACGATGTAATCAGTCCATCACCCTTGAAGTCGTAGATTTGAGGTTGTCAGTCCCTCAGCCTGGAGAAGTTCTGTTCCAAAGTCTGGAACTAACTGAAGATCAAGCAGTATGTATGTATAATGTTCGCCAAGACCGTAGTCCTGGCACGGGTCTCAGTCTTGCGATGACCCGTCTCTGGCTCCCGAGGGAGAAAGGTTTCTACAATGATGCGACGTATGCTGCTCAAGCACTCTTCTGGTCAGTTCATCTTGTGCATCTCAGGCGACAACACCATATGTACTCCTAACTGTGAACACTAGCGAGGAGGAGGATATGTCATTATCAAGGGCAACGGGTTGTCTGGTTCGTTGACTCCATGGTACACTAGTGTGGCCGCAGTCATCTCTGGGTCCTCTTCGGGAGGGAATATCAGTCCTAGTTGCCTGCGGAGTGTCTCAGTAACTTGGCACTCAAGAAGATAGCGTGTTAGGGGGCGCTGGACAACGTGCTGGCAGTACTGGCACATCTCCTCAGCCTTGTCTACCATCATCTTGGCTGTGGGAAAACCCAAACGAAGCCGATGGATGGCGGTACACTGCGCTCTGGACCAGCTTCTGTCATATGGAGGGGGTTCTCCCTGAGTCGCTGCTCGGTACCACTGTTGAGATAGGTATCACCTAAGATCTCCCCCATAAGTTTCATGGCTCTGGCAGCCACCAGTTTGGTCTGTCGTAGGCTGGTGGGGACAGTAATCCCAACATGTGGATAGTCTGTGGCTGCCTTGGCTGCATCATCTGCTGCCTCATTTCCCCAGATGCCAGCATGGCTGGGGATCCATTTCATTGTCGATCTGTTACCCTGAACTTCTAAGGCTGTCATTATGCTCAGGATCGATGTGATGAGGTGAACATTGTCCTGTGGTTGAGGATGGGAGAGGGCATTGATTGCAGAGGTGGAATCAACATGTATGACAGGTCGGAGTCGATGTCGTAGGGCATGTGACAATGCCTGCTGAATCGCCACCAGCTCAGCTTGAAGGATCGTGCAGTGGTCAGGGAATCGCCAGCCTTGTGTGTAACCATTGTGGTACAGTCCAGCTGCTACTCTCTTCCTGTCAGGGTCGACAGAACCATCTGTGAAATACACTGCACATGTGCCTCCCTCTGCCAGTGCCATGCTTGTCTCAGCATGATTGCTGAGGGTGTCTTGACTGCAGAGACGCTTAGAGATGGGTAGTTGCATGACGCAAACATCGGCTGGATCTGGGCGCCAGGGAGGTGGTGGATGATATCCAGCAACAGGAAGGTCACAACTCTTCTCAAGGAGTAGTTGTATAGGCAGCAGCTTCCGCCCAGCAGCACAAAACGAACGAATCCAGGAGTAGTCCGTGAAGAGAGTTGGATTTTGTTATGGTTGTCAATATTCGTCTCCTTAGTGGGGTACCTTGCTGCCGGTGCAGAATCGTGGCTATTTTGCAGGCATTTATGTATCTTACTCTGTCAGCCAGGGAAGGAAGCCGGGCCTCAGATCTGAGACATACTGTGTTGGTCCAGATGGGGGCCCCAAGCATACTTCTTATCGCCTGGTTTTGTAGGAAATCCACCCTTTGCCTGCTCTGCGGGGAGAGATGAGCTAACGCCGGTGCACCGTAGTCAATGAGCGAGCGTATAGCTTGTATATAGTACAAGCGAAGTACATCTTTGCTCGCCCCTGCACGGTGCCTCGCCATGGCTCTCATGGCGTTGAGTCTGAGTAGAGCACGGGACCTGACATACTTGACCTGTTTCTGAAAGGTCAGCTTTTTATCAATGTAGATTCCCAAGTATAGGTAGGAGCCTGTCCACTCAAGTTCTATATCTTGAATACGTAATCTATTCACATGATCTGGTCCCTTGAACATCATTGCAAGAGATTTCTCGGCCGAGATCTTGAGGCCTAGTTCCTTGCAAGACTGTGTAATTAGGTCCAAAGCTCTCTGGGCCTGTCGCTCCAAATTGCCTTTCCCATTCACTACGAGGGCAAGATCATCAGCATAGCTGAGGAGCTGCGTGCCACTATGAAAGGGAAGGCTCACAAGTTCCTGCATAAGGACGTTAAACAGGGTAGGACTGAGCACACCTCCTTGTGGCGTGCCGTTTTCCAGGGTTTTAAAGGAAGAGTAGTATCCCTGAAAGCTGACACAGGCCTGCCTGTCCCTAAGGTAGGACTCTATCCAGGCCAGGAGGCGTCCTTTGATTTCCTTTCGAGCTAGTATTGCTAGAATTGCTGTAGGGCTGGCTAGCTCAAATGCCTTCTCAAGGTTGAGGTAGACGACGATACTAAGTTTTGTGTTACTATCAGCAATCTGGCTTAGTAGGGTGGCTATGCACTCTGCTGTATCCACCCCTTTGGTGAAGCCAAATATGTGATGATGAGGGGGTTCAAGTTTCCATAGGAAGCGGTTTAACACCATCCTCTCAGCAGTCTTGGCTAAACATCTGGTCAGCGATATGGGTCTCATACTGCCTGGGTCCTTGGGCTTTGGAATTGGTACAATGGTAGCCTTCTTCCAAGCTGCTGGGAGTGTCCCGGCCCTCCACGACTTGTTTATGACGTCTAATATGGCCTCCCATCCACTCTGCCCAGCCCGTTCAATCATGGAGTACGCAACACCATCGATGCCCGGGGCAGTGTCACCTGTGTTCTTAATGGCACGTCGGAGTTCCAAGTCCGTGAGGTCTTCATCAGTCACATCTTCCGACTAACATGCAGCTTGTATCGTTAACTGGCGTTGTGGCAGAAGATCCATCTGTATATTCCGGATGTCCTGTGGAAGCTGAGTGGAGGGTTCCCTGGAAGTGAAAAGCTCCACTAGTTTCTCAGCTTCCTGGGATGGGTTCGGGTGTGCTGGTGGCCTCGGCTTGCTCTTGCCAGTTGCTATGTTGAGCTTGCCCCATATATCAGATAAGGTGATGTGATGCCCGAATGTTGAGCACCACTCCAGCCATTTCTCAGTTTTTACTCTGAGAGAGACTCTGCGGGCATGCTGCACAATGGCTCTCAGAGTATTCCTGTTCTCTGCCCTAGGGTTACGCCTGTATAGCTTCCTAAAAGAGTTGATGCGGTGGTCCTGCTCCCGCACCTTGTCGTTGTAGAACCACCAGTCTCTTTTGTGAGTGCGTCCTGCAGACTTCTTTGGAACTGCGCACTCTGCTGCCTGGATGAGAACAGTGATTAGCTCCTGTTCAGCTGTATCACAGTCTTCAGACAGAGTGTATGTGGACCACCAGTCATGAAGATAATCCTGGACAGTTCACAGTCTGACAGACAGTTCACACACTCAGTTCACGGAGTGCACTACCTTATCACTAGATAGACACATGGCTTCTGCCGAAAAGAAGAGGCCACGATGCTCGATGAACAAGACGGAGGACTCGGATTTGGAAATGTGGGGCGCAATTCTAGCGATGAAGTTGCGAGACCACTCCGTGTCATCAGAGGAAGAGGAAGAGCCAGCTCACATTGTAACAGATCTGGCAGCTCCAACCATGGAGCCAGCGAATATGGAAACAGGGGAGGAAATAAACACCCCACCTCCCGAGAACCAAGAAGGATGGATCACTGTGGACAAAAACAAGAAGCGCCGTCCGTCCAAGGATCAGGCAAACCAGCTCGACCGACCTGGAAAATTCAAGGTGAAGTCTTACGGGGACCACAGAACCCACTATGGCGTTGTTTCATACCTGGAATCTCGACACAACCTGAAGATCAAGCAACAAAACAAACAAACAAACAAGTTCAGGTAAAATTCCAATGGGATGAGCGGGGAAGATGGGACAGATGAAGAATAGCTCTGGAGAGGAGTGTTCTTAGTCAGAGAAATAGAACCAGGGCTTAACCCAGCAGCTAAGGCGATCGTGGGGCAGACTTGAGAACAGGAATAGCAGGGACTGTTGCATTGAACTTGTGGTAGTTGAAGTCTTGAATCTTGAGTAGCGGGCAGCAGGCTAGGTCACATCAGTGGGTAGAACACATATGGGAGTTATAGGAGTAACTGAGGAGGCAGGTTAGCAATGGAGCCATTTTCGAACTTTTTGAAGCTGCTCCTAGATAGGTGGTATAATTTAGCCTTGTTACTGAAGGTGAAACGTAGAGGCTTGATGAACTCAAGAACTTGGGCGAGTGTGAAGTGAAGCGGTGATTCACAGGCATACTTGACTGTTCCAGCACCGAGGCTTTTGTAGAGTTTAGTACAGGTCATGGTGTCAGTATTTGAAGAAATGTAGAAGGTAAGGTTTTCTAATGAGGGTTTACTGGAGTCGCCGCTACCCTCCTCTTCTGGAGTGGATTCATTGAGCGAATCTACAATGGTGGTAGCAAGTGACTGAGGGTCGACAGGAGCAGTGGAGAGGTGTAATGGTTGTGTAACAGCAGGCTGGGAGAGGTGGGAGACGGTGGTTGAGGCAGCATGATCAACGTTGTCAGCGGTGGAAGTGGTTATAGAAGTTACAGGAGCAGTTGCTTGGGCAGGAGACAGGTCTGCAGGTGCATTAAAGTTCAGGGCGTTGGGAAGGATCTTGAGGATGTCTGCTGAAGGTGTGGAGTCCGAAAAATTGAAGGCAGGCATGTTGTTCAGACGGAATAGTTCGTTAATAGTGGTGTTGAAAGTGCTGGGGTTTGCTGCGTTTGCAAGGTGTGCATACACCATGCAGTACAGCACCTTGGAGGGAGCACCGTCGGGGAGTGGAGAGTGGGAGTTGCTGGGCGATGGTACCTGTAGATTAGCGTGTAGAGTCTTGGTGTCAGTTTGTGGTTTGGTTATTGCAGCGTATATCGGTGAATTGGAAGTGTTCTTCAGAACTTTAGTTTTCTTCAATATGATTTCTTTTCTGAGTGGGCACTTAGCTGCAAGGATATGATGATTACCCTTGCAGTTAAGACATGTTGGTGCTGTAGTAATGGTGCAGGATCTGAAATTTATTTATTTATTTATTTATTTAATTTGAACATGATACAGAGAAGTACAAGGAATACAATTTTTAAAGTGCAGCATGCCAAAGCCCCTTGTATGCAGAGCATTATGGGCAGGCTTAAAATTAACTTAAGATTAACTAAGCAATGATATATTCAGTGGTACAAAAATCATTGTAAAACAGATAACAATTTAGTACAATTGAGTATTACAAAGACAGGTCATATGGTCATTTACTGTGTTGCTGTGTAATCAGTAGAATGGAGTATTCTGTTAGGTAATGAAATTAAATAGTAACAAAGTTTGATTGGGTCACAGGTTGACTTTTATGAGATCGTGTCCATTATTCCCACATATTGAACAAAACTTCTTATCCCTGATGGGGCAGTCCTTGGTGGTGTGTTTATAGGAGTAGCAGGTCCAGCAGTGGGAGATGTATGTGAAACGTTCTTGTTCTATATGACTTGGGTGAATGTGGTAATATGAGATGGCCAGACCGCCAGAGAGAGCTTGGGCAGCCATGGAGATGTCTGAGAATGTAATCTTTAGCATAGATGAGGCGTTAGGGATCTTGGAGATGCTGTCTACCGAGGCCCAGGTGTTTTGTTCCTCAATAGATATCTTCAGTGCTTCAGTAGAGAGAGAGGTGACCATATTGTCCAGTCTTTTCACAAAGACCGAACGTTTCGACTTCAAGAATGGAGACGGGGATAGAGTGAATTTCTGTTTGTAGGGTCCTGATTGAAGAGTCGTCCATTAGTTCTGATGCTTCCGTGTCGTCTGTGCAGACGACAATGAAGGAGTCCTCCAGAGAGTGGATTGCCGTAAATTTGACCTGCAGGCAGGTTCTAACGGTGGTAGCTAAAGCTAGCTTCGAGGAGTCATTTATTGCACCATTCACAGGCTTGATTTTCACACGATGCGACAACATTGCGAAAAGGATGTGACGTTTGTAGAATATAAACTCCCCACCCCGGCGGGGTCGAAGGGAGGCTTCTTGAGCATAAAGCAACAGTGTGATCGGACAGAGCACGACGGACCAGGAGTAAGAAACTTCAGGCAATCGGTATAGGTTCTGTAGACTGGTTTAAGTCCTACCTTAGCAACAGGAGACAAATTGTCAAAATCAACAAAACGGAATCAGAACCCCTGCCGATAGCATGTGGAGTTCCCCAAGGTAGTATTCTGGGTCCCTTATTATTCCTATGCTATGTTAACGACATGCCTATCAGCGTCAAGTGCAAACTCCTACTGTATGCAGATGTCAGTGCTCTGTTAGTGTCAGGTAAAGACCCACAAGATATAGCTAATGTATTAACACTGGAACTGGAGTCCTGCAGCAAATGGTTAACAGACAACAAACTATCATTACACCTCGGGAAAACTGAAGCCATTCTCTTTGGCATGAAACAAACTGAGAAGGATAAATAATTTTAATGTCCAGTGTAATGGGGTGCCCATCACTTCAGTTTCCTCAGTAAAATATCTGGGAATCCCCTTTGACCCATGCATGTCAGGAGAATTGATAGGGAACAGTGTAGTAAAGAAAGCGAATGCCAGACTGAAGTTCCTCTATAGACAAGCACAGTGTCTACCTACTGAGGCTCGCAGGACCCTATGTCTAGCCCTTATACAGTGTCATATGGACTACGCTTGCTCTTCATGGTACTCTGCCTTGACAAAAAAAACAACAACTGAAAGATAGACTGCAAATCACCCAGAACAAAATAGTAAGATTCATCCTGGACCTGGGTCCAAGAGAGCATGTAGGCCAGAATGAATTACAACAATTGGATATGATGAATGTTGAAGACAGAGTAAATCAACTGAAGCTAAATCATGTTTATAAAATTGCTCACAAACAGTGTCCAGAATATCTTGCTGTCAATTTTGTCAAGGTTGGGAACCAAAGCAATCATAGTACAAGGGGGAGAGAGCACAACTTTGTAGTACCCACAGTCGAAATATAAACACAAATGCAGTATAATGTGATCCTTTATTGACAACGTTTCACCCACACAGTGGGCTTTTTCAAGTCACACACGGATCTACCTGGGGTTGGAAGGTACGAGTATTTATAGTCATGTTCAGAATGTTGAGGTCAGGTGGAGAATGCTGCATCTGATGATCTACCGGGTGGGGTTATAGAGTCTTGGGTAGCTTGGCAGGGGTATTGGACAAGTTGTAGACCTTCTGCAGTGTTCTATGTTCTTATGTGGGATAGCGATGAAGAAGTTTCTTGGCGAGTGATTAGCTATGTTATAGAAGCCATTGTTCTGGTTGAAATTGTTGGTTATAGAGATAAGCGATGATTCCAGGATTCTTCTGTATTGAGTGTTGTCTTCTGTAGCTATAATTCTTGAGTTTCTGTAGTTAATTAAATGGTTGTGTGAATTGCGATGTTGTACACAGGCATTCCTTGTATCGTCAGTCCTGCTTGCATATTGGTGTTCTGAAATGCGTGTTTGGAGGTCTCTTGATGTTTCGCCCACATATAATTTGTTGCAGTCATTACAAGGGATTATGTATACCCCTGCAGAGGATGGAGGCTTGTCCTGTCTACTACTGGTGATGTCCTTGATGGTCGTGGTTGTGGAGGTAGATACTTGGAATGATGTTTTGGCAAAGATGTTGGAAACATGTTTGGCAATGGAGTTATTGGGGAGGACTATGTATCTCTTCTCGGCAGTGTCTTCTCTGGGTGTGTTAAAGATGTTTAATGCCCGCCGTCTGCAGTCTCTGATGAAGTGACGAGGATAGTGGAGTTTAGAAAATACTTGTTCAATTATAGTGCATTCTTCCTCAAGGAACTCATTGCTGCAGATTCTGTGTGTGACTTGAAAAAGCCCACTGTGTGGGTGAAACGTTGTCAATAAAGGATCACATTATACTGCATTTGTGTTTATATTTCCATTGTGTCGGTATTTTATACCATTTATTTCCAGTACCCACAGTCATTGGCCAGGCTTCAAACACCTTTTATTGTACAGCAATAAAGGAATGGAACAGACTGCCCGCACATGTCAAAGCCAGTCATAGCATGAACCAGTTCAAGAAGAGTGCCAAAAGGTGTCTGATGAATGTTGCTACAGAAAAGGAGGGGAATTATTTTTTATTTTTTTAGCTAACACACGTGTAATTTTACCTTATTACTAGTAATGACCCTCGTATTGTAGATAGTCTTAATGACCCTCGTGTAGTAGATAGTCTTTTTAGTATGATAATAAGATGTTATCTTCATTATAGAATATTAGTAAGATATTATAACCTTTATATTATAATAATAAGGTAAAAGAACCCCAATAGAAATAAGTCACTCTGACTTTTTTGGGTTATCCCAGGTTCTCTACACATATGCTGCTATGTATGATAATCTATGTAACTATATTTGTGTATACCTGAATAAACTTACTTAACTGAGGTTGAGGAGGCAGTGTACTTGGACCAACCTCGTCACCTTCCCTCACTGTCTCCTTTTCTCCTTCCTTTCTCTCTGTCTCTTCTCTCTTGCTCTAATTATTTTTGTAGTAAGTTCTTTATTGAATAAAAATAACCTTTCTTTTGGTATGTTTAAATATATGTTAGATCGTATTTTGAATAAGAAATGGCTGATTATCTTCAGAGGAGGTCATATCTTTAAGTGTATTGATTATATTATTTTAAATATTATAATCAATATTCTTATCTCTCCCGGTTCATGGGGAGAGATGGAGGGACGAGGGAGGTAGAATCTCCATGTGGGACATGGTGGGAGGTGTCCCTCTACTGACAGCGTCTTCACTAACCTATCACTTTCCCTGCTCTAACCTTTGTTAGGTCACCACCTTTACCCTGCTGTAACCTTTGTTAGGTCACTACATATACCATGCTCTTACCTTTGTTCCCCTCAAGGAAGGTTCCTTGATGTTGGTGAGGGGCTCTTGATTTAGGGAATTGGATCTGTGCTCCAGTTCCCTGAATTAAGCCTGAATGCCTTCCACATCCCCCCCCCCAGGCGCTGTATAATCCTCCGGGTTTAGCGCTTCCCCCTTGATTATAATAATAATCTTACCTTTGTTAGGTCACCACCTTTTGTGTCTACTCACAGGCTGAGTGACGCTGCCTAATAAACTTGCCCCCTGGTAGCATTATTTAGTATGAAAAGTGATATGGTGATACCGATAAGATGTAGAAAAAGACCCTTATGTATAAGTACAGTTCAGGACCTTTATTAGAGGACACATTTCCTCAAAAAAATGCCTTGAAATGTAAATGTCTTTTCCCACATTATTTAACGTCTTACATCTTGACTGTTGTGCAGGTGGTTCGTCTGCTGGACGTGTTCGCCGAGGGAGCCGGCTTCGTTCTGGCCTTCGAACTGATGTTGGGTGACCTGGGCGAGATGATTCGGGACGCCACACGACCTCTGACGCCGGCCCAGGTCAAGACATACATGACGACGCTGCTCTCAGGCGTCGCCTTCCTACACCAACACAACATTATGCATAGGGTTGGTCCAACATGGCATTCCATGGGGTTTATCCAACGTGGTAGTCCATGGGGTCTGTCCAACATGGCAGTCCATGGGGTCTGTCCAATATGGCAGTCCATGGGGTCTGTCCAACATGGTAGCCCATGGGGTGGGTCCAACATAGCAGTCCGTAGGGTCGGTCCAACATGGCAGTCCATGGGGTGGGTCCAGCATAGTAGTCCGTAGGGTCAGTTCAACATGGTAGTCCATGGGGTGGGTCCAGCATAGCAGTCCGTAGGGTCGGTCCAACATGGCAGTTTATGGGGTCGGTCCAATATGGCAGTCCATGGGGTGGGTCCAACATAGCAGTCCGTAGGGTTGGTCAAACATGGCAGTCCATGGGGTGGGTCCAACATAGCAGTCCGTAGGGTCGGTCCAACATGGCAGTCCATGGGGTCGGTCCAACATAACAGTCCGTAGGGTCGGTCCAACATGGCAGTCCATGGGGTCGGTCCAACATAGCAGTCCGTAGGGTCGGTCCAGCATGGCAGTCCATGGGGTCGGTCCAGCATAGCAGTCCGTATGGTCGGTCCATCATAGCAGTCCATGGGGTCGGTCCAACATAGTCCGTAGGGTCGGTCCAACATGGCAGTCCATGGGGTCGGTCCAACATAGCAGTCAGTAGGGTCGGTCCAACATGGCAGTCCATGGGGTCGGTCCAACATAGCAGTCAGTAGGGTCGGTCCAACATGGCAGTCCATGGGGTCGGTCCAACATAGCAGTCAGTAGGGTCGGTCCAACATGGCAGTCCATGGGGTCGGTCCAGCATAGCAGTCCGTAGGGTCGGTCCAACATGGCAGTCCATGTGGTCGGTACAACATAGCAGTCCGTAGGGTCTGTCCAACATGGCAGTCCGTAGGGTCGGTCCAACATGGCAGTCCGTAGGGTCGGTCCAACATGGCAGTCCATGGGGTCGGTCCAACATAGCAGTCCGTAGGGTCGGTCCAACATGGCAATCCGTGGTGTTGGTCCAACATGGGCATGATTAGGGTCGGTCGTTTAGATTTTTTTTTTTTTTTTTTTTTAGATTTTGCCACCGAAGTGGCTAGTTTATTGTGCACCCCACATCCATCCTGTGGACGGTAGCGCAAGAGCATATGGATACACAAAAGGCCCAGGAACTAGGCCCCAAAGGGTTAACAGGACTACATATGGATTTATATCTACATATCTATAGTTCACTTATCTGTTACAAGCAAATTTAGGAAATTTGCTTAGTATATCTGGTATCTTATTTTCATTAATAAGATATCTTGACATGTCACATAGGTTATTATACTGTCTATCTCTGTATTCCTCAATAAGTGGACAATTAAGCACATAGTGTTCAAGACAGTGACCATATGCCTGATCACATAATTTACATTTAGTTTGATCATCATCTGTGTGTCTCCCAAACTGCCAGAAGTACGTACTTGTAAATAACAAAAAAGGCACAATACCGTGACTGGAACGATACACAAATAACCCGCACATAGAAGAGAGGAGCTTACGACGACGTTTCGGTACTTGTAACCAAGCCTAAGCCTGGCCATTACAACATTAGTCAGTCTGTTCACACTGCATGTTGCTCCATAAACATACTTATCTACGTTCATGTTACCATAGTGGGTTATAGATCTACTCAGGCTTTTAACTGCATTCCCATAACAATCATTTTCTCTCCTAATATTATTCCTAATGCTAGACACAGATACACCAAAGTTATATTCTACATTCTCCTTGTGGGTACTCTTCTTGGCTAACATATCAACTTTATCATGAAGACTATCGGTCGTTTCCGCTACAATTTTCTGCCTAAAAATTTCCTTCATTATTACCAAACACGATACAAAATAAAATTAATTTTTTGGGTTTTCGGTAAAATTTAAAAAGGTTTTGTTTAAACGTAAAACCTTTAAAAAATTTAAAAAAATAATAATTGTTGGGCATTAAAAAAAAAGGGTTTAAGTATTCGTTTGGTACCAAAATATAAAACCTAATTTACATACTAAGTGTCAAGAAAAACGGGTCTCCCCCGGGTTACCAAGCATAAACCTATCTCCCCCCCCTTCCCCTTGTTCACCTAGCAGTAAATGAACCCCCCCGTCCCCTTGTTCACCTAGCAGTAAACTGATACTCCCCCCGCTGCCCTTGTTCACCTAGCAGTAAACTGATACCCCCCCGCTGCCCTTGTTCACCAAAGCAGTAAACTGATACTCCCCCGCTGCCCTTGTTCACCTAGCAGAAAAATGATACTCCCCCGCTGCCCTGTTCACCTAGCAGTAAACTGATACCCCCCCGCTGCCCTTTGTTCACCTAGCAGTAAAACTGATACTCCCCTGCTCCCCTTGTTCACCTAGCATAAACTGATACTCCCCCGCTGCCCTTGTTCCCCTTTAGCAGTAAACTGATACTCCCCCCGCTGCCCTTGTTCACCTAGCAGTAAACTGATACTCCCCCCGCTGCCCTTGTTCACCTAGCAGTAAACTGATACTCCCCCCCCCTGCCCTTGTTACCTAGCAGTAAACTGATACTCCCCCCTCCCCTTGTTCACCTAGAAAGTAACTGATACCCCCCCCGCTCTTGTTAACCTAGCAGTAAACTGATACTCCCCCCCTGCCTTGTTCACCTAGCAGAAAAACTGATCTCCCCCCTGCCTGTTTCACCTAGCAGTAAACTGATACTCCCCCGCTGCCCTTTCACCTAGCAGTAAACTGATACTCCCCGCTGCCCTTGTTCACCTAGCAGTAAACTGATACTCCCCCGCTGCCCATGTTCACCTAGCAGTAAACTGATACTCCCCCTGCTGCCCTTGTTCACCTAGCAGTAAACTGATACTCCCCCCGCTGCCCGTTCACCTAGCAGTAAACTGATACTCCCCCGCTGCCCTTGTTCACTAGCAGTAAACTGATACCCCCCCTTGCCCATTGTTCACCTAGCAGTAAACTGATACTCCCCCCTCCCCTTGTTCACCTAGCAGAAAACTGATACTCCCCCAATGCCCTTGTTCACCTAGCAGTAAACTGATACTCCCCCCTGCCCATGTTCACCTAGCATAAACTGATACCCCCCGCTGCCCTTGTTCACCTAGCAGTAAACTTTTACTCCCCCCGCTGCCCTTGTTCACCTAGCAAAAAACTGATACCCCCCCGCTGCCCTTGTTCCCCTAGCAGTAAACTGATACTCCCCCCGCTGCCCTTGTTAAACTACAGTAAACTGATACTCCCCCCTGCCCTTGTTTCACCTAGCAGTAAACTGATACTCCCCCCGCCCTTGTTCACCTAGCAGTAAATGATACTCCCCCTGCCCTTGTTCACCTAGCAGAAAAACTGATACTCCCCCCAGCCCTTGTTCACCTAGCAGTAAACTGATACTCCCCCGCTGCCCTTGTTCACCTAGCAGTAAACTGATACTCCCCCCGCTGCCCTTGTTCACCTAGCAGTAAACTGATACTCCCCCCCTCCCCTTGTTCACCTAGAAATAAACTGTTTACTCCCCCGCTGCCCTTGTTCCCTAGCAGTAAACGATACTCCCCCCTGCCCTTTTTTCACCTAGCAGTAAACTGATACCCCCCCCCGGCTGCCCTTGTTACCTAGCAGTAAATGATACTCCCCCTGGCCCTTGTTCACCTAGCAGTAAACTGATACTCCCCCTGCCCTTGTTCACCTAGCATAAACTGATCTCCCCCAAACTGCCCTTTCCCCTTTAGCGTAAACTGATACCCCCCTTGCCATTTCACTAGCAGTAAACTGATCCCCCCCGCTGCCCTTGTTCACCTAGCATTAAACTGATACTCCCCCCCTTGCCCTTGTTCACCTAGCAGAAAAACGGGATACTCCCCTTGCCCTTTCACCTAGCAGTAACTGATACTCCCCCGCTGCCATTTTTCACCTAGCAGTAAACTGATACTCCCCCACTGCCCTTGTTCACCTAGCAGTAAACTGATACTCCCCCTGCCCTTCTTCACCTAGCAGTAAACTGATACTCCCCCGCTGCCCATGTTCCCCTAGCAGTAAATGATACCCCCCCCACTGCCCAAGTTCACCTAGCAGTAAACTGCTACCCCCACTGCCCAAGTTCACCTAGCAGTAAACTGATACCCCCCCGCTGCCCATGTTCACCTAGCAGTAAACTGATACTCCCCCCACTGCCCAAGTTCACCTAGCAGTAAACTGATACTCCCCGACTGCCCATGTTCACCTAGCAGTAAACTGATACTCCCCCCGCTGCCCTTGTTCACCTAGCAGTAAACTGATACTCCCCCCACTGCCCAAGTTCACCTAGCAGTAAACTGATACCCCCCCCTGCCCATGTTCACCTAGCAGTAAATGATCTACTCCCCCCGTGCCCTTGTTCTCCTAGCAGTAAACTGATACTCCCCCCACTGCCCAAGTTCACCTAGCAGTAAACTGATACTCCCCCCATTTGCCCATGTTCACCTAGCAGTAAACTGATATCCCCCGCTGCCCTGTTCCCCTAGCAGTAAACTGATACTCCCCCGTTGTCCATGTTCACCTAGCAGTAAACTGATACTCCCCTGCTGCCCATGTTCACCTAGCAGTAAACTGATACTCTCCCCATTGCCCATGTTCACCTAGCAGTAAACTGATACTCCCCCGCTGCCCTTGTTCACCTAGCAGTAAACTGATACTCTCCCCACTGCCCATGTTCACATAGCAGTAAACTGATACTCCCCCCGACTGCCCATGTTCACCTAGCAGTAAACTGATACTCCCCCCACCTGCCATGTTCACCTACCCAGTAAACTGATACTCCCCCCGGCTTGCCCCCATATTCACCTAGCAGTAAACTGATACTCCCCCGCTGCCCATGTCCACCTAGCAGTAAACTGATACTCTCCCCACTGTCCATGTTCACCTATCAGTAAATTGATACTCCACCACTGCCCATGTTCACCTAGCAGTAAACTGATACTCCTCCACTGCCCAAGTTCACCTAGCAGCAAACTGATACTCCCCCCGCTGCCCTTTTTTCCCCTTTGCAGTAAACTGATACTCCCCCCACTGCTCATGTTCACCTAGCAGTAAACTGATACTCCCCCCCAAATGCCCATGTTCACCTAGCAGTAAACTGATACTCCCCCACTCCCCATGTTCACTAGCAGAAAGACTGATTCCCCCCCGCTGCCCATGTTCACCTAGCAGTAAACTGATACTCCCCCCACTGCCCATGTTCACCTAGCAGTAAACTGATACTCCCCTGCTGCCCATGTTCACCTAGCAGTAAACTGATACTCCCCCCACTGCCCATGTTCACCTAGCAGTAAACTGATACTCCCCCCACTGCCCATGTTCACCTAGCAGTAAACTGATACTCCCCCACCGCCCATGTTCACCTAGCAGTAAACTGATACTCCCCCCCAAATGCCCATGTTCCCCTAGCAGAAAAACTGATTCCCCCACTGCCCATGTTCCCCTAGCAGTAAACTGATATCCCCACTGCCATGTTCACCTAGAAAGTAGACTGATACTTCCCCCGCTGCCCATGTTCACCTAGCAGTAAACTGATACTCCCCCCGCTGCCCATGTTCACCTAGCAGTAAACTGATACTCCCCCACTGCCCATGTTCACCTAGCAGTAAACTGATACTCCCCCCGCTGCCCATGTTCACCTAGCAGTAAACTGATACTCCCCCGCTGCCCTTGTTCACCTAGCAGTAAACTGATACTCCCCCACTGCCCATGTTCACCTAGCAGTAAACTGATACTCCCCCGCTGCCCATGTTCACCTAGCAGTAAACTGATACTCCCCGCTGCCTTGTTCACCTAGCAGTAACTGATACTCCCCCCACACCCCATGTTCACCTGGCAGTAAACTGATACTCCCCCGCTGCCCTAGTTCACCTAGCAGCAAACTGATACTCCCCCCGCTGCCCTTGTTCACCTAGCAGTAAACTGATACTCCCCCACTGCCCATGTTCACCTAGCAGTAAACTGATACTCCCCCCTGCCCATGTTCACCTAGCAGTAAACTGATACTCCCCCGCTGCCCATGTTCACCTAGCAGTAAACTGATACTCTCCCACTGCCCATGTTCCCTAGCAGTAAACTGATACTCCCCCCCGCTGCCCTTGTTCACCTAGCAGAAAAACTGATACTCCCCCCCTGCCCTTGTTCACCTAGCAGTAAACTGATAATTTCCCCCACTGCCCATGTTCACCTAGCAGTAAACTGATACTCCCCCATGCCCTTTGTTCACCTAGCAGTAAATGATACTCCCCCGCTGCCCTTGTTCACCTAGCAGCAACTGATACTCCCCCCGCTGCCCTTGTTCACCTAGCAGTAAAACTGATACTCCCCCACTGCCATGTTCACCTAGCAGAAAAACTGATACTCCCCCGCTGCCCTTGTTCACCTAGCATAAACTGATACTCCCCCCACTCCCATGTTACCTAGCAGTAATTTGATACTCCCCCGCTGCCATGTTCACCTAGCAGTAAACTGATACTCCCCCACGCCCATGTCACCTAGCAGTAAACCATGCTCCCCCCACTGCCCTTGTTCACCTAGCAGTAAACTGATACTCGCCCCTCTGCCCCTTTGTTTTCACCAAGCAGTAAACTGATACTCCCCCCACTGCCCTTGTTCCCTAGCAGTAAACGGGATACTCCCCCGCTGCCCTTGTTCACCTAGCAGAAAACTGATACTCCCCCCATGCCCATGTTCACCTAGCAGAAAACTGATAGTCCCCCCTGCCCATTTTTCACCTAGCAGTAACTGATATTTCCCCCCGCTGCTCATGTTCACCTAGCAGTAAACGATACTCCCCACTGCCCATGTTCCCCTAGCAGTAAACTTGATACTCCCCCCCTGCCCTTGTTCACCTAGCAGTAAACTGATACTCCCCCCGCTGCCCATGTTCACCTAGCATAAACGATACTCCCCCACTCCCCATGTTAAACTAGCAGTAAACTGAACTCCCCCCTGCCCATGTTCACCTAGCAGTAAACTGATACCCCCCACTGCCCTTGTTCACCTACCCATAAACTGTTTACTCCCCCCACGGGCCCTTGTTCACCTAGCAGAAAACGGGATACTCCCCCACTGCCCTTGTTCACCTAGCAGTAAACTGATACTCCCCCACTGCCCTTGTTCACCTAGCAGTAAACTGATACTCTCCCACTGCCCTTCTTCACCTAGCAGTAAACTGATACTCCCCCCACTGCCCTTGTTCCCTAGCAGTAAACTGATACCCCCCCACTGCCCATGTTCCCCTAGCAGTAAATGATACTCCCCCACGCCCTTTTTAACCTAGCATAAACGATACTCCCAACCTGCCCAGTCACCTACAGTAAACTGATACTCCCCCACTGCCATGTCACCTAGCATAAACTGATACTCCTCCACTGCCCATTTTACCTAGCAGTAAACTGAATCCCCCCACTGCCCATGTTCACCTAGCAGTAAACTGATACTCCCCTGCGCCTGTTCACCTAGCAGTAAATGATACTCCCCCGCTGCCATGTCACCAGCATAAACTGATACCCCCACTGCCCATGTTCACCTAGCAGTAAACTGATACTCCCCCACTGCCATGTTCACTAGCAGTAAACTGATACTCCCCCCGCTGCCCCATGTTCCCCTAGCAGTAAACTGATACTCCCCCGCTGCCCATGTTCACCTAGCAGCAAACTGATACTCCCCCCACTGCCCATGTTCACCTAGCAGTAAACTGATACTCCCCCCACTCCCCATGTTCACGCAGAGTAAACTGAAAACTCCCCTCCTGCCCATGTTCACGTAGCAGTAAACTGATATTCACCCCGCTGCCCATGTTCACCTAGCAGTAAACTGATACTCCCCACTGCCCATGTTCACCTAGCAGTAAACTGATACTCCCCCACTGCCCATGTTCACCTAGCAGTAAACTGATACTCCCCCCCCTGCCCAAGTTCACCTAGCGGTAAACTGATACTCCCCCCGCTGCCCATGTTCACCTAGCAGTAAACTGATACTCCCCCACTGCCCATGTTCACCTAGCAGTAAACTGATACTCCTCCACTGCCCATGTTCACCTAGCAGTAAACTAATACTCTCCCACTGCCCTTGTTCACCTAGCAGTAAACTGATACTCCCCCACTGCCCATGTTCACCTAGCAGTAAACTGATACTCCCCCACTGCCCATGTTCACCTAGCAGTAAACTGATACTCCCCCCACTGCCCATGTTCACCTAGCAGTAAACTGATACTCCCCCACTGCCCATGTTCACCTAGCAGTAAACTGATACTCCCCCACTGCCCATGTTCACCTAGCAGTAAACTGATACTCCCCCACTGCCCATGTTCACCTAGCAGTAAACTCGTGTGCCTGAAGGTTAACTCACTGCTGTGGGTGATATCCAAGAAAAATGAAATACAAATGAGTTAGAAACACCAAGAGTGTAAAGTCTGCCTCAAGTTATATCCAGGGCACCATTAACATGGTGCCCTGGATAATGGTTCTTCGATGCTGGTGAAGGGCTCTTGATCCAAGGAACTAACAATATCCTCCCCTTCCTGGGATCAAATGTTACATCTTAATCTTCAGGTGCTATATGGCCTTTTGGTTTCCATATGAAAATAATAACAGTAGAGAACAATTTAAATATTTTAATACATAATTTTTGAGGGAAGAGGTTGTATTAGCGCCACATATAACATACATAATGTATATGTATCAGACTTTACTGTAATTTCTAATTATGTATTAGTCTTGATAATGTGTGGGTGAAGCGCAGCGGTAATGACCCATAGTAATATCCCGTAGCTGGGTTGGTAGTTTAGTTAGTTTAATATGTTTATTATGCACCCCATACCCATCCAGTGGGCGGTAGTCAAAAGATTACAGAGGTACATAATGGGTCCAGGGACTGGGCCTCAAAGTTTTGATAGCTGAGCAAGTTACAGAGGTAATGAATTCACAATTTACAAATGTAATGAACTCACAATTTACAAAGGTAATGAACTCCAGGTAGGTCTAGTCACAATCATGACAAGTTACAAAGGTATTTACAGATTACAGAGGTACACAATGGGTCCAGGGACCGGGGGTTTCCAGAGTTTTGAGGGCTGAACTAGGTACAAGGTAAGAACTCACATTACAAAGGTAATGACCACAGTTACAAAGGTAATGAATACTGTAAGAATGGTTACTTATGTGTATACATGGCTGCAATCATGAACAAATTTTAGAGTAATGAGCAATTCACACTTCCACACCCGGTCACAACTGTAGTGATTTTATTGAGTCAAAATGTTGATTGCGAGTCTCTCTCTCACACACCACACACACACACACAATACAAATTCATACACACAACATAATCAACACACACACACACACACCACACACACACACACACACACACACACACAACAAAACACACACACACACATACAAATTCATACACACACACACATAATCACACACAAAACACACACACACACACACACACACACACACACACACACACACACACACACATACACAAACTCATACACACACACGCACACACACTCATAGTGCACTTAGTTCACACATTAAGTGTCCGTGGTTCGATCCTCAGCACAGGTGTAAAGATTGGGCTTATTTTCTTACACCTGCTGTCCCTGTTCACCTAGCAGCAAATAGGTACCTGGGAGTTAGCCGACGAGTGCAGGTGGCATCCTGGGGTACAAGATTAACCTAAATTGCCCGGAATGCTGTGCATTACCAGGGGCTTTCTACAGTGTGCCATTGATGTCAGCTATGGTCTGTATAAGTTGCATCATGTACTTATAGAAATATAGATTATTATTAATTTTTATTATTATTATTATTATTATTATTATTATTATTATTATTATTATCTGTGACTAAAGTCGGACCGAAACGTCGTCAAGAGTTTGTTTCTTTCTCCTGTGTGTGGGTTTTTTATGTATTGTTCCCGTCACGGTATTGTGTCTTTTTATTCTTTCTCGATAGGCTTAACAAATGATTATCTTATTACAGGACCTGAAACCTGCCAACCTGCTCATCAGCGAGACAGGTCAACTGAAGATCGCTGACCTTGGGCTGTGTCGCGTCTTTTCCAAGCAGGGGAAGAGGCTCTACTCCCACCAGGTCAGGAACCTGTGCTTCACTGTATAGTGTGATACCTGTCACTGATCAGTGATGCCAGTGTACCTGTCACTGATCAGTGATGACAGTGTACCTGTCACTGATCAGTGATGGCAGTGTACCTGTCACTGATCAGTGATGACAGTGTACCTGTCACTGATCAGTGATGGCAGTGTACCTGTCACTGATCAGTGATGACAGTGTACCTGTCACTGATCAGTGATGGCAGTGTACCTGTCACTGATCAGTGATGACAGTGTACCTGTCACTGATCAGTGATGGCAGTGTACCTGTCACTGATCAGTGATGACAGTGTACCTGTCACTGATCAGTGATGACAGTGTACCTGTCACTGATCAGTGATGACAGTTGGTTTAGAAAGACACGTTTCGGTCCTGGGACCTTGATCACTTCTAACATACAGAGGTAGAAAGACATTATATATATAGGCGGAGAGTGAGGTGTGACGCACGTGACCTAAGGAATGTCATAAGAACATAAGAATGGAGGAACACTGTAGAAGGCCTACTAGCCCATGCGAGGCAGGTCCTTATCAAAACAACCTCTACCTATGATGAGGACGGGTAGACGATGAAATCATGTGACAGTGTACCTGTGAATAATTAGGTGGTGTACTGTAAGTGTTAAGATGATAGTGTTGGGGAACTTGGGATGGTGTTACTTGTGAGTGATTATTACCTGTAATGTCTGTGATGTAATCAGTGTTTTAAGACACAGAAAGGTAAATCAGTAACCATCAGCAGGGGGCGGGGGGGTGGTAACACACTTTAGATCAGGGGGCGGGTGAGGTGGGGGTAACGTAACTTAGATCAGGGAGCGGGGGAGGTGGGGGTAACGCACCTTAGATCAGGGGGGGGAGGAGGTGGGGTTAACGCACCTTAGATCAGGGGGCGGGGGGGGGTAATGCACCTTTGATCAGGGGGCGGGGGTGGGGGTAACGCACCTTAGATCATGGGGCGGGGGTGGGGTTAACGCACCTTAGAACATGGGGCGGGGGAGGTGGGGGTAACGCACCTTAGAACATGGGGCGGTGGTGGGGGTAACGCACCTTAGAACATGGGGCGGGGGTGGGGGTAACGCACCTTAGAACATGGGGTGGGGGGTGGGGGTAACGCACCTTAGACATGGGGCGGGGTGTTGGGGGTAACGCACCTTAGACATGGGGTGGGGGGTGGTAACGCACCTTAGATCAGGGGGCGGGGTGGTGGGGTAACGCACCTTAGATCATGGGCGGGGGAGGTGGGGGGTAACGCACCTTAGATCATGGGGCGGGGGGTGGGGTAACGCACCTTAGGTCATGATGGGGGGAGGTGGGGGTAACGCACCTTAGATCATGGGGCGGTGGGGGGGGTAACGCACCTTAGATCATGGGATGGGGGAGGTGGAGGTAACGCACCTTAGATCATGGGGCGGGGGGGGGGGGTAACGCACCTTAGATCATGGGAGGGGTGGGTGGGGTTAACGCACCTTAGATCATGGGGGGGGGAGGTGGGGGTAACGCACCTTAGATCATGGGGGGGGGGTGGGGTAACGCACCTTTGATCATGGGTGGGGAGGTGGGGTAACGCACCTTAGATCAGGGGGCGGGGGTAATGATCAGGCGGGGTGGGTAACGCACCTTAGATCATGGGGCGGGAGGTGGGGTAACGCACCTTAGATCATGGGGCGGGGTGGGGGTAACGCACCTTGATCAGGGGCGGGGGGTGGGGTTAACGCACCTTAGAACATGGGGCGGGGGAGGTGGGGTAACGCACCTTAGATCATGGGGCGGGGGGGGGTAACGCACCTTAGAACATGGGGCGGGGGGGGGGGGTAACGCACCTTAGAACATGGGGCGGGGAGGTGGGGGTAACGCACCTTAGAACATGGGGCGGGTGGTGTGGGGTAACGCACCTTAGAACATGGGGGGTGGTGGGTGGTAACGCACCTTAGATCAGGGGGCGGGGGGTGGGGGTAACACACCTTAGATCATGGGGCGGGGGAGGTGGGGGTAACGCACCTTAGTTCGTGGGGCGGGGAAGGTGAGGGTAACGCACCTTAGGTCATGGGGCGGGGGAGGTGGGGGTAACGCACCTTAGATCATGAGGCGGGGGGTGGGGGTAACGCACCTTTGATCATGGGGTGGGGGAGGTGGAGGTAACGCACCTTAGATCATGGGGCGGGGGAGGTGGGGGTAACGCACCTTAGTTCGTGGGGCGGGGAAGGTGAGGGTAACGCACCTTAGGTCATGGGGCGGGGGAGGTGGGGGTAACGCACCTTAGATCATGAGGCGGGGGGTGGGGTAACGCACCTTTGATCATGGGGTGGGGGAGGTGGAGGTAACGCACCTTAGATCATGGGGCGGGGGGCGGGGGTAACGCACCTTAGATCATGGGATGGGGAGGTGCGGGTAACGCACCTTAGATCAGGGGGCGGGGGGAGGTGGGGGTAACGCACCTTAGAGCATGGGGCGGGGGCAGGCGGGGTAACCCACCTTAGATCAGGGGGCGGGGGAGGTGGGGGTAACGCACCTTAGATCAAGGGGCGGGGGAGTTGGGGTGTAACGCACCTTAGATCAGGGGGCGGGGGAGGTGGGGGTAACGCACCTTAGATCAGGGGGCGGGGGAAGTGAGGGTAACGCACCTTAGATCAAGGGGCGGGGGAGGTGGGGGTAACGCACCTTAGATCAGGGGGCGAGGTAGGTGGGGGTAACGCACCTTAGATCAGGGGGCGGGGGAGGTGGGGGTAACGCACCTTAGATCAGGGGGCGGGGGAGGTGGGGGTAACGCACCTTAGATCAGGGGGGGGGAGGTGGGGGTAACGCACCTTAGATCAGGGGGTGGGGGTGGTAACGCACCTTAGATCAGGGGGTGGGGGATGGTAACGCACCTTAGATCAGGGGGTGGGGGTGGTAACGCACCTTAGATCAGGGGGTGGGGGATGGTAACGCACCTTAGATCAGGGGGTGGGGATGGTAACGCACCTTAGATCAGGGGGTGGGGGTGGTAACGCACCTTAGATCAGGGGGTGGGGGTGGTAACGCACCTTAGATCAGGGGCGGGGAGGTGGGGAAACGCACCTTAGATCAGGGGGCGGGGAAGTGAGGGTAACGCACCTTAGATCAGGGGGCGGGGGAGGTGGGGGTAACGCACCTTATATCTGGGGCGGGGGGGGGGGTATATTTGAAATGAAGTAGGTTTCAGTATAAAATATTATGCACAACAAACTCATCCCATGAGCCATGAGGTAGGATAACATTTCTCAGTGTGTACATTCAACGGTTTGAAAAAAAATAGAAGCATGTAGAGAAGCGTGATCGGTGCTGTTATGGTGACGTGTCTCTGTTTCAAATGGAGGAATATTGAAGCTTTTACATCTTTGAGAGAACACGTACTTGTTCTGACAGTGTTGTATGACCCCTACGGTTTTAGAGTTCTTTCGTGAAAACAGCAGTAGAATGTCTGGAAAAGTTATTGTGTAAGATATAAGTTGGATTTATTCGAAAATTTTAATGATATAATATAATATTTTTCTTGTAGTGGCACGGTTTCTGATGCTGGCAGGATCAGGTGGTATATGGACTTCCTGTGATGATTCAGATAGTCTCAGTCTGCATCTTTTTCAAGTTATCATTATTCACTTATACAATGGAGCAAGCACAATGATTCATTATCAACCAAGGATTTAATGTGTACAAGATATCATGATGATTCTGACATTACGATATCCTCATTGTCCTGAAAACTTCCTGCCCAGGCTGACTCATTTCATTACCCTATGCAAGAAACCTAACCTGTGTGGTGGAGAACATAGCTGGCTTTTTTTTCTAGTGTATAACTATCATATTGAAAAGGCTCTACTACACTTTTGGTGTATCCAGTTTTTCTAAACATAAAAGAAAATGTATCTACCAGGAATGTTACGCTACCAAAGCCCTCAGAGATCCAAGCCTCTGTACTCTTTATTTACTCTAGTTGATACCCACAGTGTTATTACATCTTGTAGGTTACGTCTGATAACGAGGTGACCAAGAATAGCCTTGAAACGTTCCAATATGTACGATTGTCACTAGTGGTGAGAGAAAGGGCTGCCACCTGAGTAGGCGCCGATTTTGTGTACTAGTAGTCTCAGCTGAGATGATTACCTCAGTACCCCTCGAAGGAAGTCCCTTGATGCTGGTGATAGGCTCTTGATCTCCTTCCAAGGGTCGAAACTGACTGCCTCCCATTTCCCAGGCACTTCTCTCAAAATATAATAATAATAATAATAATAATAATAATAATAATAATAATAATAATAATAATAATAATAATAATAATAACAATAATAATAATAATATGTAGATTTAATGCGAACCTAATACTATATAGTTCAGGAAATGGTTGAGGTAATCAGTCCTTGAAGACTGAAGGACTGGTAACATCGTCTTCCGCATATAATCTCTGTACTAGGTTACAAAAGCCGCTGATTGGTGAAACGCTTTTGAAATACAGATACCCAGGTGTTGCACAAGTGTAACCTATCAAGGATAGTTAGAGCTCAGGCATCCTGTGATATACAAGACTGTATCATCAGCAGCGCTAATCATGTAATGATTGGGTAGCATGGGCATAGTATTCAGCAAAGCGGTAATTATAATATTAAATAAAGTGGCACTGAGGACGACACTTCCCTGCTGGATGCCTGGCTGAGGCTTGAGTTACACCTGTATCTGTGAAATAGTACCAATGACTTTCTGTTGATATGATACTTTTGACTCAGTGGAGAGGCTCTCTAAATGCACGAACCTCGGCAAACGCATTTAACATGGCAACCTAGCAGGAAACGTTTGTCCTGTTTCCTGACGAACCTTACGTAACCTAACCTAAACTAACAGAATCAAAGGCAGTATTAAGATCAAGGAAGATGGCACTGGGATCAAGGAAGACAGCCTTGGGATCAAGGACGATGTAAAGTGTCCCGTAGCTCTGTTGGTAGTGCACTCAGCTTACACACTTGAGTGTCCATGGTTCGATTCTCGGAACGGGTGAAAACACTGGGTGTGTTTCCTTACACCTAGTGTCCGTGTTCACCTAGCAGTAAGTAGGTATCTTAGTGTTAACCGACTAGTGTGGGTCACACCCTATGGAGTGGTAGTATACCTTAGATAAGGCTGGGTTTTTAAATGAACTGAGATAGGATAACATCTCTTAGCCTGTAAAATTTATTAACAATATAAAAATAGAGTGAGCAAAGTAGTGGTGCATACTTCTTTGCACGAAATCAGCTTCGGAACAGAAAGGTTTTAATTCTGTCTAGAGGAGGCTTTAGGACCTAAGTGGTGAGGAACCTAAGTTAAGTGAAATGCGAGAGACCTAGCTAAGGTGTGAAAGAAGCTTGTGAAGCGGGACATGTGTATATGACTGAGTTATGAGGTGAATAATGTATCAGGTGAGTGAGGTATGAAATGAGTGAAGTATCAGGTGAATAATGTATCAGGTGAGTGAGGTATGAGATGAATGAAGTATCAGGTGATGCATTGAGTGAGGTATAAGATGTGTGAGGTATCAGGTGATGCATTGAGTGAGGTATGAGATGTGCGAGGTATCAGGTGATGCATTGAGTAAGGTATGAGATGAGTTAGGTATCAGGTGATACATTGAGTGAGGTATGAGATGTGTGAGGTATCAGGTGATACATTGAGTGAGGTATGAGATGAGTGAGGTATCAGGTGATACATTGAGTGAGGTATGAGATGAGTGATGTATCAGGTGATACATTGAGGTATGAAATGAGTAAAGTATCAGGTGATACATTGAGTGAGGTATCAGGTGATACATTGAGTGAGGTATGAGATGAGTGAAGTATCAGGTGATACATTGAGTGAGGTATCAGGTGATACATTGAGTGAGGTATCAGGTGATACATTGAGTGAGGTATCAGGTGATACATTGAGTGAGGTATCAGGTGATACATTGAGTGAGGTATCAGGTGATACATTGAGTGAGGTATCAGGTGATACATTGAGTGAGGTATGAGATGAGTGAGGTATGAGATGAGTGAAGTATCAGGTGATACATTGAGTGAGGTATGAGATGAGTGAGGTATCAGGTGGAACCCCAATAGAAATAAGTAACATTATACGACTTTATTGAGTTATCTACTTGCATTCCGTCAAGACTATTCTTAAAAACTATTTGCATGCTATGTACACAAATCCTTATTAAAAATTTACTTAATTATTACCCTCATCATTGGCCACAGGTGGCAACACGGTGGTACCGGGCACCTGAACTACTCTACGGTGCCCGCCACTACGACGAGGGGGTCGACCTGTGGGCTGTGGGATGTATCTTCGGTGAGATGATCAACAACTCTCCTATCTTCCCGGTAAGTCATGACAAGTGTGTGTAATTACCTTTTTGTAGCTACAGGGGCAAAGTTATGCTCGTGGTGTCCCGTCTTCAATACTTTGTTCATTTTATAATTCTGTTAAAATTCCATTGGTTGCAGCGCTTACTAATTCCTCTTTTAGGAACATTCGCTGCCTGACCACGGTAGAGTGCGGTTGTGCTCTGCACCCCTCTGCTGTTTGTAGGCGAGCTCCCTTGTCAGTTACCTGGCTGCAGTGGTGTGAAGTGGTGCTGTCACGCCTCTGTTAACAACATAGGTGCACTGTGATTGTCAAGATGGCGGTTAGTTTGAGACGCCGGATAAATACTGTAGGCATTGAGCTACTTAAAGGAACGATAACGCCTAGTTCTGCGCAAGTCCAAAGATCATCCGGGAGACATATGGCATACAAGATAGTGACTTGTATGGTGTAGCATTAAACGGAGGCCAAAGAATTTTCGTCAAACTGCTATCAGTTTAGTTTAGTTTAATATGTTTATTATGCACCCCATACCCATCCTGTGGGCGGTAGTCAAAAGATTACAGAGTACATAATGGGTCCAGGGACTGGGCCTCAAAGTTTTGATGGCTGAGCAAGTTACAGAGGTATTGAATTCACAATTTACAAAGGTAATGAACTCACAATTTACAAAGGTAACGAACTCCAGGTAGGTCTAGTCACAATCATGACAAGTTACAAAGGTATTTACAGATTACAGAGGTACATAATGGGTCCAGGGACTGGGCCCCAAAGTTTTGATGGCTGAACTAGGTACAAGGTAATGAACTCACAAGTTACAAAGGTAATGAATACTGTAAGAATGGTTACTTACGTTTATACATGGCTACAATCATGAACGAATTTTAGAGTAATGAGCAATTCACACTTCCACACCCGGTCACAACTGTAGTGAGTTATTGGTGCATATATTGATTGTTGAGTCACACACACACACACACACACACACACACACACACACACACACACACACATATACAAATTCATACACACACACACACACACACATAAACACACACACACACACACACACACACACACACACACACACACCACACACACACACACACACACACACACACACACACACACACACACACACACTCAGGAGGAGAGGTTTGTACCCAAGGGTAACAGGAATAATGAAAAAGCCAGGATGAGCCAATGGTTTACCCAAAGGTGCAGGGAGGTAAAAACCAAGTGTGCTAGGGAATGGAAGAAATATAGAAGGCAAAGGGCCCAGGAGAATAAGGAGAGCAGTCGTAGAGCCAGAAACGAATATGCACAGATAAGAAGGGAGGCCCAAAGACAATATGAAAATGACATAGCAGCGAAAGCCAAATCTGACCCGAAACTGTTGTACAGCCACATCAGGAGGAAAACAACAGTCAAGGACCAGGTAATCAAGCTAAGGAAGGAAGGAGGAGAGACAACAAGAAATGACCGTGAAGTATGTGAGGAACTCAACAAGAGATTCAAAGAAGTGTTCACAGAGGAGACAGAAGGGGCTCCAGAAAGACGGAGAGGTGGGGCACACCACCATGTGCTGGACACAGTGCACACAACCGAGGAAGAAGTGAAGAGGCTTCTGAGTGAGCTAGATACCTCAAAGGCAATGGGGCCAGATAACATCTCCCCATGGGTATTGAGAGAGGGAGCAGAGGCGCTATGTGTATCCCTAACAACAATATTCAATACATCTATCGAAACAGGGAGATTGCCTGAGGCATGGAAGACAGCAAATGTAGTCCCAATCTTTAAAAAGGAGACAGACATGAAGCATTAAACTACAGACCAGTGTCACTGACATGTATAGTATGCAAAATCATGGAGAAAATTATCAGGAGAAGAGTGGTGGAACACCTAGAAAGGAATGATCTCATCAACAGCAGCCAACATGGTTTCAGGGACGGGAAATCCTGTGTCACAACCTACTGGAGTTCTATGACATGGTGACAGCAGTAAGACAAGAGAGAGAGGGGTGGGTGGATTGCATATTCTTGAACTGCAAGAAGGCATTTGACACAGTTCCACACAAGAGATTGGTGCAAAAACTGGAGGACCAAGCAGGGATAACAGGGAAGGCACTACAATGGATCAGGGAATACTTGTCAGGAAGACAGCAGCGAGTCATGGTACGTGGCGAGGTGTCAGAGTGGGCACCTGTGACCAGCGGGGTCCCACAGGGGTCAGTCCTAGGACCAGTGCTGTTTCTGGTATTTGTGAACGACATGACGGAAGGAATAGACTCTGAGGTGTCCCTGTTTGCAGATGACGTGAAGTTGATGAGAAGAATTCACTCGATCGAAGCCCAGGCAGAACTACAAAGGGATCTGGACAGGCTGCAGACCTGGTCCAGCAATTGGCTCCTGGAGTTCAATCCCACCAAGTGCAAAGTCATGAAGATTGGGGAAGGGCAAAGAAGACCGCAGACGGAGTACAGTCTAGGGGGCCAGAGACTACAAACCTCACTCAAGGAAAAAGATCTTGGGATGAGTATAACACCAGGCACATCTCCTGAAGCGCACATCAATCAAATAACTGCTGCAGCATATGGGCGCCTAGCAAACCTCAGAACAGCATCCCGACATCTTAATAAGGAATCGTTCAGGACCCTGTACACCGTGTACGTTAGGCCCATATTGGAGTATGCGGCACCAGTTTGGAACCCACACCTAGCCAAGCACGTAAAGAAACTAGAGGAAGTGCAAAGGTTTGCAACAAGACTAGTCCCAGAGCTAAGAGGTATGTCCTACGAGGAGAGGTTAAGGGAAATCAACCTGACGACACTGGAGGACAGGAGAGATAGGGGGGACATGATAATGACATACAAAATACTGAGAGGAATTGACAAGGTGGACAAAGACAGGCTATCAGCTACGGTTTATGAATCGTTAGTCACCAGGTTTCAGGACGTAAGTCTTAGCGTCACACCAGCTGTCAATGTAAGAATGGTAGATGTTTCACGGCATTATACCTGGATCAAGTTACGCAACGTTCCCTTTGAGGCGGACGAGGCGGATATAAGGAAAGTTTTTGAGACGTATGGGACGGTGCATTATGCTCATTATGGTACGTGGGCGACAGGTGCCTATGCTGGTTTTCCAGAGGGTTCTTTCAACCTCAAAATGACTTTGAGGCACCCAATACGGTCCTACGTGTATCTCCAAGATTTCAGGGGCGCAGGTCATGGTAATGTACCCAGGACAACGACGTACGTGCCGCCTATGTTGGTGGTATGATCACATAGCGGCGACCCGTGACAAGCGAAGACGTGTGCCTGGAACCCGTGGTGGAAGTCGCAGCCCCCCGCTTCAAAGGTGGCAGGTGAGAAACAAACATCGGATGGAGGGCGTGGTGTTTGTGGAGCGAGATAGTGGATCGGGCACACAGGACGGGCGGTGAGTTGGGTCCCTCCCCCAGCTGCCTGATCAGGTATCGTCTCCTGTGGATAAGGAGGAGCGCAATTACAGGAGAAGGTTCTTGAGATTGAGGAGGAATTGGTGGAGGTGTTGAAGACTTTGGTTACCGCCAAAAGGGGGACGTTACATCTGAGCGTGGTGTCATAGGAGAGTCGTCGTTTCCAGAAAGTCGGAGACATGATAGTTTGGGACGTGATGGTGGTTTTGGAGTCGTTCGTTGAATCATTAAACCATTTCAGGTAGAGGTGGAGGTTCATCGAGAGGCATTTTCTGACCAAGAAATGTGTAACATGACGGTACGAAAAGAGGGCGGCTACGTCAGATTTGATGACGTCCTTATGCCTGCAAACGGCCTGGGAAACAGACTGAGGTGAAGTGCGAAGGTAGTGGTTAGGTGGTGGTAGCCATGATAGGAGGCACCGGAAGAAGGGGGGAGGAAGAGAGAGCACTCTGAAGGTGTCAAATTTAAAATTCAAGCTCTGGATTTGGGTAAAGAGTGATGAGAGGAAGCAGGGGTGGAACTTTAATAGGCCTTAGGTGAAATGTCTGTAAATGTTAAGGGGTTTATGTAGCGGTATGAAGAGAAATTGGTTTTTTAAATTTTCCCTGAATAAATCTAGAGTGGATGTTGTGTTCCTGCAGGAGCACAATTTTAAAGGGGTAGGGTGTTGGAGGTGGCAGGATTTGAGTAGTTACCCTGCCATCTCCCGTCTAAAAGGTGGTGTGGGAATTTTAATAAAGGAGACGAGCCCGTTTGTTTTGCAGAGAAGCGAGGGAGGAGGGGGAGGGAGGGTGTTGCGTGTGGATGGGTGGTGGATGGGAAGCGTTTTGTCTTTTTGTGAGTGTGTATGCGCCGGCAGAAAATAACATAAAGGTAAAGAATGATTTTGTGTGTGAGGATCTTGTGTTTTTCTTAAGTGCACTGCCAGAGGTGGCAATAGTTGGTGGGGACTGGAATAGTGTAATCAGGGTGGCTGATGTGGACCCAAAAGGGGCTGGATATATGTCTGTGGCTCTTAGGGATTTATTAAGGGATGTTAGGTTACGTGATGCCTTGGGGGGGGCGGTGTGGGAGACTGAATATACGTTTGTTAGGAGTGGATATGCTGCGAGACTAGATAGTGTACCTTTCTCAGGGAGTAGATAGAGTGTACCTTTCTCAGGGAGTAGATAGAGTGTACCTTTCTCAGGGAGTAGATAGAGTGTACCTTTCTCAGGGAGTGGATGTGAAATCTTTCAGTACTGTGGAGGCTACAATGTCAGATCATAGGGCAGTGGTGGTGGAGGTTGGGTGGGGGACGCTCGCGGACATATATAGAAGTTATTGGAAATTAAATATAAGTGTGTTAGGTGATGAGGAGGGGTTGGAGGGGTTTTCAGTCCTATGGAGGGAGCTTAGTGTGGAAGAACAGGGAGTGGATGACATTGTGACATGGTGGGATTGTGTTGCAAAAGAAAGGATTTATGTATTTATTTATTTATTTATTTATTTATTTATTTAGAAATTTAAGCATACATACAGAGGTACAAAAAAAATACAGGTAAGAGCAGCATGCCAAAGCCACTTATATGCATAGCATTACGGGCTGGCTTAAAATTAACTTAAGATTAACTAAGCAATGATGAAATCAGTGATAAAACATTATTGTAAACAGATAACTATAAAGCACAAATGAGTATTACAAAGACAGGTCATATGGTTGCATGCATTGCTGTTCATTCAGTAGAATGGAGTATTCTGTTAGGTAGTGTATTTAAAAAAATAACAAAGTTAGATTGGGTCCTAGGTTTAACATTTATGTGATATAATTGTGAGTAACATTTTGGATATACAATTTATAAGGTTCAGTTATTCAGTATTTATTTGGTTTTGAGTGAGTAAGTGAACTTTGAGAAGAGACTTGAATTTGTAAACAGGTAGTGTTTCTTTTATATTTACAGGTAATGAAGTCCAGATTTTAGGGCCTTTTATGTGCATTGAGTTTTTGCATAGCGTGAGATGGACACGAGGAACATCAAAGAGTGATCTGTGCCTTGTGTTATGGTCATGTGTTCTGTTGAGGTTGGCAAGGAGATGTTTGAGGGGAGGGTTAATATCAGAGTTAAGTGTTCTATGTATGTAATAGGTGCAATAATAAGTATGGATGTTTTGTATGGTGAGTAGGTTGAGTGTTTTGAATATTGGTGGAGTGTGTTGCCTGTAGTGAGAATTTGTTATCATTCTAACTGCAGCCTTTTGTTGGGTAATTAGTGGTCTGAGATGGTTAATTGTTGTTGAGCCCATGCACAAATTCCATAGGTGAGATAGGGGTAAATAAGAGAGTGATAAAGGGCCAGGAGGGTTGACTGTGGAACATAGTACCGTATCTTCGATAGTATGCCTACAGTCTTGGAAATTTTCTTAGAAATTTGTTGTACATGTGTATGAAATTTGAGTCTATTATCGAGGTGGATTCCTAAGAATTTTCCCTCTGTTAGCTTTGTGATAGGTGATCCGTTTATCGTTATGTTAAGAGGTACATCTGTAGCTCTGTTACCAAACTGAATGAAGTAGGTTTTGTCAATGTTTAGTGTAAGTTTGTTAGTCCTCATCCAGGTAGATATTTTCTGTAATTCGGTGTTTACAGTATTGGCTAGCGTGACTGGGCTCGGGTGAGAGAAGACGTATGTAGTGTCATCTGCAAAAAGTGTGGGTTTGAGTAATTGCGAAGCATTTGGTAGGTCATTTATGTATAGGAGAAAGAGAAGAGGGCCAAGGACACTTCCCTGTGGGACACCAACTGTAATTGGTTGTGCGGAAGAGCTTGCCCCATTTGCGTACACATATTGGCTTCTGTTGCTGAGGTAAGACTTGAGGTAGTTGAGGGAGTGCCCTCTAATACCATAGTGTGACAATTTTACGTGGAGCAAGTCATGGTCAACTGTATCAAAAGCTTTACGTAAGTCAATGAAGATCCCAGTGGGACTTCTTTTTTCTCTATTGCAGTGTATATATGTTCTAGCATGTGTATAATAGCATCATTAGTATTTTTATTAGGCCTGAATCGAAATTGGCAGGGGTTGAGAATGTTTTGGGAGATGAGGTAGGAGTAGATTCGTTTATGAATTAATTTTTCGAAGATTTTTGAGAGAGGGTGTAAATTGAATATTGGCCTATAGTTATTCAACTCTGTTTGGTCTCCTCCTTTATGGATCGGGATGACCCTTGCTATTTTGAGAACTGTAGGGAAGGTGGAGGATTCAATGGATTTGTTAAAGAGTGTTGCAATGATTGGTGATAGTACTTGTGACGCTTTTTTGTATATAAAGGGTGGTAAGGTATTTAAATCTCCTGCCTTGTTTTTCAGTGCGTTGATAATAAGGGAGACTTCGTATGGGTTAGTCGGAGCTAGGAACAGTGTGTTCGGGTAGTTGCCAGTGAGGTAGTCATTTGGTGGGGTATCTGAGCTTGGGATTTTATTGGCAAGGTTTTGACCTATAGTGGAGAAGAAATCATTGAGTCTGTTTGCTGTTTCTGTTGGTGGGAGTTGGGGTTCATCTGATTTTGCTAATTTTATTTCGCTATTTCGTGATATCTTTTTTGTTCCCAGAATTTCTGATAGGGTCTTCCAGGTCTTTTTATATCACCTCGTAAGTTGGATAATCTGTTCTCATAATACAATTTTTTTGCCCTTCTTATCAGGCTGGTTAGGATTGACGAGTAACGTTTTGTTTGGTCTCTGGTTATGTGACCCATTCTGTACTGTTTTTCATATCGGTGTTTTGTATTTATGGATTTGAGAATGCTGGGTGTTAGCCAGGGACTGTTCAGTCTCTTAGCTGTCATCTGTTTAGTTTTTTTAGGGCAGTGCTTGTTATAAAGGTATTGGGTCTTTTTTAGAAAATTATTAAAACATTCGTCAATATCCGTATAGATTTCTAGCTCAGTGTGCCAGTCAATGTTTGTTACTGCTGTTGTGAAGTTATTAATGGCTGCCTCATTGTGAAGTCTGAAGGTGACTTTAGTAGTGTCTTGGGGTATTTTACCAAGAGTTGTTATGAGGAAAGTAGGGTAGTGGTCTGTGGTATTATCTGTAATTATGCCTGATTTTAAAGGGGATATGGTGTTGGTCCAGATGTGGTCAAGTAGGGAAACACTAGTCTCTGTAACTCTTGTAGGTTTTGTTACTGTTGGTAGCAACATGCAGCTACTCATTGTGTTTGTGAATTCAGTAACGTGTGGGTCCTGGTCTTGCAGGAGATTTATATTGAAGTCACCTGAGAGTAGTAAGTGATCTTTGTTCATGCGTGCAGCAGTTATCATACTTCCTAGGTTTTGACTAAATTGGCTAATGTTTGATTGTGGAACTCTGTAGATGTTTATCACTGTGAGAGGTTTTTGTAGGTATTTGGATTTGAATTTAGCTATTATATATTCCCCATGTTCATCCCTTGTGCAAGTATGTGAGAGAAGGAAAACGTATTAATAATTTAAAATATGGACTGGCTAACTATTTAGAGGATAGATTAAGAGGTTGCTATGGGCGGGGGTGGGGGGGAATAATTTTCCTATGGATGAAATAGCTGAAATAAAGGGGAGATTGAGGTGTATAATTTTGATGTGTATCAGTCTTGTATGACACGATTCTTGAGGAATAAGTTCTTTGCGACAGGAAGTGTGTTTTAGTTTGTCTTTATGTTATGTGCTGAGTGTGTGCACGATGAGATATACTTAGATACTGTTTTGCTTTGTGCATACAGTGCATCTGATTAATGTGATGTTGTGAAACTTTTTGTGTGTACGTGTGTGTGTGGGTGTGTGTGTGTGTGTGTGTGTGTGTGTGTGTGTGTGTGTGTGTGTGGGTGTGTGTGTGGGTGTGTGTGTGTGTGTGGGTGTGTGTGTGTGTGTGTGTGTGTGTGTGTGTGGGTGTGTGTGGGTGTGTGTGTGTGTGTGTGTGTGTGTGTGTGGGTGTGTGTGTGTGGGTGTGTGTGTGTGTGTGAGTGTGTGTGTGTGGGTGTGTGTGTGTGGGTGTGTGTGTGAGTGTGTGTAAATATATATCCCTTTCTAATGTATTGAGCCTTAGTCATGGGTCAGACGTTATGTAATACTTTATATATGTATGATTCGATTCTTTTTAAAGTTTATAATTCTGGTCTGTACCCTGATACCGGTTTGGTGTCAATGCTAAGTTCTTGATGTTAAGTTTTAGTCTGTATGGTATACAGACATATCTAGACAGTTTGTTTTTTCGTATGTTGGTATATGTAAAGCTGTATTGTTAGGGATACGTATGTAGATGTTCTAGTAAGATTATGATGTTAGGTTTTGGTTTTTTGATTATAATATGCGAAGGATGGGATTTAGCTGATGTAACTTCTTTGTATATTTTATGTTCAAGTGTATTGAGCCTTTGTCAGATGTCATGTTATATGTACAATTTATATATATGCAAGGTTTTGCATCAATGAATGTGTATATATGTCAATTCATGACCCTGTGACAGTATTGTTTTTTTTAGCTATGTTCTTGCCGTAAGTTATTATTGTATGTTTTTGCAGCAATATCTTGCGAGCATATAGGTGAAATCTGTTTGTCAGTTAATTTGATTGAGATCCATACTTTTTCTTTATTTTTATGTTAAACTGTATTGGTTTTAAATAAAATATAAAAAAAAATCCTCTTTTAATGCATCTCACTGTGATCCAACAATTAAATTAATATTTGCACCGATAACTCATTACAGTTGTGACCGGGTGTTGACGTGTGAATTGCTCATTGCTTTATAATTTGTTAATGATTGTAACCATGTATAAACGTAAGTAAATTTACTTACTTACATGATTCATTACCTTTGTAACTTGTGACTTCATTACCTTTGTACCTAGTTCACCTATCAAAACTTTGGGGGCCCAGTCCCTGGACCCATTATGTACCCCTGTAATCTGTAAATACCTTTGTAACTTGCCATGATTGTGACCAGACCTATCTGGAGTTCATTACCTTTGTAACTTGTTCAGATATGAAAACTTTAGGGCCTAGTTCCTGGACCCATTATGTACTTCTGTAATCTTTTGACTACCGCCCACAGGATGGGTATGATGGGGTGCATAATAAACATATTAAACTAACTAACCACTGGTTAACCAGTCTGTCCGAGAAGAAAATTTTTCTACTATCCTTTCCACTCCACTTTTTCCTCAATTTGCAACAGCGACCTCTTGTTAGCCACTTTTTTTCTAAGTTCTCCATTATGCTTAATCCGTGTAAATGTTATTTTTCAGTGGCCTATGCTTGTCTTTCTTATATTTTCCAATAGGTCTATATGTCACAACATGCTCTTGAAGGCTAAAATGCACAGTACATTTTGTCATCTCATTTATGCATTGTTTTTCCTCTGATTCTTTCTATTCGTGATTTTTTTCATTTTCAACACAACCAAAACCAGTAACATTTTCTATCAACAGCGTCCCTCAATAACACAGAGTTACCTTATTTTATCTGCGATCTACTTTTAAATTTCTTGACTAATATTGGCTCTAGCAGTGAATTCTTGAGTCAGTACCACCTGTTATTCAATCTCTGTCTTTTCTCGAGTGAATTTTACAAAGCTATCTTCAGTCTTAGAGGTACATTTTTCCAGACCTTTCCTCTCCTTTAAACTTTTAACACTTTCAGAATTATCTTGTGCTAGCTGCAGCTGCTGCTCTAATCCTGTCTTATGCTTAGCTATTCCTGCATAACTATCTTCTAATTTAGATTTGTAGTTCACGAAACAATTCATATCCTTCTCAATATTATCCTTGTTTATAGATAATTTCTGACCTATCACCATTCATCACCTCGGCTTGCTCATTCATCACCTCGGCTTGCTCATTCATCACCTCGGCTTACTCACTCACTGTCTTCTGCATTTGTTGTAAAGTAGCCTTTAAATCTTCAAGGACCCCAGTGGAAATAAGTCAATGACTTTTTATGGTTATCTTTGGTAATTTACACAATGTATGATAATTGTACTTATGTGTACCTGTACTTAAATAAACTTACTTCTACATGTATTTCTTTTTTAAAGTTGTATTTTCCTTATTTAATTTATCTATTAATCCTTCTTGCCTTACTTGAATTTCTTCACTCTCAGTCATTCTATTCGTCCATCTACTGGTTTTCTTGTCTCCAGGTAGAGTATACAGTCACAGCAGCAGTACTTACACCAGGTCCTTCACCCATCTTGTATATAAACAAATGGACTATTATACTGTTGTGCTATCCTGTTTCTCCTTAATATGTTGTATACTTTATTCTTACCCAAGAAAATGATCCATATTAATAATTTCCTTCTCTTTATATGGACACCTCTCACACAAAAGGCTCTACGACTTAATTTATGTCTGCATAAATAACTCACTACGATTGTAACCAGATGTAAACATGTAAACAGTTCATTATCACCGTAACTTGTTTAGCTTTCAAAACTTTACGGCCGAGTCATTAGATCCATTATGTGACTGTAATCTTTTGACTATCGCCCACAGGATGGGTATGTGGTACATAAAACTCCATCACCACAAAACAGGCACAGTCCTTTTTTCCAGGTAACGGTAGCTGACGTCTGCTCTCCTCGGCCGGTGTACTCACCTAATTGTGGTTGCAGGGGTCGAGACTCAGCTCCTGGCCCCGCCTCTTCACTGATCGCTACTAGGTCCTCTCCCTCTCTGCTTCCTGAGCTTTGTCATACCTCTTCTTAAAACTATGTATGGTTCCTGCCTCCACTACTTCACTTGCTAGGCTATTCCACTTCCTGACGACTCTGAAGAAATACTTCCTAACGTCCCTGTGACTCGTCTGAGTCTTCAGCTTCCAGTTGTGACCCCTTGTTTCTGTGTCCCCTCTCTGGAACATCCTGTCTCTGTCCACCTTGTCTATTCCCCGCAGTATCTTGTATGTCGTTATCATGTCTCCCCTGACCCTTCTGTCCTCCAGTGTCGTCAGTCCGATTTCCCTCAACCTTTCCTCGTACGACATTCCCCTGAGCTCTGGGACTAGCCTTGTTGCAAACCTTTGTACTTTCTCTAACTTCTTGACGTGCTTGACTAGGTGTGGGTTCCAGACTGGTGCTGCATACTCCAGTATGGGCCTAACATACACAGTGTACAGTGTCTTGAACGATTCCTTATTAAGGTATCGGAACGCTATTCTCAGGTTTGCAGGCGCCCGTATGCTGCAGCAGTTATTTGGTTGATGTGTGCCTCCGGTGACGTGCTCGGTGTTATGGTCACTCCAAGATCTTTCTCCCTGAGTGAGGTCTGTAGTCTTTGTCTGCGGTCTTCTTTGCCCCTCCCCAATCTTCATGACTTTGCATTTGGCAGGATTGAACTCGAGAAGCCAGTTTCTGGACCACATGTCCAGCCTGTCCAGGTCTCTTTGCAGTCCTGCCTCATCCTCATCCGATTTAATTCTTCTCATCAACTTCAAATCATCTGCGAATAGGGACACTTCAGAGTCTATTCCTTCCATCATGTCGTTTGCATATATCAAAAATAGCACTGGTCCTAGAACTGACCCCTGTGGGACCCCGCTCGTCACAAGCGCCCACTGTGATACCTCTTCACGTACCATGACTCGTTGTTGCCTCCCTGTCAGGTATTCCCTGATCCATTGCAGTGCCCTCCCTGTTATATGCGCCTGATCCTCCAGCTTCTGCACTAATCTCTTGTGGGGAACTGTGTCAAAGACCTTCCTGCAGTCTAGGAAAACGCAATCAACCCACCCCTCTCTCTCGTGTCTTACTTTTGTTACCTTGTCATAAAACTCCAGGAGGTTTGTGACACAGGATTTGCCTTCCATAAACCCATGCTGGTTTTCATTTATAATCTTGTTCCGTTCCAGGTGTTCCACCACTCTCCTGATAATCTTCTCCATGACTCTGCACACAATACATGTCAGAGACACAGGTCTGTAGTTTAGTGCCTCATTTCTGTTTCCTTTCTTAAATATGGGAACTACATTTGCTGTTTTCCATTTCTCAGGTAGTTGCCCAGTTTCAAGGGATGTGTTGAAGATTGTGGTTAGGGGCATGCACAGCATCTCTGCTCCTTCTCTAAGGACCCATGGGGAGATGTTGTCCGGTCTCATCGCCTTTGAGGTATCAAGGTCACTTAGCAGCTTCTGCACCTCCTCCTTGGTTGTTTGTATGTCATCCAACACTTGTTGGTATATTCCCTCTTGATGTTCCCTTCTGTGCTGTCTTCCCACAGCCATTCCTGCCTCTACTGTAAAAACTTCCTTAAATCTCCTGTTTAGCTCCTCACATACCTCCTGGTCATTTCTTGTGAGTTCTCCACCTTCTGTCCTCAGTCTGATCACCTGGTCTTTGACTGTTGTCTTCCTCTTGATGTGGCTATACAACAGTTTCGGGTCAGTCTTGATTTTCGATGCTATGTCATTTTCATACTGTCGCTGGGCTTCCTTCCTTACCTGTGCATACTCGTTCCTGGCTCTGCGACTGATCTCTCTATTTTCATGTGTTCTCTGCCTTCTGTAATTTTTCCATTCTATATTGCACTTTGTTTTTGCCTCCTTACACCGTCGGTTAAACCAGGGGCTCGTTCTGGTCTTCCCATTGTTTCTGTTGCTCTTGGGAATAAACCTTTCCACTGCCTCCTTGCATTTTGTTGTTACATATTCCATCATTTCGTTTACTGGCTTTCCTGCCAGTTCTCTGTCCCACGGAACCTCCTGCAGGAAGTTCCTCAACCCTATGTAGTCCCCTCTTTTATAGTCAGGCTTTTCCCATTAAACTCCTGTTATTCTCTCCACTTGCAGCTCTACTATGTATTCAAAGCACAGAACCACGTGGTCGCTAGCTCCTAGGGGACTCTCATAGTGATGTCCTCAATGTCTGAACTGCCCAGGGTGAACACAAGGTCCAGTCTTTCTGGGTCATCCTCCCCTCTCACTCTGGTAGTGTCCTTAACATGTTGGTGCATGAGGATTTCCAGCACCACGTCCATCTTGGCTCTCCATGTTTCGGGACCACCATGTGGCTCCAGGTTTTCCCAGTCAATCTCCCTGTGGTTGAAATCCCCCATAACCAGCAACTTTGCTCTGCTGGAGTGAGCTCTTCTTGCCACCTCAGCAAGTGTGTCCACCATTGCTCTGTTGCTCTCTTCATATTCCTCTCTTGGGCTCCTGCAGTTCTGTGGTGGATTATACATCACTGCAATGACCACCTTGTGCTCCCCAGACTGAAGTGTACCTACTATGTAGTCTCTTTCTTCCGTCTCGTCTATGCCTCGCATTTTCTCGAATTTCCATCTGTTTTTTACGAGCAGAGCAACCCCTCCTCCCCCTCTGCCCCTTCTATCTTTCCTCATGATCTGGTATTCTGGTGGGAAGATTGCATCTGTGTGTGTGTGTGTGTGTGTGTGTGTGTGTGTGTGTGTGTGTGTGTTGTGTGTGTGTGCGTGTGTGTGTGTATACTCACCTAATTGTGGTTGCAGGGGTCGAGACTCAGCTCTTGGCCTCGTCTCTTCACTGATCGCTACTATGACCTCTCTCTCTCTCTTCTCCTTGAGCTTTGTCATACCTCGTCTTAAAGCTATGTATGGCTCCTGCCTCCACTACCTCACTTGCTAGGCTGTTCCACTTCCTGACTACTTTATGACTGAAGAAGTACTTCCTAACATCCCTTTGAATCATCTGGGTGTTCAATTTCCAATTGTGACTCCTTGTTTCTGTGTCCCCTCTCTGGAACATCCTGTCGCTGTCCACCTTGTCTATTCCACGCAGTATTTTGTATGTCGTTATCATGTCTCCTTTAACCCTCCTGTCCTCCAGTGTTGTCAGGCCGATTTCCCTTAACCTTTCTTCGTAGGACATTCCCCTTAGCTCTGGAACTAACCTTGTCGCAAACCTTTGCACTTTCTCTAATTTCTAGACGTGCTTGATCAAGTGTGGGTTCCAAACAGGTGCTGCATACTCCAGTATGGGCCTGACGTACACGGTGTACAGTGTCTTGAACGATTCCTTACTAAAGTATCGGAACGCTTTTCTCAGGTCTGCCAGGCGCCCATATGCTGCAGCAGTTATGTGGTTGATGTGTGTGTACTCACCTCTTTGTGGTTGCAGGGGTCGAGTCACAGCTCCTGGCCCCGCCTCTTCGCTGATTGCTACTAGGTCCTCTCTCTCCCTGCCCCATGAGCTCTATCATACCTCGCCTTAAAACTATGTATGGTTCCTGCCTCCACCACATCACTTTCTAGGCTATTCCATGGCCTGACTACTCTATGACTGAAGAAATACTTCCTAACATCCCTTTGATTCATCTGAGTCTTCAACTTCCAATTGTGACCTCTTGTGTCTGTGTCCCATCTCTGGAACATCCCGTCTTTGTCCACCTCGTCTATTCCGCGCAGTATTTTATATGTCGTTATCATGTCTCCCCTGACCCTCCTGGCCTCCAGTGTCGTCAGGCCGATTTCCCTCAACCTTTCTTCATAGGACAATCCCCGTAGCTCTGGGACTAGTCTTGTTGCAAACCTTTGCACTTTCTCTAATTTCTTGACGTGCTTGACTAGGTGTGGATTCCAAACTGGTGCTGCATACTCCAGTATGGGCCTGACGTAGATGGTGTACAGAGTCTTAAACGAATCCTTACTGAGGTATCGGAACGCTATCCGTAGGTTTGCCAGGCGCCCGTATGCTGCAGCAGTTATCTGATTGATGTGCGCCTCAGGAGATATGCTCGGTGTTATACTCACCCCCAGATCTTTTTCCTTGAGTGAGGTTTGCAGTCTTTGGCCATCTAAACTATATTGTGTCTGCGGTCTTCTTTGCCCTTCCCCAATCTTCATGACTTTGCATTTGGTAGGGTTAAATTCAAGGAGCCAGTTGCTGGACCAGGCTTGTAGCCTGTCCAGGTCTCTTTGTAGTCCTGCCTGATCCTCGTCCGATTCGATTCTTCTCATTAACTTCACATCGTCTGCAAACAAGGACACTTCTGAGTCTATCCCTTCCGTTATGTCGTTCACGTATACCAAGAACAGCACAGGTCCTAGGACTGACCCCTGTGGAACCCCGCTTGTCACAGGCGCCCACTCTGACACCTCGTCGCGTACCATGACTCGTTGTTGCCTCCCTGTCAGATATTCTCTGATCCATTGCAGTGCCTTTCCTGTTATGTGTGCCTGGTCCTCTAGCTTTTGCAGTAACCTCTTGTGAGGAACTGTGTCGAAGGCCTTCTTGCAGTCCAAAAATACGCAGTCGATCCACCCCTCTCTCTCTTGTCTTACTTCTGTCACCTTGTCATAAAACTCTAGTAGGTTTGTGACACAGGATTTTCCTTCCCTGAAACCGTGCTGGTTGTCAATTATACACTTGTTTCTTTCCAGGTGCTCCACCATTCTCCTCCTGATGATCTCCATGACCTTACATACTATACACGTTAGTGATACAGGTCTGTAGTTTAGTGCCTCATGTCTGTCTCCCTTTTTAAAAATTGGGACTACATTTGCCATTTTCCATACCTCAGGGAGTTGCCCAGTTTCAAATGATGTGTTGAAGATCTTTGTTAATGGCTCACACAATATCTCTGCTCCCTCTTTAAGGACCCATGGAGAGATGTTGTCTGGTCCCACCGCCTTTGAGGTGTCAAGTTCGCATAGCAGCTTCTTCACCTCCTCCTTGGTTATATGTGTGTGTGTGTGTGTGTGTGTGTGTGTGTGTGTGTGTGTGTGTGTGTGTGTGTGTGTGTGTGTGTGTGTATGTGTGTGGTGTGTGTGTATGTGTGTGGTGTGTGTGTGTATGTGTGTGGTGTGTGTGTATGTGTGTGGTGTGTGTGGTGTGTGGTGTGTGGTGTGTGTGTGTGTGTGTGTGTGTGTGCGTGTGTGTGTGTGTGTGTGTGTGTGTGTGTGTGTGTGTGTGTGTGTGTGTGTGTGTGTGTGTGTGTGTGTGTGTGTGTGTGTACTTTTCTTTCTGGTGGAGTATACCTGGATGGTGTTCCGGAGGTCATCGCCCCTGCAGCCCGGTCCATGACCAAGCCTCATTTATTTTATCATCAGTAAACTTAGCTACATAGAGTGAAAGTGATAATGCCAGCAACAGTTTATCATTCTCCCGCTCAATATGTTGTGTATCTAGGAGTATCAACCTTGATAATTGATACCGACAAGTAGCTTATAAAAGACGCTTGATCAATCACTATGACATATTTATTAGATAACATGTCAGTAAATAACGAAAAAAGGCACAATACCGTGACTGGAACGATACACAAATAACAGCACATAAAAGAGAGAAGCTTACGACGACATTTCGTCCAAGTCGGACCGAAACGTCGTCGTAAGCTCCTCTCTTCTATATGCGCCTTATTTGTGTAACATGTCAGTCCTGGGATCTTGGTCATTAACATACTGTTATTCCTGAACTTTATATGTTAGAAGTGATCAAGGTCCCAAGACCTAAATGTTTTTCTAATTAATATATCCTAGTGTTTGCTTATGTGTTCATCCTAATTGTTGGTAGTGTAGGTGGGAAGCGGTGAGGTGTGTAAGATTAGTGTGGGTAGGGTGGATGAAGGCTGGTGCGTTGGTGGTGGTGGGGCAGGTAGGTGGTGTAGGGGGTGATGTAGAATTGTGAGTGGGGGGAAAGCTGGTGCAGGTGGTCGGGAAGCAAGTTGAAGGGGCAGGAGGATTAGGCAGTGTATTGGTAGGTGAGAACTGTTTAATGCATTAAGTTATGTCATACAGTGGTGGTTGTGGTTGCAGGGAGAGAGCGACATAGACCAGCTGTGTGTGGTGCTGCAGATCTTGGGAACACCTAGTGAAGCTACCTGGCCAGGTCTCTCCCGGCTCCCTGACTACAAGAAGATCACCTTTCCCGAGTCCAAGCCAGTTCCCCTTGAACAGGTTAGTTCATTATTTCATCAACAATCTCAGCTTGTAAACACTAGGTGACTTCATTCTTTCATCATGAATCAAATTCCTTAACTCTAGAGCAGGCAAATCTGCTTATTAAATAAGATCCTAAATCTATAATCGATAAGAGTAGGAATCATCATTTGGTCTCCTTAGGTAGCTGAGTAATAAATAGTAAGATGCGTGTACTTTCATTTCCATCGTCCGTATCAGCAAGAGAAGGTTAGGAAACAGAAGTGTTTCCTGACGCGGGTCTTAGTCAGATAATGACCCGCCATGGGAGCTTTTGGTCATCTGACTGAGGCCTTCCGCTGGCTTACCGGTCCCCCTTTAAAAAATTTGGTCCTAGTTATAACCAAGAGAAGGCTTCCAAGCGTAGTACAGACTTCCTGCAACTAGGATAAACCTAGCACTGGCGCATCAAGTGTTAGTTTTTACAACTAATTTGCGCATAACAGTACGTCTTTATCGCGCTATAGAAAATAACATTGAAGCATCAAATATATTTTTTAAGATTAACAAATCTTCAAGTAATCCAGAATTCTGCCGCAGGTAACATTTAGAGTAATACTATACCTAATGCATTCCTGTTAAATATTTAACCATAGATTCTACGGGGTGTCATGATGGTGATAAAGGGCTTTTGTTCTAAGGAACTGGAGGTATCTTTCCTTTTCTCGTGTTAAACCTGATTATTTCAATATATCCAGGCACTGGATGACCCCTTACGATTTAGAGCATCCACGTGATATAATACAGAGAGGAAAATGCTGTGTATGTAAAGTCAATGTTTTTTGAAGTTTATAATATAATTACTATATTTGTAATGTTAGTTACACTTAATAGCCACTCAGAGTCTACATGTTAGAACACTGTGGAGACATGTCTGAACACATCAAGCGAGTCACACGCTGACACATCGAAGGAGGCACTTCTTCGACACATCAAACGACGCACGGCTCTAACATATCAAACGAGGCACGGCTCTGATATAAATCAGGCGAGGCACGGCTCTGACATAAATCAGGCGAGGCACGGCTCTGATATAAATCAGGCGAGGCACGGCTCTGGTATAAATCAGGCGAGGCACGGCTCTGACATAAATCAGGCGAGGCACGGCTCTGGCATAAATCAGGCGAGGCACGGCTCTGATATAAATCAGGCGAGGCACGGCTCTGATATAAATCAGGCGAGGCACGGCTCTGACACAGATCAAGTGAGGAGCAACGTAAACATGACCTTGACCCTAGTGTCCAGTCCGACCATCATTATGGCTAATTAAATTCATATGCAGGCGATAAACCTTTAGGGGTCATACGACAGCTATAAGGTAGGAGATAATCGGGGGTTTGAAACACGGGAGGGTAGCTCCATTTCTTTGGATCAAGAAACCTTCACGGGCATTACGGCGTTTATCTGTAAGGGCCACTACGGTAGAGTGAAGTGAACATATTACATCAGTATACATTTTTAATGTATATGCTTGTTCTTTGAAAGACTCCCATTAAATTTTCACCTGACATATTGAGGCTACATAGCACACAGGTAACACAAGTGAGGGTTCATCAGGCCAACAATAACGTCAGTTAGCGCCTTTTATGTCCAAACAATAGTTAGGTTCAATTAACAAAGTCATTATTTCTACAGTCATTATTCTTTATATTTTTGTTATACTGTTTGAATTGCGTTTTGTCAGACAAGTTAATTGAACACTGGAGAAATGACGTGAGTTTATGCTGTTTTGTTGGAGTAAATATGCGAGTTGGAGCAGATTATGTTAAGTCCTTGGAAAACTGTGCTGATGCAGGTGATTGTATGGTGGTAATATATGACTATGTTGATTCTGCCAGTCACTCTTCCTCTCTCATTCACTAGCCAAAGGGAAAGACACACTTAAAGAAGTAAGTAACGCAGCACGTGACTTGTGAATTATAAGTAACTCAGCTGTAAGACACCAGGCGGAAGTCAAATTACACACACACACACACACACACACACACACACATACACACACACACACACACACACACACACACACACACACACACACACACACACACACACACACACACACATACAGTAGCACTCAATGAAGAGGCGGGGCCAGAAGCTGAGTCTCGACCCCTGCAACCACAATTAGGTGAGTACACACACATATACACACATAGGATAGAGAGATACGGGTAAAGTAATTTTCTTGGACTCTACAAAGGCTTTCGACAGAGACTATTATAAAACTAGAAGAGCAGACAGAAATAACAGGATGCTTCAATGGATCAAGGAATACCCAAGGACGGATACAACGGGTGATGGTCTGTGACGAGTTGTCGGAATGGGTGCAAGTGACGAGTGTGGGTTCCACTAGGATCAGTCTTAGGGCTGGTGCTGTTTCTCGTATACGTAAATGACATGACAGAGGGGATAGTCAGAGGTATCCCCGTTCGCAGACGACGCGAGACTAATGAGACGACTACAAGCAGACGAAGATCAGGCAAGGCTACCAAGGAATCTCGACAGACGCCTGGTTTGACAAAAGGCTTATGGAGTTAACCCCACTAAGTACAAAGTCGTGAAGCTTGGGGAAGGACAAGGACTGCAGACGGGGTACAATCTCCAAACCTCACTCAAGGAAGACCTTGGAGTGAGTATCATACCGAGCATATCCCCTGAGGCGCACATTTGCTAAATAGCTGCTGCAGCAAATGAGTATCTAGCAAATCTAAGAAGAGTGTTTCGACATCTAAATAAGGAGCCAAGCACTTCAAGAAATTGGAGAAAGTACAGAGATTTGCAATAAGACTAGTCCCGGAGCTAAGAGATATGCCCTATGAAGAGAGGTTAAGGGAACTCAATCTGACGACACTGAAGAACAGGAGGAATATGAAGGTTATGTAACGACGTATAAAATACTGAGAAGAATTGACAAGGTGGACAGGGCCAGAATGTTTCAGAGATGGGAACTAGGAACAAGAAGGTACAACTGGAAGTTGAAAACTCAGATGAGTCATAGAGATATTTAGAAGTATTTCTTCAGCCTTAGAATTGTCAGGAAGTGAAACAATCTGAAGAGTAAAGTTGTAGAGGTGGGATCCATACATAGCTTTAAGAAGAGGTACGACAGGGCTTGTAAAGCCAGGAGTGGACCTAGTAGCGACCAGCGAAGAGGCAGGGCTAGGAACTGTGAATCGACCTCCCCTGTAACCACATATTGGCTGAGCACACAGGAGGTACCAATAATAAACCAGATTACAGAGGAGGGGACTATGCAGGGATTAGAAATTTATAAGCAAATTCAGCAGACAAACCACGAGATGTTAAGTAAAAGCACCACGTGCAACTAATGAGACATCTTGACTTAACAAAGCTCCTGGAGAGCATAACATTGTTGCAGTACAATGTCTCATTAGCTGCACATGTGTTCTTTTACGTAACATATTGTTAGTAATTCTACTGACATTATTATAACCCACGAGATGGAGGGTCTCGCCAGAAAGTGCCTGAAGTGTGAGAAGTCAAGAAACAGAGAGAGCCCTGGGTTTAATCAGAGATGCAGAGAGGCCAAAGGAAGGTGCAAAAGTGCATGGAAAAATTACAGACGACAGAGAGTAGGGAGGCCAGCAGAACAGTGAGGAATGACTATGCAAGGATGAGAAGAGAAGCAGAACGTCAGTTTGAGGATGACTTAGCAGCCAAGTTGGTGCCAAATCAGCGTCGATGGAGAGAGAGAGGAAAGGGTTGGGTGGGGGGGGGGGGAACAGAAAACGATAGACATGTTTGGAAGGAATTAAGATTACAGTATTTAAGGAAGTATTCACTGAGGAAACAGAATGCAGGGTCGCAAGGGCTAATCAGCATATGTTAGATAGAATTCTGTAGTAAAGGATGATGTAATGAAATACTGAATGAGTTAGACACATCAAAATTTTTTGGGTCTGATGACATTATCATTATGGATAATGAAAAGAGTGAAAGAACTGTAAGAACCTATAGTAATGATTTGCAGCATGTTCCAAGAGACGGGAAACTTACCGAACAGCTAGAAAACTGCAAACGTGATCCCAGTATACAGTAGGGGACAGACGAGCGCTGAATTACAGTCCTGTATCACTGATATGTTATTGTCCAAAGTATTAGAAAGGATAATCTGGAAAAGGTTGGTTGAACACTTAGAAAGATGGGATTTTTTTAAGAAAACCAGCACAGATTACAAGAAAGTAAGTCTCACCTCACTAACCTGCTGGAGTTCCATAAAAGCATAATGGAAATAAAGCAAAACAACAATGGGTCGACTGCATATTGTTGGATTGTATTCAAACATTTGACACTGCATCCCATAGATTAGAAAAACAGACAGTGATACGGGGTACAAATAAATTGCATAATATCTGCAGCATGTGCGAGGGTTACTAATCTAAGAACTGCTTTCAGAAAACTCAATAAAGATTCAGGACTCTCTTCATGACATATGTTATATATGTTAGGCCCATCCTGGAGTATGCAACACCAGCATGGAACCCCCACTTGATGAAGCGTGTATGAAAAATAAAAAAAGGTCCAGAAGTTTGCAACAAGACTAGTCCCAGAGCTGTTATGAAGAAAGACTAAGGGACCTGAACCTGACGACTATAGAAGAATTAGGGAAGACATGATTACGACACACATGTTTCTCATGGGCTTTGACAGACCATGTAGGGACTTAACTTATTTGAAACAAGAGGCATAGAGGTGAGGCTTCAGATGGCAGGTAAAGACGTCGAAGAGCCCTATTGGCATAAAGAAAAGCTTTTTCAGTCGCATGGTGGTAAATAAACGGAATAAGGAAGCTGAGGTAGTAGAGACAAACTCAGTACACAGTTTCAAGAGTAGGTATGAGAAGGCCTGTGAGACCAGGAACCAATAATATCGACGACTGTAATTTAGGAGGCAGAACCAAGAGCTGAGACGACCTCCGCAAACAGGATAAATTACGACTGGCAGACTCAAGGTAACAGAAGCAGTACTTTATAACCCCCACTGAACAAGAGGAGACAGAGGCAGCAGTACAAGGAGAATATAACTACAATACAAATTATAGAAAAAGCAGTACAGTGATCGAGTACAAGCAAAGCAAAGCTACTGCTTGAAGGAGATTTCAGTCACAATGGAGGATCAGAAACATAGAGAGCAAAATTGATGATTGCATTAGTCAACATGTCAAAAGAAAAAGGTAGGAACGAATTATTCTTGACCTGGCTTTCACTTTAAGTAACTCCGACAGAGGTGAAATTGAAAATTGGCTACCACTATGGGGTAGTGACTATACGGTTCTTATTTATTTATTTATTTATTTATTTATTAACAATTTGAGCATACATACAGAGGTACAGAAAAAAAATACAGATAAGAGCAGCATGCCAAAGCCACTTATACTATGCATAGCATTACGGGCTGGCTTAAAATTAACTAAGCAATGATGAAATCAGTGATAATACATTATTGTAAACAGATAACTATAAGCACAAATGAGTATTACAAAGACAGGTCATAGGGTTGCATGCATTGTTGTACATTCAGTCGTACGGAGTATTCTGTTAGGTAGTGTATTTAAAAAATAATAAAGTTAGATTGGGTTTTAGGTTTAACATTTATGTGATATAATTGTGAGAAACATTTAAGATATACAATTTATAAGGTTCAGTTATTCAGTATTTATTTGGTTTTGGGTGAGTAAGTGATCTTTGAGAAGAGACTTGAATTTATAAACAGGTAGTGTTTCTTTTATATTTACAGGTAATGAATTCCAGATTTTAGGGCCTTTTATGTGCATTGAGTTTTTGCATAGTGTGAGATGGACACGAGGAACATCAAAGAGTGATCTGTGCCTTGTGTTATGGTCATGTGTTCTGTTGAGGTTGGCAAGGAGATGTTTGAGGGGAGGGTTAATATCAGAGTTAAGTGTTCTATGTACGTAATAGGTGCAGTAATAAGTATGGATGTTTTGTATGGTGAGTAGGTTTAGTGTATTGAATATTGGTGGAGTGTGCTGCCTGTAGTGAGAATTTGTTATCATTCTAACTGCAGCCTTTTGTTGGGTAATTAGTGGTCTGAGATGGTTAATTGTTGTTGAGCCCCATGCACAAATTCCATAGGTAAGATAGGGGTAAATAAGAGAGTGATATAGGGCCAGGAGGGCTGACTGTGGAACATAGTACCGTATCTTCGATAGTATGCCTACAGTCTTGGAAATTTTCTTAGAAATTTGTTGTATATGTGTATGAAATTTGAGTCTATTATCGAGGTGGATTCCTAAGAATTTTCCCTCTGTTAGCTTTGTGATAGGTGATCCGTTTATCATTATGTTAAGAGGGACATCTGTAGCTCTGTTACCAAACTGAATGAAGTAGGTTTTGTCAATGTTTAGTGTAAGTTTGTTAGTCCTCATCCAGGTAGATATTTTCTGTAATTCGGTATTTACAGTATTGGCTAGCGTGACTGGGCTCGGGTGAGAGAAGACGTATGTAGTGTCATCTGCAAATAGTGTGGGTTTGAGTAATTGCGAAGCATTTGGTAGGTCATTTATGTATAGGAGAAAGAGAAGAGGGCCAAGGACACTTCCCTGTGGGACACCAACTGTAATTGGTTGCGCAGAAGAGTTTGCCCCATTTGCGTACACATATTGGCTTCTGTTGCTGAGGTATGACTTGAGGTAGTTGAGGGAGTGCCCTCTTATACCATAGTGTGACAATTTTACGTGGAGCAAGTCATGGTCAACTGTATCAAAAGCTTTACGTAAGTCAATGAAGATCTCCAGTGGGACTTCTTTTTTCTCTATTGCAGTGTATATATGTTCTAGCATGTGTATAATAGCATCATTAGTATTTTATTAGGCCTGAATCCAAATTGGCAGGGGTTGAGTATGTTTTGGGAGATAAGGTAGGAGTAGATTCGTTTATGAATTAATTTTTCGAAGATTTTTGAGAGAGGGTGTAAGTTGGATATTGGCTTATAGTTATTCAACTCTGTTTGGTCTCCTCCTTTGTGGATCGGGGTGACCCTTGCTATTTTGAGTACTGTAGGGAAGGTGGAGGATTCAATGGATTTGTTAAAGAGTGTTGCAATGATTGGTGATAGCACTTGTGTCAGTTTTTTGTATATAAAGGGTGGTAAGGTATTTAAATGTCCTGCCTTGTTTTTTAGTGCGTTGATAATAAGGGAGACTTCGTATGGGTTAGTCGGAGCTAGGAACAGTGTGTTCGGGTAGTTGCCGGTGAGGTAGTCATTTGGTGGGGTATCTGAGCTTGGGATTTTATTGGCAAGGTTTTGTCCTATAGTGGAGAAGAAATCATTGAGTCTGTTTGCTGTTTCTGTTGGTGGGAGTTGGGGTTCATCTGATTTTGCTAATTTTATTTCGCTATTTCGTGATATCTTTTTTGTTCCCAGAATTTCTGATAGGGTTTTCCAGGTCTTTTTTATATCACCTCGTAAGTTGGATAATCTGTTCTCATAATACAATTTTTTTGCCCTTCTTATCAGGCTGGTTAGGATTGACGAGTAACGTTTTGTTTGGTCTCTGGTTATGTGACCCATTCTGTACTGTTTTTCATATTGGTGTTTTGTATTTATGGATTTGAGAATGCTGGGTGTTAGCCAGGGACTGTTCAGTCTCTTAGCTGTCATCTGTTTAGTTTTTCTAGGGCAGTGCTTGTTATAGAGGTATTGGGTCTTTTTTAGAAAATTATTAATACATTCGTCAATATCTGTATAGATTTCTAGCTCAGTGTGCCAATCAATGTTTGCTACTGCTGTTGTGAAGTTATTAATGGCTGCCTCATTGTGAAGTCTGAAGGTGACTTTAGTAGTGTCTTGGGGTAGTTTACCAAGAGTTGTTATGAGGAAAGTAGGGTAGTGGCCTGTGGTATTATCTGTAATTATGCCTGATTTTAAAGGGGATATGGTGTTGGTCCAGATGTGGTCAAGTAGGGAAACACTAGTCTCTGTAACTCTTGTAGGTTTTGTTACTGTTGGTAGTAACATACAGTTACTCATTGTGTTTGTGAATTCAGTAACGTGTGGGTCCTGGTCTTGCAGGAGATTTATACTGAAGTCACCTGAGAGTAGTAAGTGATCTTTGTTCATGCGTGCATCAGTTATCATACTTCCAAGGTTTTGACTAAATTGGCTAATGTTTGACTGTGGAACTCTGTAGATGTTTATCAATGTGAGAGGTTTTTGTAGGTATTTGGATTTGAATTTAGCTATTATATATTCCCCATGTTCATCCCTTGTGCAAGTATTAGTGATACATTCTAGTTGGTCTGAGTAGTATATGGCTGTGCCACCCCCTTGTTGGTCTGGCCTACAGTTGTGTATGGCTGTGTAACCAGGAATGGCATAGACATCTGTACTATAGTTAGTAATAGTTAGTAAAAGAAGAGTAGATGAGGAACTTAGCAGAAAGTAACAAAAAAAAAATCACAGAAGAATGAGGGGAGCTACATAAGTATATTGGTCCAACTGCAGATTAACAGAAACTAGAGAGCATCCCCACAACAGAGTGAAACGATGAAACAAACGAAGAAACTGGGATAGGACAATATATCTCCATGGGTACTAAGATAAGGAGTAAAACCACTGCGTGGCCTACGACGATCTTCAACCATTGCTCGAGATGGGGCAGCTACCTGATAACTGGTAAAGTGATAATTTAGTTCCTAAATAAAAACGGGAACGGACAAGAGACTGATCATTGAACACATATTAGAGCAATATAAAATAAAAAGAAAATATTTGTGTACATGGAAGAGAGAGGCTTTGCCAGATAAAACAAGTCTGCAATGGATGGATTGCATCTTCCTGGACTTCAAGAAGCGTGATTAATAATAAGGGATAAGTCATATCATTAGTATTACAGTCAAAACTAGGCGCTAAACCCACAAGGGTCTTACAGACGGGATAAGTCATAGATATGAACGGGAGTAATAAGTGGGAATTTTTTTTTGGTCCAAATATAAAGGAATTCACAACAGGGATCAAAGGTCTGCGTGTCTTTACTGATGATGTTAAATTATTAAGAGGGACAGGTACACTCTAGTGCACCGGCAGTGCTGAATGATCCATACAGGTTTATCTTTCTTTTTTTTTTAATGATAATAATGAAACTCCAGGGAACAAGCCTATTGTGGTCCACTCGAACTTGTGCTCTTTACCCTATCATTCGAGTGCTTTGGTAACATGGGTCATACTCCCTTACACTCATGTTTTCCTACTCCCTTACACTCATGTTTTCCTACTCCCTTACACTCATGTTTTCCTACTCCCTTACACTCATGTTTTCCTACTCCCTTACACTCATGTTTTCATACTCCCTTACACTCACGTTTTCCTACTCCCTTACACTCATGTTTTCCTACTCCCTTACACTCATGTTTTCCTACTCTCCTTACACTCATGTTTTCATACTCCCTTACACTCATGTTTTCCTACTCCCTTACACTCATGTTTTCCTACTCCCTTACACTCATGTTTTCATACTCCCTTACACTCATGTTTTCCTACTCCCTTACACTCATGTTTTCCTACTCCCTTACACTCATGTTTCCTACTCCCTTACACTCATGTTTTCCTACTCCCTTAAACTCATGTTTTCCTACTCCCTTAAACTCATGTTTTCCTACTCCCTTACACTCATGTTTTCCTACTCCCTTAAACTCATGTTTTCCTACTCCCTTAAACTCATGTTTTCCTACTCCCTTACACTCATGTTTTCCTACTCCCTTAAACTCATGTTTTCCTACTCCCTTAAACTCATGTTTTCCTACTCCCTTAAACTCATGTTTTCCTACTCCCTTACACTCACGTTTTCCTACTCCCTTACACTCATGTTTTCCTACTCCCTTACACTCATGTTTTCCTACTCCCTTAAACTCATGTTTTCCTACTCCCTTACACTCATGTTTTCATACTCCATTACACTCGTGTTTTCATACTCCCTTACACTCATGTTTTAATACTCCCTTACACTCGTGTTTTCATACTCCCTTACACTCATGTTTTCATACTCCCTTACACTCATGTTTTCATACTCCCTTACACTCGTGTTTTCATACTCCCTTACACTCGTGTTTTCATACTCCCTTACACTCATGTTTTCATACTCCCTTACACTCGTGTTTTCCTACTCCCTTACACTCATGTTTTCATACTCCCTTACACTCGTGTTTTCATACTCCCTTACACTCATGTTTTAATACTCCCTTACACTCGTGTTTTCATACTCCCTTACACTCATGTTTTAATACTCCCTTACACTCATGTTTTCATACTCCCTTACACTCGTGTTTTAATACTCCCTTACACTCGTGTTTTCATACTCCCTTACACTCGTGTTTTCATACTCCCTTACACTCATGTTTTCATACTCCCTTACACTCGTGTTTTAATACTCCCTTACACTCATGTTTTCATACTCCCTTACACTCGTGTTTTCATACTCCCTTACACTCGTGTTTTCATACTCCCTTACACTCATGTTTTAATACTCCCTTACACTCATGTTTTAATACTCCCTTACACTCGTGTTTTCATACTCCCTTACACTCGTGTTTTCATACTCCCTTACACTCGTGTTTTCATACTCCCTTACACTCGTGTTTTAATACTCCCTTACACTCGTGTTTTCATACTCCCTTACACTCGTGTTTTCATACTCCTTTACACTCGTGTTTTAATACTCCCTTACACTCGTGTTTTCATACTCCCTTACACTCGTGTTTTAATACTCCCTTACACTCATGTTTTAATACTCCCTTACACTCATGTTTTAATACTCCCTTACACTCGTGTTTTCATACTCCCTTACACTCATGTTTTCATACTCCCTTACACTCATGTTTTCATACTCCCTTACACTCGTGTTTTAATACTCCCTTACACTCGTGTTTTCATACTCCCTTACACTCGTGTTTTCATACTCCCTTACACTCATGTTTTCATACTCCCTTACACTCGTGTTTTCATACTCCCTTACACTCGTGTTTTCATACTCCCTTACACTCATGTTTTAATACTCCCTTACACTCATGTTTTAATACTCCCTTACACTCGTGTTTTCATACTCCCTTACACTCGTGTTTTCATACTCCCTTACACTCGTGTTTTAATACTCCCTTACACTCGTGTTTTCATACTCCCTTACACTCGTGTTTTAATACTCCCTTACACTCGTGTTTTCATACTCCCTTACACTCGTGTTTTAATACTCCCTTACACTCGTGTTTTCATACTCCCTTACACTCGTGTTTTCATACTCCCTTACACTCGTGTTTTAATACTCCCTTACACTCGTGTTTTCATACTCCCTTACACTCGTGTTTTAATACTCCCTTACACTCGTGTTTTAATACTCCCTTACACTCGTGTTTTCATACTCCCTTACACTCGTGTTTTAATACTCCCTTACACTCGTGTTTTAATACTCCCTTACACTCGTGTTTTCATACTCCCTTACACTCGTGTTTTAATACTCCCTTACACTCGTGTTTTCATACTCCCTTACACTCATGTTTTCATACTCCCTTACACTCATGTTTTAATACTCCCTTACACTCGTGTTTTCATACTCCCTTACACTCGTGTTTTCATACTCCCTTACACTCGTGTTTTCATACTCCCTTACACTCGTGTTTTCATACTCCCTTACACTCGTGTTTTCATACTCCCTTACACTCATGTTTTAATACTCCCTTACACTCATGTTTTAATACTCCCTTACACTCGTGTTTTCATACTCCCTTACACTCGCGTTTTCATACTCCCTTACATTCGTGTTTTCATACTCCCTTACACTCGTGTTTTCATACTCCCTTACATTCGTGTTTTCATACTCCCTTACACTCGTGTTTTCATACTCCCTTACACTCATGTTTTAATACTCCCTTACACTCGTGTTTTCATACTCCCTTACACTCATGTTTTAATACACATATTGGCTTCTGTTGCTGAGGTATGACTTGAGGTAGTTGAGGGAGTGCCCTCTTATACCATAGTGTGACAATTTTACGTGGAGCAAGTCATGGTCAGCTGTATCAAAAGCTTTACGTAAGTCAATGAAGATCCCCAGTGGGACTTCTTTTTTCTCTATTGCAGTGTATATATGTTCTAGCATGTGTATAATAGCATCATTAGTATTTTATTAGGCCTGAATCCAAATTGGCAGGGGTTGAGTATGTTTTGGGAGATAAGGTAGGAGTAGATTCGTTTATGAATTAATTTTTCGAAGATTTTTGAGAGAGGGTGTAAGTTGGATATTGGCCTATAGTTATTCTACTCTGTTTGGTCTCCTCCTTTGTGGATCGGGGTGACCCTTGCTATTTTGAGTACTGTAGGGAAGGTGGAGGATTCAATGGATTTGTTAAAGAGTGTTGCAATGATTGGTGATAGCACTTGTGTCAGTTTTTTGTATATAAAGGGTGGTAAGGTATTTAAATGTCCTGCCTTGTTTTTTAGTGCGTTGATAATAAGGGAGACTTCGTATGGGTTAGTCGGAGCTAGGAACAGTGTGTTCGGGTAGTTGCCGGTGAGGTAGTCATTTGGTGGGGTATCTGAGCTTGGGATTTTATTGGCAAGGTTTTGTCCTATAGTGGAGAAGAAATCATTGAGTCTGTTTGCTGTTTCTGTTGGTGGGAGTTGGGGTTCATCTGATTTTGCTAATTTTATTTCGCTATTTCGTGATATCTTTTTTGTTCCCAGAATTTCTGATAGGGTTTTCCAGGTCTTTTTTATATCACCTCGTAAGTTGGATAATCTGTTCTCATAATACAATTTTTTTGCCCTTCTTATCAGGCTGGTTAGGATTGACGAGTAACGTTTTGTTTGGTCTCTGGTTATGTGACCCATTCTGTACTGTTTTTCATATTGGTGTTTTGTATTTATGGATTTGAGAATGCTGGGTGTTAGCCAGGGACTGTTCAGTCTCTTAGCTGTCATCTGTTTAGTTTTTTTAGGGCAGTGCTTGTTATAGAGGTATTGGGTCTTTTTTAGAAAATTATTAATACATTCGTCAATATCTGTATAGATTTCTAGCTCAGTGTGCCAATCAATGTTTGCTACTGCTGTTGTGAAGTTATTAATGGCTGCCTCATTGTGAAGTCTGAAGGTGACTTTAGTAGTGTCTTGGGGTAGTTTACCAAGAGTTGTTATGAGGAAAGTAGGGTAGTGGTCTGTGGTATTATCTGTAATTATGCCTGATTTTAAAGGGGATATGGTGTTGGTCCAGATGTGGTCAAGTAGGGAAACACTAGTCTCTGTAACTCTTGTAGGTTTTGTTACTGTTGGTAGTAACATACAGTTACTCATTGTGTTTGTGAATTCAGTAACGTGTGGGTCCTGGTCTTGCAGGAGATTTATACTGAAGTCACCTGAGAGTAGTAAGTGATCTTTGTTCATGCGTGCATCAGTTATCATACTTCCAAGGTTTTGACTAAATTGGCTAATGTTTGACTGTGGAACTCTGTAGATGTTTATCAATGTGAGAGGTTTTTGTAGGTATTTGGATTTGAATTTAGCTATTATATATTCCCCATGTTCATCCCTTGTGCAAGTATTAGTGATACATTCTAGTTGGTCTGAGTAGTATATGGCTGTGCCACCCCCTTGTTGGTCTGGCCTACAGTTGTGTATGGCTGTGTAACCAGGAATGGCATAGACATCTGTACTATAGTTAGTAATAGTTAGTAAAAGAAGAGTAGATGAGGAACTTAGCAGAAAGTAAAAAAAAAAATCACAGAAGAATGAGGGGAGCTATATAAGTATATTGGTCCAACTGCAGATTAACAGAAACTAGAGAGCATCCCCACAACAGAGTGAAACGATGAAACAAACGAAGAAACTGGGATAGGACAATATATCTCCATGGGTACTAAGATAAGGTGTAAAACCACTGCGTGGCCTACGACGATCTTCAACCATTGCTCGAGATGGGGCAGCTACCTGATAACTGGTAAAGTGATAATTTAGTTCCTAAATAAAAACGGGAACGGACAAGAGACTGATCATTGAACACATATTAGAGCAATATAAAATAAAAAGAAAATATTTGTGTACATGGAAGAGAGAGGCTTTGCCAGATAAAACAAGTCTGCAATGGATGGATTGCATCTTCCTGGACTTCAAGAAGCGTGATTAATAATAAGGGATAAGTCATATCATTAGTATTACAGTCAAAACTAGGCGCTAAACCCACAAGGGTCTTACAGACGGGATAAGTCATAGATATGAACGGGAGTAATAAGTGGGAATTTTTTTTTTGGTCCAAATATAAAGGAATTCACAACAGAGATCAAAGGTCTGCGTGTCTTTACTGATGATGTTAAATTATTAAGAGGGACAGGTACACTCTAGTGCACCGGCAGTGCTGAATGATCCATACAGGTTTATCTTTCTTTTTTTTTTTAATGATAATAATGAAACTCCAGGGAACAAGCCTATTGTGGTCCACTCGAACTTGTGCTCTTTACCCTATCATTCGAGTGCTTTGGTAACATGGGTCATACTCCCTTACACTCATGTTTTCCTACTCCCTTACACTCATGTTTTCCTACTCCCTTACACTCATGTTTTCCTACTCCCTTACACTCATGTTTTCCTACTCCCTTAAACTCATGTTTTCCTACTCCCTTACACTCATGTTTTCATACTCCCTTACACTCATGTTTTCCTACTCCCTTACACTCATGTTTTCCTACTCCCTTACACTCATGTTTTCCTACTCCCTTAAACTCATGTTTTCCTACTCCCTTAAACTCATGTTTTCCTACTCCCTTAAACTCATGTTTTCATAGTCCCTTATACTCGTGTTTTCATACTCCCTTACACTCGTGTTTTAATACTTTCTTACACTCGTGTTTTAATATTCCCTTACACTCGTGTTTTAATACTCCCTTACACTCGTGTTTTAATATTCCCTTACACTCGTGTTTTAATACTCCCTTACACTCGTGTTTTAATATTCCCTTACACTCGTGTTTTAATACTTTCTTACACTCGTGTTTTAATATTCCCTTACACTCGTGTTTTAATACTCCCTTACACTCGTGTTTTAATATTCCCTTACACTCGTGTTTTAATATTCCCTTACACTCGTGTTTTAATACTCCCTTATACTCGTGTTTTCATACTCCCTTACACTCGTGTTTTATTATTCCCTTACACTCGTGTTTTAATATTCCCTTACACTCGTGTTTTAATACTCCCTTACACTCGTGTTTTAATACTCCCTTACACTCGTGTTTTAATATTCCCTTACACTCGTGTTTTCATACTCCCTTACACTCATGTTTTAATACTCCCTTACATTCGTGTTTTCATACTCCCTTACTCTCATGTTTTCATACTCCCTTACACTCATGTTTTAATACTCCCTTACACTCGTGTTTTCATACTCCCTTACACTCGTGTTTTAATACTCCCTTACACTCATGTTTTAAAACTCCCTTACACTCATGTTTTAATACTCCCTTACATTCGTGTTTTCATACTCCGTTACATTCGTGTTTTCATACTCCCTTACACTCGTGTTTTCATACTCCCTTACATTCGTGTTTTCATACTCCCTTACACTCGTGTTTTCATACTCCCTTACACTCGTGTTTTAATGCTCCCTTACACTCGTGTTTTAATACTCCCTTACACTCGTGTTTTCATACTCCCTAACACTCGTGTTTTCATACTCCCTTACATTCGTGTTTTCATACTCCCTTACACTCGTGTTTTCATACTCCCTTACATTCGTGTTTTCATACTCCCTTACACTCGTGTTTTCATACTCCCTTACATTCGTGTTTTCATACTCCCTTACACTCGTGTTTTCATACTCCCTTACACTCGTGTTTTCATACTCCCTTACACTCGTGTTTTCATACTCCCTTACACTCGTGTTTTCATACTCCCTTACACTCGTGTTTTCATACTCCCTTACACTCGTGTTTTCATACTCCCTTACACTCGTGTTTTCATACTCCCTTACACTCGTGTTTTCATACTCCCTTACACTCGTGTTTTCATACTCCCTTACACTCGTGTTTTCATACTCCCTTACACTCGTGTTTTCATACTCCCTTACACGTGTTTTCATACTCCCTTACATTCGTGTTTTCATACTCCCTTACACTCGTGTTTTCATACTCCCTTACACTCGTGTTTTCATACTCCCTTACACTCATGTGTTTTCATACTCCCTTACACTCGTGTTTTCATACTCCCTTACACTCGTGTTTTCATACTCCCTTACACTCATGTGTTTGCCACAAACATAAATTTAAAAGCGTTGTGAGTTAAATATTCTTAAAACAAAGAATCCTAAAGGAGTTAAAACTTTTCCAGTTCAGAATAACACGTACACAATACCACGTTACCAAGGTATCTAAGTAGCAGAGGAACATGATTGATGATGTAATATGAACACTGTTTCGCCTAACCAAATTTCTGTTGTCTGAGCCGTTAAGTTTGTTTACTTTGTTTACGAGTTCGTTACAGTTCTTTAAATAATGACTATTATTGCCTATTATCATTATGTTGAAATAATCATGTTTTTTCAGTAGATGGAAACTTTATACTTAATATTACTTGACTGCACTGTTCTAGGTACTACCAGATGCGCCGCCAGATGCAATTGACCTCATCAAGAAATTCCTCATCTACAGTACCAATAAAAGAATATCAGCAAAGAAGGTACAGTAGTGGATTACTTCACAAAGTATTTATAATAGTGAACATTAATACATTCTAATATTACATACATTGTTAATATATCTACAATGTTGATAGACACTTGGGTTGATGATTTTGTGCTAGTCAAGCGTGTGTACGTACTCACCTATATGTGGTTGTGGGGGTCAGTTCACAGGTCCTGTGTTTGTGTATGTGTACTCACCTAGTTGTGGTTGCAGGGGTCGAGTTACAGCTCCTGGCCCCGCCTCTTCACTGGCCGCTACTAGGCCACTCTGCTCTATGAGCTTTATCATACCTCTTCTCAAAGTTATGTATGGATCCTGCCTCTACTACATCACTTCCCAGACTAGTGTGTGTGTGTGTGTGTGTGTGTGTGTGTGTGTGTGTGTGTGTGTATACTCAATTGTGGTTGCAGGGTCGAGACTCAGCTCCTGGCCCCGCCTCTTCACCGAGTGCTACTAGGTCCCCTCTCTCCCTGCTAAATGAGCTTTATCATACCTCATCTTAAAACTATGTATGGTTCCTTCCGTAGTAGGGAAACAAGTGTAGTCAAAGATAAGATAAAACCAATATTGCAAACTAGAAATACCACAGGAAATAGCAAACAAGAGGACTCCAAGGCAAACGGAAACCAAGCCTGTGCACATACTATGCACTTGGTATCTGCAGACATGGGAAATCTGGAAAATCAGACGGGACGTGCAACTATGACCACCCTAGAAAATCCCATGCCCATATGACAACAGGAAAATGCAAACTCCCTTCCTGTAAGCTTTTTCACCCTGAACTGTGTACCTCTTCAGTACAGGAAAGACTGTGCTATAACTTAAATTGCCAGGCACACCATCTAAAGGGGACAAAAAGATACAAAACATCCAGGCCATGGGAAAACCTGGGTAGCCACAGCCACTCAAGAGGGAGAGGTTTTTTAGTGCCAGGAAGGAAAAAAAACTGGCAGGAAATGGCAGAAATCGTACACCAAATCCAGTCATTCCTGGAGTGGAACCACAGTCGATGGCCTCCACTCCAAACCAACAGATACAGATACTAATGCCGGAAAAAAATCCTCCCCCAGTACCAACAATACCACCAGTCCGATAACATTCTTCTTTGCAAGTATACAAGGTCTAAAGCCAGCAACAAACAACAAAATACCTTTCATCCGTGGACTGCTTGCAGAGGCAAAGGCAATGTTCGCGGCTTTCACTGAGACCCACATAAAGGATCACTTGGACAACGAAATATGGATCCCAGGTTACAACCTATACAGATGTGACAGAGTGAACAGGCAAAAGGGGGGGGGGGGTTGGCCTGTACATTGCAGAGTCACTTGTTTGCACAGAACTGCTTAATGCCTCAAATGATGTAGTGGAAGTTTTAGCAGTAAAGGTCGAGAACCAAACCTAGTCATTGTGGTAGTCTACAAGCCTCCGGATGCAACATCCCAGCAATTCCAGGAACAGCTGTTAAAAATTGACCACTGTCTGGAAAATCTTCCAGCTCCTGCACCCAACATGTTGCTCCTGGGGGATTTCAACTTAAGGCACCTAAAATGGAGGAATATAGCAAATAATGTTGTTGCAGTAATAACACCAGGAGGAAGCTCTGATGGAAAACTCACACTCACACGAGCTTTCAAATCTCTGCACAAAATTCAATTTAAACCAGCAAATAATAGAGCCTACTAGACTGGAGAATACACTAGACCTCATCTTCACTAACAATGATGATCTGATAAGAAATGTCACATATCAAAAACAATATACTCAGATCACAACATAATTGAGGTTCAGACATGTATGCGTGGAGCCCCAGACCGACATAATGAGACTAGTCACGAGGGAGCATTCACCAAATTCAACTTCAATAACAAAAACATAAAGTGGGACCAAGTAAACCAAGTCCTAACCGATATAAGCTGGGAAGATATACTAAGCAACACAGACCCCAACTTATGCCTAGAACAGATTAACTTGGTGGCACTCGATGTATGCACAAGGCTTATTCCTCTAAGAAAAAGGAGGAGTAGATGTAAAATAGAAAGAGACAGGCGCTCCCTTTACAGGCGACGGAAAAGAATAACAGAGCGGCTAAAAGAGGTCAATATATCTGAAATGCGTAGGGAGACACTGGTCAGAGAAATAGCAAGCATCGAACTTAAGCTAAAGGAATCTTATGGGAGTCAGGAATCGCGGGAAGAACTAAAAGCCATAAATGAAAGCGAAAGAAACCCAAAGTATTTCTTCTCCTATGCCAAATCAAAGTCGAGAACAACGTCCAGTATTGGGCCCCTACTTAAACAAGATGGGTCCTACACAGATGACAGCAAGGAAATGAGTGAGCTACTCAAGTCCCAATATGACTCAGTTTTTAGCAAGCCGCTAACCAGACTAAGAGTCGAAGATCAAAATTAATTTTTTATAAGAGAGCCACAAAATTTGATTAACACAAGCCTGTTCGATGTTATCCTGATGCCAAATGACTTCGAACAGGCGATAAATGACTTGCCCATGCACTCTGCCCCAGGGCCAGACTCATGGAACTCCGTGTTCATCAAGAACTGCAAGAAGCCCCTATCACGAGCCTTTTCCATCCTATGGAGAGGGAGCATGGACACGGGGGTCGTCCCACAGTTACTAAAAACAACAGACATAGCCCCACTCCACAAAGGGGGCAGTAAAGCAACAGCAAAGAACTACAGACCGATAGCTCTAACATCCCATATCATAAAAATCTTTGAAAGGGTCCTAAGAAGCAAGATCACCACCCATCTAGAAACCCATCAGTTACACAACCCAGGGCAACATGGGTTTAGAACAGGTCCTAAATGCACTAGAAGACAAAAAGAATTCAGATGTAATATATACAGACTTTGCAAAAGCCTTCGACAAGTGTGACCATGGCGTAATGGCGCACAAAATGCGTGCTAAAGGAATAACAGGAAAAGTCGGTCGGTGGATCTATAATTTCCTATCCTAACAGAACACAGAGAGTAGTCGTCAACAGAATAAAGTCCGAGGCAGCTACGGTGAAAAGCTCTGTTCCACAAGGCACAGTACTCGCTCCCATCTTGTTCCTCATCCTCATATCCGACATAGACAAGGATGTCAGCCACAGCACCGTGTCTTCCTTTGCAGATGACACCCGAATCTGCATGACAGTGTCTTCCATTGCAGACACTGCAAGGCTCCAGGCGGACATCAACCAAATCTTTCAGTGGGCTGCAGAAAACAATATGAAGTTCAACGATGAGAAATTTCAATTACTCAGATATGGTAAACACGAGGAAATTAAATCTTCATCAGAATACAAAACAAATTCTGGCCACAAAATAGAGCGAAACACCAACGTCAAAGACCTGGGAGTGATCATGTCGGAGGATCTCACCTTCAAGGACCATAACATTGTATCAATCGCATCTGCTAGAAAAATGACAGGATGGATAATGAAAACCTTCAAAACTAGGGAGGCCAAGCCCATGATGACACTCTTCAGGTCATTTGTTCTATCTAGGCTGGAATATTGCTGCACACTAACAGCACCTTTCAAGGCAGTTGAAATTGCTGACCGAGAAAATGTACAGAGAACCTTCACGGCGCGCACAACGGAGATAAAACACCTCACTTACTGGGAGCACTTGAGGTTCCTAAACCTGTATTCCCTGGAACGCAGGCGGGAGAGATACATGATTATATACACATGGAAAATCCTAGAGGGACCAGTACCGAACTTGCACACGAAAATCATTCACTACGAAAGCAAAAGACTTGGCAGACGATGCACCATCCCCCCAATGAAAAGCAGGGATCATTAGCACGTTAAGAGACCATACAATAAGTGTCAGGGGCCCGAGACTGTTCAACTGCCTCCCAGCATACATAAGGGGGATTACCAACAGACCCCTGGCAGTCTTCAAGCTGGCACTGGACAAGCACCTAAAGTCGGTTCCTGACCAGCCGGGCTGTGGCTCGTACGTTGGTTTGCGTGCAGCCAGCAGCAACAGCCTGGTTGATCAGGCTCTGATCCACCAGGAGGCCTGGTCACAGACCGGGCCGCGGGGGCGTTGACCCCCGGAACTCTCTCCACGTAATCTCCAGGTAAACTACCTCACTTACTAGGCTGTTCCACTTCCTGACTACTCTATGACTGAAGAAATACCTCCTAACATCCCTTTGACACATTTGGGTCTTCAACTTCCAATTGTGACCCCTTGTTTCCGTGTCAGCTCTTTGGAACATCCTGTCTCTGTCCACTTTGTCTATTTCACGCAGTATTTTGTATGTCGTTATCATGTCTCCCCTAACCCTCCTATCCTCCAGTGTCGTCAGCCCGATTTCCCTTAACCTTTCTTCATAGGACATTCCCCTTAGCTCTGCAACTAACCTTGTCGCAAACCTTTGCACTTTCTCTAATTTCTTGACGTGCTTGACCAGGTGTGGGTTCCAAACAGGTGCTGCATACTCCAGTATGGGCCTGACGTACACTGTGTACAGTGTCTTGAACGATTCCTTACTAAAGTATCGGAACCCTGTTCTGAGTTTTGCCAGGCGCCCATATGCTGCAGCAGTTATCTGGTTGATGTGTGCTTCCGGAGACGTGCTCGGTGTTATGGTCACCCAGAGATCTTTCTCCTTGAGTGAGGTTTGCAGTCTTTGGCCACCTAGCCTATACTCCTTCTGCGGTCTTCTTTGCCTTTCCCCGATCTTCATGACTTTGCATTTAGCGGGATTAAATTCGAGAAGCCAGTTGCTGGACCAGGTGTCCAGCCTGTCCAAGTCTCTTTGAAGTCCTGCCTGGTCCTCATCTGATTTAATTCTCCTCATTAACTTGACATTTGCGAACAGGGACACTTCTGAGTCTAACCCTTCCATCATGTCATTCACATATACCAAAAATAGCACTGGTCCTAGGACCGACCCCTGTGGGACCCCGCTCGTCACAGGTGCCCACTGTGATACCTCATCACGTACCATGACTCGTTGTTGCCTCCCTGTCAGGTATTCTCTGATCCATTGCAGTGCCCTTCCTGTTATACGCGCCTGATCCTCTAGCTTCTGCACTAATCTCTTGTGAGGAACTGTGTCAAAGGCCTTCTTGCAGTCCAAGAAGATGCAATCAACCCACCCCTCTCTCTCGTGTACACTTCTGTTACTTTATCATAAAACTCCAGAAGGTTTGTGACACAAGATTTGAATTCCATAAATCTGTGCTCGTTGGCGTTTATATTCTTGTTCCGTTCCAGGTGCTCCACCACTCTCCTCCTGATAATCTTCTTCGTGACTTTTGACTGTGTGTGTGTGTGTGTGTGTGTGTGTGTGTGTGTGTGTGTGTGTGTGTGTGTGTGTGTGTGTGTGTGCGTGTGTACTCACCTGTTCGTGGTTGCAGGGGTCGATACTCAGCTCCTGGCCCTGCCTGTTCACTGATCGCTACTAGGTCCTGTCTTTCCCTGCTCCATGAGCTTTACCATACCTTGTCTTAAAGCTACATATGGTTTCTGCCTCCACTACATCACTTCCCAGATTATTCCACTTTCTAACAACTCTATGACTGAAGAAATTCTTCCTAACATCCCTTTGACTCATCTGAGTCTTCAGCTTCTAACTGTGACCCCTTGTTTCTGTGTCCCATCTCTGGAACATCCTGTCTCTGTCCACCTTATCTATTCCTCGCAGTATTTTGTATGTCGTTATCATGTCTCCCTTAACTCTCCTGTCCTCCAGTGTCGTCAGTCCGATTTCCTTTAACCTTTCTTTATAGGACATTTCCCTGAGCTCCGGAACGAACCTTGTTGCAAACCTTTGTGTACTCACCTAATTTTGGTTGCAGGGGTCGAGACACAGCTCCTGGCCCCGCCTCTTCACTGATCGCTACTAGGTCCTCTCTCTCTCTGCTTCCAGAGCTTTGTCATACCTCGTCTTAAAGCTATGTATGGTTCCTGCCTCCACTACATCACTTGTTAGGCTATTCCACTTTCTCACGACTCTATGACTGAAGAAATACTTCCTAACATCCCTATGACTCGTCTGAGTCTTCAGCTTCCAATTGTGACCCTTTGTTTCTGTGCCCCCTCTCTGGAACAATCTGTCTCTGTCTACCTTATCTATTCCACGCAGTATTTTGTATGTCGTTATCATGTCTCCCCTGACCCGCCTGTCCTCCAATGTCGTCAGTCCGATTTCCCTCAACCTTTCTTCGTAGGACATACCCCTGAGCTCTGGAACTAGCCTTGTTGCAAACCTTTGCACTTTCTCTAATTTGTTGACGTGTTTGACCAGGTGTGGGTTTCAAACTGGAGCTGCATACTCCAGGACGGGCCTGATGTACACAGTGTACAGTGTCTTGAACGATTCCTTGCTAAGGTATCGGAACACTATTCTCAGGTTTGCCAGGCGCCTGTATGCTGCAGCAGTTATCTGGTTGATGTGTGCCTCCGGAGACACGCTCGGTGTTACGGTCACTCAAAGATCTTTCTCCTTGAGTGAGGTTTGCAGTCCTTTGTCACCTTGCCTATACTCTGTCTGCAGTCTTCTTTGCCCTTCTCCGATCTTCATGACTTTGCACTTGGCAGGGTTGAATTCAAGAAGCCACTTGCTGGACCACGTGTCCAGAATGTCCAGGTCTCTTTGAAGTCCTGCCTGGTCCTCATCTGATTTAATTCTCCTCATTAACTTCACATCATCTGCGAACAGGGACACCTCTGAGTCTATCCTTTCCATTATGTCATTCACATATATCAGTTATAGCACTGGTCCTAGGACCGACCCCTGTGGGACCTCGCTCGTCACATGTGCCCACTGTGATACCTCGTCCCGTACCATGACTCGTTGTTGCCTCCCTGTCAGGTATTCTCTGATTCATTGCAGTGCCCTCCCTGTAATACGCGTCTGATCCTCTAGTTTCTGCACTAGTCTCTTGTGAGGAACTGTGTCGAAGGCATTCTTGCAGTCCAAGAAAATGCAATCAACCCACCCCTCTCTCGCGTGTCTCACTTCTGTAACTTTGCCCACTGTGATACCTCGTCCCGTACCATGACTCGTTGTTGCCTCCCTGTCAGGTATTCTCTGATTCATTGCAGTGCCCTCCCTGTAATACGCGTCTGATCCTCTAGTTTCTGCACTAGTCTCTTGTGAGGAACTGTGTCGAAGGCATTCTTGCAGTCCAAGAAAATGCAATCAACCCACCCCTCTCTCGCGTGTCTCACTTCTGTAACTTTGTCATAGAACTCCAGGTTTGTGACACAGGATTTGCCTTCCATGAATCCGTACTGGTTATCGTTTATAATCTTGTTCCGTTCCAGGTGCTCCACCACTCTCCTCCTGATAATCTTCTCCATGACTTTGCATACTATACTGGTCAGTGACACTGATCTGTAATTTAGTGCCTCTTTTCTGTCTCCTTTTTTTAAAAATGGGAACTACATTTGCGGTCTTCCATACCTCAGGTAGTTGCCCAGTTTCAAGGGATGTGTTGAAGATTATGGTTAATGGCACACACAGTACATCTGCTCCCTCCCTAATGACCCACGGGGAGGTGTTGTCCGGTCCCATTGCCTTTGAGGTGTGTGTGCGTGTGTACTCACCTATTTGTGGTTGCAGGGAGTCGATTCACAGCTTCTGGCCCTGTCTCTTCGCTAGTCGCTACTAATTATCTTCCTGCTTCATGAGCTTCATTGTATCTCTTCCTAAAGCTATGTATAAAGCCTGCCTTCACTTTAGCAATCTCCAGATTACTCCACTTCCTGACAACTCTGTGGCTGAAGAAATACTTCCTAACATCCCTGTGACTCATCTGAGTTTTTAACTTCTGGTTGTGTCCCCTTGTTGCTGTGTACCATCCACCCTGTCAATTCCTCTCAGTATTTTATATGTCGTTATCACGCCCCCGCCAATCCCTCCTGTCCTCCAGTGTCAGTCAGGTTGATTTCCCTTAACCTCTCCTTAGCACAGGCACTAGTTTTGTTGCAAACTTTTACACTTTCTCTAGTTTCTTGTCGTGCTTGACCAGGTGTGGGTTCCATGCTGGTACCGCATACTCCTTTGACTCCTAGCCTGTACTCTATCTGCGGTCTTCTTTCACTTTCTCCAATCTTCATAACTTTGCATTTGGTGGGGTTAAACTCCAGAAGCCATTTGCTGGACCAGGCTTGCCCCCTGTCCAGATCCCTTTGTAGTCCCACCTGATCCTCATCCACTTGAATTATTCGCATGGTCTGCAAACAGGGACCCATCAATCTGTCCCTTCCGTCATGTCATTCACATATACCAGAAACAGTACCTGCCCCAGGAGTGATCCTTGTGGAACCAACTTGTGCGTGTGTGTAAAACCATCCACAGGGAAAGATTAAATGGTATAATTCTAGGTTTTTCACACTGCAACCCGTGCCTGGTCAGGAGCTGTGCAGTACTGCACACTAATGTTGTGTATCTCTTACAATACATTATTATTACATTCATGGGTAAGCGATAAAGTTTTAGGGGTTATACAGTGCGGGGAGGGGAGGGGAGGGGAGGTGAGGTGAGGTGAGGTGAGGTGAGGTGAGGTGAGGTGAGGTGAGGGGAGGTATGCTTCATTCTTATCAGTTATTATTATCACTTTTCTGCCCTGTGAGTGTAAAATTTTTATATAATCTTCAACGATCCTACATAGCTTTTTGTTCACATTTTTGTCCATACAGGTATTTTATTTGTGTCTCTCTGAGATCAAATAAAACAATATATTTAGGCTAGGCAAAACATTTTGAACACAGTAACAGTAAGGTAAACTTTCACCAGGCTCTGCTTCACCAGTACTTCTTCACGGCACCCCTGGCTGCTCCATTGCACCAGATGCCAGTGCCGTTACTGGAGAAGAAGCAGCCACCAGCCACTCAGGAGTACATGACAGACTTCCCGCTTCACCACATCACTGATGCCATCCATAACCATTTGGACACACTCTACATGAAGGGATAACCATATCTTTTTTTAATATCCACAATGAAAATGTCGAACTTAAATCTGAATATCAATACCCTGTAGATATTTTTTTAACACAATGGTTGTCTTCCACTAAAGTTCAATACCTTTGTAACTTGCTCAGCTATCAAACTTTGGGGCCCAGTCCCTGGACCCATTATGTACCTCTGTAATCTTTTGACTACCGCCCACAGGATGGGTATGATGGGGTGCATAATAAAGATATTAAACTAACTTCCACCAATGCAGGGTTAGCCAGAATAGAGGAAATATAAAGTTTTTCTTCATTTTACTTTTAGTAATTTATTCTGGCATTTTAGTTGTCTGTTATGACATGCATGGCTTATGGAGGAAGGATTTTTTCTCCACTCCCTCATGGAGATAAATAATAGGTAGTAGGTTGGTAGACAGCAACCACCCAGGGAGGTACTACCGTCCTGCCAGGTGAATGTGAAACAGAAACCTGTAACCAGGATTGCTGGTGTCTTTTTTTCCGTCTCATTAACACGCTGGATAACAGGTATATCTTGCTACTTCTACTTACACTTAGGTCACATTGTACAGGCATGTACATGCATATATGTACATACACACACGTCGTATGAGGCGACTAAAATGCCGGGAGCAATGGGCTAGTAACTCCTCCTCCTGTATACATTTACTAAAAAAGAGAATAAGAAAAACTTCATAAAACTGGGGTGCTTGAATGTGCGTGGATGTAGTGCGGATGTTAAGAAAGACATGATTGTTAATGTTATGAATGAAAAGAAGTTGGATTCTCACATTGGTCTCCAGATGCTTTCAAGAGGAAGTATTACAAACCTGAGTTGTCAGTTAGCAGTTCGAGAACAGTAATATGAAAAAAAACTTCATTTGATCTTTATTGACACAAGTCAGTCCATCTATCATCATTCCATCATGCAGGAAGAGCCACATGTCTATGGTGCATCCAACAAGATAAGCAGACTCTTGGATGTCACTACTGCCCGGCTCCGGCTGGGTTACAAGTATCTTTGGCAGGTTAAATCACAACCACCAGATGTAGACAAAACGAAATGTAAACTTTGCCAGATGGACTTTTGTCACACCCTGCGATAAAATTAATGAATTTAGAGACAACTCACCCAGAAATGTTCCAGAAATGGCAAAGTATTTTATCCACAGTGGTATATTACAGACCATTCTGGAGAAATGCCCTGACTTTGTTCACTGTAAATAAAGCATTACCACGTGTGTGTGTGTGTGTGTGTGTGTGTGTGTGTGTGTGTGTGTGTGTGTGTGTGTGTGTGGTGTGTGTGTGTGTGTGTGTGTGTGTGTGTGTGTGTGTGTGTGTGTGTGCGTGTGCGTGTGCGCGTGCGCGTGCGTGCGTGTCTGTCTGTGCGTGCGCCCTCGTATGTGGGTGCGCGTACGCGCTCGTGCAGGTGTATAACTACTTAATATCTGTACGTATTTATAACTCAGTACAATTGTGACCGGGTGTGGCTCATTACTTTGTAATTTGTTCATGATTGTAACCATGTATAGGAGTGTTGATGGTTCATTACCTTTATAACTTGTCATGTGACCAGATTTACCTGGAGTTCATTGCCTTTGTAACTTGCTCAGCTATCATATTACCTCTGTAATCTTTTGACTACCGCCCACAGGATGGGTATGGGGTGTATAATAAACATGTTAAACTAACCTGGCCCTAAGCGAAACAAAGCTGAAGGGGATATAGTTTTGGAGTGGGGAGAAATAAATGGGGATTAAGTCAGGAGTATCTGAGAGAGTTAGAGCTAAGGAAAGGTCAGTAATAATGTTAAAGGATCAGTTATGGAAGTTTAAAAGGGAATATAAATGTGTAAATTCGAGGATTATGTGGATTAAAATAAGGGTCGGATGTGAAAAGTGGATCATAATAAGCGTATATGCACCTGGAGAAGAAAGGAGTGTAAACGAAAGAGATTTTGGGAGATGTTAAGCGAATGTATAGGAACTCTTGAACCAAGTGAGAGAATAATTGTGGTAGGGGACCTAAATGCTAAAGTAGGAGAAACATTTAGAGAGGGTGTGGTAGGTAAGTTTGGGGTGCCAGGTGTAAATAATACTGTATTTTAAGAAAAAAGAGGATAATTAAGTATACAAGATATGATGTAGGGCATAATGACAGTAGTATGTTGTAGCTACTGTGAGAGTAAAAGGTTGATGGAATACAAGGAAAACAGAAGCAGCAAGTAAGAGAGAGGTGAGATATAAACAGGGTAAGATATAAACAGCTATTGGAGGATAGATGGGCTAGTGAGAGCATAGGTAATAGGGTCGAAGATGTATGGGGTAGTTTTAAGAATGTAGTGTTAAAGTGTTTAGCAGAAGTTTGTGGTTACAGGAAAGTGGGTGCGGGAGGGAAGAAGAGTGATTGGTGGAATGATGATGTAAGAGAGTAGTAAGGGAGAAAAAGTTAGCATATGAGGAGTTTTTACAAAGTAGAAGTGATGCAAGGAGGGAAGAGTATATGGAGAGAAAAAGAGAGGTTAAGAGAGTGGTGAAGCAATGTAAAAAGAGAGCAAATGAGAGAGTGGGTGAGATGTTATCAACAAATTTTGTTGAAAATAAGAAAAAGTTTTGGAGTGAGATTAATAAGTTGAGGAAGCCTAGGAAACAAATGAATTTGACAGTTAAAAATAGGAGAGGAGAGTTATTAAATGGAGAGTTAGAGGTATTGGGAAGATGGAGGGAATGTTTTGAGGAATTGTTAAATGTTGATGAAGATAGGAAAGCTGTGATTTCGTGTATAGGGCAAGGAGGAATAACATCTTGTAGGAGTGAGGAAGAGCGAGTTGTGAGTTTGGGGGAAGTTCGTGAGGCAATGGGTAGAATGAAAGGGGGTAAGGCAGTTGGGATTGATGGGATAAAGATAGAAACATTAAAAGTAGGTGGGGATATAGTTTTGGAGTGGTTGGTGCTATTATTTAATAAATGTATGGAAGAGGGTACGGTACCTATGGATTGGCAGAGAGCATGCATAGTTCCTTTGTATAAAAGCAAAGGGGACAAAAGAGAGTTCAAAAATTATAGGGAAATAAGTCTGTTGAGTATACATGGTAAAATGTATGGTAGAGTCATTATTGAAAGAATTAAGAGAGACAGGGTAGGATAGCAGATGAACAAGGAGGCTTTAGGAAAGGTAGGGGGTGTGTAGACCAAGTGTTTACAGTGAAACATATAGATGAACAGCATTTAGATAAGGGTAAAGAGGTTTCTGTGGCATTTATGGATTTGGAAAAGGCGTATGACAGGGTGGATAGGGGGGCAATGTTGCACGTGTATGGAATAGGAGGTAGGTCACTGAAAAAAGTGAAGACTTTTGCAAGGATAGTGAGGCTCAGGTTAGAGTATGTAAAAGTAGGCCTTAGACAAGGATGTGTGATGTCACCCTGATCAATATGTTTATAGATGGGGTTGTAAGAGAAGTGAATGCTCAGGTGTTGGCAAGAGTTCGCATCGCTATTGGGCCGTGCGGACGTGCTGCGCAGTAGCTCCTGATTGAGTTGGCTTTTGTGCAGTGTTGACGTGTACTTAGCTCTGTGAAGACCTGTTTGCGCGCTCTCTATGAATTGAAGCAAGATGCCCTCCATCGAGCAACTTTACCAACAGCTTAAGGAAGAATTGAGGATAGCGAAGTTGGAGATTCGGCGACTGACCGAGGAAAACAAGAAGATTCGTAGTAGTCCTCCTGTTTTGAGTCCTCAGGTCAAGAAGGGAAACTGGTCAGTGGCTAGACAGCAGGGAACGAAGGTGACGATCAAGAAGACGAATGGAAAGATAGAAACGATGAAGAAGAAAGAGACTGCCGTGGAAACTGTTGTGGAAAATCTAATACATTCTCAGTGCTACCCGACGAATGTGAGTCGACTACTGGGAACATCACGACGAATGACACCAAGGAAGGTAAGAATATTGTTGTTGTTGGGGATAGCCAAGTTAGGTATATGGATAGGGCGTTCTGCTTGAAGGACAGGAGTAGGAGACAGAGAGTTTGCTTTCCTGGGGCTGGGATGGAGGACATTGTTAGCCGTCTGGATGACATCATGAGAGGTAATGGGAGCAATCCTATTATCTGTCTCAGTGCTGGAGGCAACGATGTTGGCAGATGTAGGCGTGAAGACCTGATTAGCAGGTATAGGTCAGCAATAGAAATAATTAGGAGTAAGGGTGGGAACCCTGTCATATGTGGTATTTTGCCAAGGAGAGGAGTTGGAAATGAATGGTTGTCCAGGGCAATTGGTGTCAATTGCTGGCTGGACAAATACTGTAAGGAAAATGCAGTAACATTCATTGACAACTGGGACCTCTTCTGTGGCAGAAATGACATGTATGCCAGGATGGGGTTCACTTATCTAGGTCTGGGGTGGTAGCACTGGCAACTGCAGTGGAGGGAGCAGTTAGGACTTTAAACTAGGAATAGTTAGTGGTATGGGTTTTGGCAGGAAAACAGTGAAGTCCCAGTGTAGTAATATTACGAGTTCTAGGGGAACTAGTAATAAGCAGAACGAGGTAGATATTGAAAAGCCAGGGACTTTGGGTGATAAGGACAGTAATAGGTTTAGTAGAAAAACAGAAATGAGCAAGAAGGGTAAAGAGAAAGGAGAGTCTTTCAATGTTTATTATGCTAATTGCCGTAGTGCTAGGAATAAGATGGACGAGTTGAGATTAGTTGCTAGTGCAGGTAACATTGATGTATTTGCCTTAACTGAGACGTGGTTTAATTCAAAAAGTTGGGACATGCCTGCGGAATGTCATATTCAGGTTTTTAAATTGTTCCAAGTAGATAGAAGTATCGGGAAGGGGGGTGGGGTGGCATTGTATGTCCGAGATCGCTTGAACTGTTGCATAAAAACGGGTATTAAGTCTGAAGTAACACATACAGAGTCTGTTTGGATAGAATTTTCAGAGGGGCATGAAAAACTGATTTTAGGAGTGATATACCGTCCCCCAAACTTAGATAGGGACCAAGGGAGACTACTATGGGAGGAAATTGTTAAGGCCACAAGGCACGATAATGTAGTAATTCTAGGAGACTTTAACTTTAGTCATATTGATTGGAATTTCTTGACTGGGAATTTAGAATCATACGACTTCTTAGAAGTAGTTCAGGATTGTTTTTTTTGAAGCAGTTTGTGACAGAACCTACAAGGGGAAATAACCTGCTTGACTTAATTATGGCAAACAATGAATCCCTTGTTAATAATTTAGAAATTTCAGAGGAACTGGGTGCTAGCGACCACAAATCAATTATGTTTAGCATTGAATGGAAGTACGATAGTAGCGATAACTCAGTAACAGTCCCAGATTTTCGCTTAGCAGATTACGATGGGCTTAGAGAACACTTATCATCTGTTGACTGGGGTAACGAAGTGAGATATCAATATGACAGTTTTCTGAACACTATACATGCTGCTCAAAGAACGTTTATCCCATATAAAGAAATTAGATCAAATAGAAATGACCCAAAATGGATGAATAATAGGCTCAAATATCTACTAGGGCATAAGAAAGGAATTTATAGGCGTATCAAAGGAGGCGAGGGTCATCATGAATCAGTATATTGACATTAAGAGGAACATTAAAAAGGGGATAAGAAAAGCTAAAAGGGACTGTGAAATTAAAGTTGCTAGGGATTCTAAAACTAACCCAAAAAGTTTTTTCCAGGTCTATAGAACAAAAGTTAGAGATAAGATAGGTCCCCTTAAAAATAACTATGGGCACCTTACTGACAAAGAGAATGAAATGTGCTTGATTTTTAATAATTATTTTCTCTCAGTTTTTACACAGGAAGACACTAACAATATTCCAGTAATAAATTTTTATAGTGGGCTAGAAGAAGATAAATTAATGTAACATCACAGTCACTAGTGAAATGGTTGTGAAGCAGATAGACAGACTGAAGCAAAATAATCGCCGGGTCCTGATGAGTTTTTTTCAAGGGTTCTTAAGGAATGCAAAATGGAACTCTGTGAACCATTAACTAATATTTTTAATTTATCTCTTCAAACAGGTGTAGTGTCTGATATGTGGAAGATGGCTAATGTAATTCCTATTTTTAAAACAGGGGACAAGTCGTTACCGTCAAATTACCGCCCAATAAGCCTGACCTCAATTGTAGGCAAATTACTAGAGTCAATTATAGCTGAGATTATAAGAAGCCATCTCGATGAGCATAGCTTGATTAATGATACTCAACATGGATTCACAAGAGGCCGGTCTTGTCTAACTAATTTATTAACTTTCTTCAGTAAAGCTTTTGAGGCTGTTGACCACAATAAAGAATTTGATATTATTTACTTAGATTTTAGTAAGGCTTTTGATAGAGTTCCGCACCATAGACTGTTAAAGAAAGTGGCAGCTCATGGCATTGGGGGAAAAGTGCTCTCGTGGATCGAGTCATGGCTCACTGACAGGAAGCAGAGAGTGTCCATAAATGGGGTTAAATCCGAGTGGGGATCTGTAACAAGTGGCGTTCCACAGGGATCAGTCTTGGGCCCGTTGTTGTTTATAATATATATCAATGATCTTGATGAGGGAATTACTGGTGATATGAGCAAATTCGCCGATGACACAAAGATAGGTAGGATAATTGATTCAAACGTAGATGTTATGGAACTTCAGGAGGATTTAAACAAACTCTATTCTTGGTCAGAAAAGTGGCAGATGCAGTTCAATGTAGATAAATGCAAGGTTCTGAAGCTTGGGAGTGCCCATAACCCTAGTACTTATAAGTTAAATGATGTAGAACTTAGCCATACAGATTGCGAAAAGGACTTGGGGGTTATGGTGAGCAGCAACCTTAAACCAAGACAGCAATGCCTAAGAGGCCTAAACTAACTAAGGTTGGAGGGAGGGGGTAAAGGAGGTTTTGTGTGGGAGGGGCTTGGACTTCCAGCAAGCATGCATGAGCGTATTTGATAGGAGTGAATGGAGACAAATGGTTTTTAATACCTGACGTGCTGTTGGAGTGTGAGCAACGTAACATTTATGAAGGGTTTCCTCTGAAACCAGCAGGCCAGACTTGAGTCCTGGAGATGGAAAGTAGAGTGTCTGCACTCTGAAGAATGGGCGTTACTGTTGCAGTTTTATAACTGTAGTGTAAAGCAGCGTTCTGGGAAGACAGTGATGGAGTGAATGATGAAAGCTTTTCTTTTTCATGCCACCCTGCTTTGGTGGGAATCGGCCGATGTGTTAATAATAAAAATTATTATAATCATAACTGTGGAGATAGATAGAAATATAATTAAATATAATGCTCTGGTAGAAAATAAAGAAGCAATAAGAGATAATATAAGAAATGTATAAAATGTGAAGAAAATACCTGATAGTTATGCTCCTTATTCACTATACAGCAGCATAAAAAGCCAGCATAAGCATGTTGGCAACATTGTTCCCTGACTCATTTCCTTATTTTTCTTCCAATTATTATAATCAAAAGTTCTAAACCCACAAGGGTTATGCAGTTTTTCCTCCAATGGAAAGCTTGTTTTTACACAGCTGCTTCAGCACTCCATGTATCATTATTATAATCAAACTAAGCACTAAACCCTCCAGGTCATACTATATGTATTTTTTGCATATTATTCCCTGTTATGGGGCTATAGGACCCAACATGTATTTATAAGTAACAGTTACTCTGGAATACCTAATTATATTGAATTGATGGGGACTCAGTTCTAAATGACTGAGAGGCAGCTGGGTCAAGCCTATTTTTCTCAATATAATAGGTTATACTATAGACACATAAACACACAATTTAAATAAGTAGTTTATAAAGTTGTATTTCTTTTTGTAAAAGTAAAATTAAGGGTGGTAGAATTGTGGTAACTGGAGAATTGTGCTTGGCAACAGTCTTTTGTTTTGGTGGGAGCTTAGCTAGTCTTTCTCTCTCTCCCTCTCTGACTCTCTCTGTGGCTGACCTTCAACCTGGCAGGATCTCTGGGTTCTTCTTCTATCTTTTGGGGCAGTATGTGTGCTCCAGGAGTGAGTTTTTATAATTTAAGTTGTGGCCACCATACCCAGGGTGACTATAGTGTCAAAACACTGGTTAGCCCAGAATTATGTCAAGAAGAGAGAAGGACAAAAGTTGTTGGAAAACACCATGTGGAGAACAGCTATGGAGTGTGTAGATCTTTGTTTTGAAAATGTGAGGCTGTAATTGTATATTCTGTACATATCCATTGAGAATAGTTATATTTTTATAGTAGTAGTTTACATAACCTGTGAAGAGGGCTGGTGAAAGGATATCAGAGACACTCAGGATGTAAGTATTACCCCTAGACAGATAAGGCCATTAAGTAAAAAGCTACCCCACACTAGAACATGTAGTGAGAACCTTACTGTCAAAGTAATAAGGGACAACCAACGTAACATTCCCTGATTCATTACATCTCATACAATCACTGAGCCAACACATTCACTATTCCTCTTGTCCCTTCTGTGATGGGATTGGCTATCCCGAGTGATGCCAATTCCCAATTATTATTATTGCAATCATAACTAAGCACTAAGCCTATAAGTCACACAGCACTGCAGCCAGTTCTCAAGTGATAGTGCTTCTGGGATGAAACCTTACAGTGTTTCAAAAGTGCTTTGAAGTAACCTTGGACACTCAGTTGACCCTGGGGAATCACTTCACTATCCTCCATTGCATATGCCTTATAGGTAAGGCTTGGGAGGGAGTGACTTCCAGGACTTTGAAATCTGCTTGGAGAAAACAGTGGCCAGATTATGTCCAAGAGAGGGATTTTGAAGGGTTTGAGACTGACCCTGATCCTGCCGACCCTGTGGACTATTGTGGTACTGGGGAAGTCCATGGGGTTGGAGGCGAGTGGTGAGGATGTGGAAGAGTTGGTGGAGGACCACAGGGAAGAGCTAACCACTGAAGAACTGCAAGAGAGGGATTTTGAAGGGTTTGAGACTGACCCTGACCCTGCCGACCCTGTGGACTATTGTGGTACTGGGGAAGTCCATGGGGTTGGAGGTGAGTGGCGAGGATGTGGAAGAGTTAGTGGAGGACCACGGGGAAGAGCTAACCAGTGAAGAGCTTAAACTCGAACAGCAACAGACTGCAGCTGAGGAACTTGCTTCAGAGGCGGAGGAAGAGGGAGTAAAGGAGGTGTCTTCTTCATTAAGAACATTTGTGCAGTGGAATGATGTGCAAAGTTTTGTCGAGAAGTACCACCCTGACAAAGGTGAAACATATTTACTGACAAAACCCTGTCCCACTTCAGGTAATCTTAGAAATGCCAGAAACAGAGCACTCTGGACAGTGACTCTCAAGCTGGTCCTAGTGGTATTAAAAGGGAAGTAACCCCAGAGAAGGCTTTGCTACCTAAAGTCTTTATGGAGGGGGGTTCCCCTTCCAAACACTAACTCCTCCCTACTACAGCATTAGCCTTCAATAAAGGCACGTAATATTTATATAATTATTAAAAAAAAATTTTTTTTTTGTGAATACAGTGGACCCCCGCTTAACGATCACCTCCAAATGCGACCAATTATGTAAGTGTATTTATGTAAGTGCGTTTGTACGTGTATGTTTGGGGGTCTGAAATGGACTAATCTACTTCACAATATTCCTTATGGGAAAAAATTCGGTCAGTATTGGCACCTGAACATACTACTGGAATGAAAAAAGTTCGTTAACCGGGGGTCCACTGTATTTTTGTTTGGAACGGATTAATTGTATTTACATTAATTCTTATGGGAAATATTTCAGTTTTCGGGTGACCTTCTGGAATGGATTATGGCCGATAACCGAGGTCTTACTAAATTTACAAAGAAACTCGTTTTTTTCTTTTTTGGCCACCCTGCCTCAGTGGGATACGGCCAGTTTAAAATAATAATCATAACTAAGTGGTAAACCCACAAGGGTCATACAGTGCTGCATCATATAGAATAAGATAGCAGAATATTAAACCTTCACCCATGTAATCAGTTCAGCCTTGCCCAACTCCAGTCATTACCTCACCATCGTGCCCTTCATCGCCACCATTTATGAACACTATTTCTTAACCACCCCTTCATCCACCATTTATGAAGTTCACCTTCAGTGACTACTACTGGATCCTGCCAAAATGGCCACCCAATGTCTCACCAGGTCACCTGACATACCCTAAGATGACTGAGCTTACATTGAGCGAAATGACCCAACCACCACAGCATTACCAATAGGAGCTATGTTAGAACACAGCCAAGAGTGAATTTCACAAATGGGGAAATATTCCCACAATGAAACTAAGAGAAATGGGTATTTAGATTGATTGGAGGAAGGGGACAGGAGGTTCAGTTCCTCAGATCGAATCCCTCTGCTGTGGCAAGGGTTACCCTTGTTATTGGTGTCAGTAGGACTGTGTTTGGGGATGATACTCTAAATGTGAACATGACAGAAAAGGTATTATTATTATTACTATTATTATAATCAGGAGAGAAGCACTAAACCTGTGGGATTATACATCGCATGTGGGGGGGATGATGTGAAAGGTATTCATGCTTACTTCAGGGAACTTCACCAGCATCAAGGAACCTTCCTTGAGGGTAGTATTAGTTAGTGCTGTCTATACCTTTAATATTCCATTTAAATATGTCTTGTATTTGGGCATATAATCAAAATAATTACATTTTGCACTTCAGTTAGCTTATAATATATAAAGATTCTTATGTATTGGAAAAATTACTCTTTATTAATAACCTAATATAAATAAGTATATTACAGTTACATTGGCCTGTAAAATATTTTTAAAATATATTTGAGCTACAGGAACACTTATTTCTCATGTAGTAAGACAAAAACAAAAACACACATTCAGCAATGTGAAATAATTAAAAAATGTCACCACTCAAAAATAATTATCTAAAAATTTTGGTTAGTGGTTTATTAGATATAATATACAGTAATCAGGAAAAATGTACAGTTGTCAAAAAAAGTAATGTTACAAATTTTACAGCTGTCCAGAAATATGTATGCTATCAAGATCACAGGTTTCAGACATGCCAAATATATAGTTTACAGACCAAATGTAAAAGTAACAGACAGGCCAAACTTATGGTTAAATTTAGACAGATCAAATGTTATCAGACAAACCAAATGTATAGCCATCCGATCAAATGCACAGCGTTCCTCATACACCTGCAGTTCACACATCAACCCATACCACTTACTTTACAATATCACAGTAAATTACAAAAAATAAGACTTTATATATATATATATATAAATTCTGTGGACATTTGTAACAAAATGAAACTCGAGTGACATAATTTTTCTAACTCCATTTTTTTTCTTTCCTCCATTCCCAACCTAAATGGGAGGTAGGAGGTGCACCAAGTCTCATTCATGACCATTTCAATTCTGTCATACGCAGTTTTGCAATATAGTGCCCTTCCTCATCTGCACTAAATATTTGCTACAAAAATGAGTATCAATAGTCTATATCTACATCTTTTATGAGAACACATGAAACTCCTCAAACATCAGCAAATATTCAATTTCATCAATAAAATGTACTGGAAACATCAGTACTGGTACTGAATATTAGCATCTTAGTGCATTTGCATACCTGCTCATTTAAGATAAATGGTTTTATTACATACGTATGAGATTCGTGCTGCTGTACTTCAAAAGTACGTTGAATGACAATCAGTAGGATCCTGAGCAACTTGAGACCTTTAGTTATTTTTTTTTATTTAAAAATAATGACGTAAATTTTTGTAGGATACAGAATCTGGGCATAATTAAATTAATTTAGAAGGAACATTTCAGTAGCAAATATGTATAGCCTATGTTTAAACTGTACATATGGTTGGTGCAGATGTGATGAACAAGTAGCACACAAAATATATCTGTAGGTACAGTATATCAGATGAGAAAGAATTGTGATGGATGAGCAGTACACACAATCTTTAAGATGGTGTGTCCAATTAAAGGTGTGCATAGATTTTCAAGAGTAGAAGGTGAGTACTGATGACTGGTTGCCACGGAGGAGGAGGAACGGCGGCATCTGGTGTGTAAGAGTCTCTAACCAAGCCATGTAGAGAGGTGCTGAAACTGTTCCCACTGCAGGTATGGGCAGGGTCCTGTTAACAATTCAAACACATTAGATTGTCACTCATATTTTATCTACTAATTCATCAAATGTATCTAGATATGAGCCTTTGTATGACCTTCATATCAAGGTAAAATCCATTTTCTTAAAAGGTTATTTTCTCAAATTTATACATACAAAAACATGCTGGGTTACCATTAAGACTATCAATAATATACTGTGTTTCCCAGTGATGGTAAATGGAGGAGGTAGGAAAGCAAGGTCTGGGGGTAGAATGTTACAACAATGCTTTCTCTTTCCTATACACAGCTATGTTCTAAGATAACTCATTCACTCAATGCACACCATCCAGGGACGAATTACCAGTACCATCCTGCCATGTGCATGTTAATGTTTTGCACTCTGACAGAATGGCTAGTCTTTACTGTGCCTAATGATTATATAAAATGCAGGGATAATCCTACACTTGCTTATCTTTATTATTCTGTTTCTTAATACTGCAACTCTTATTCCTTTCTCTTTAAAGCCTTCATTTTTTTTTCCGCCTACCCTCTCACCTATAAACTGCTATACAAATGCTTAAACCTAAAAATACTGTCCTCCAACTCACATGACAATAAAGGTGGCATTTCTCGAGTGTTCCAGCAGCAGCTCCCTCAAACGAATATGGCGATTGGTCTTGTCCTTCAGGGCTACCAACTCTGACTCTGTGATGCCCTCAGGGGTTTTAACTGAAGAAAGATCAAAGTGATAGATTAAGGAAATTGCAAAAGTTAAGGAATGGCAGAGGTATTCTGTTATCACTTGCTACTGTTTCCTCACAACAGGAATGCACATATTGCAAATATGGGAATGAATTTAAGAGAACTGAAGGATTCACCCTGTGACTAATGTAATCTACTCATAGTAATGTTCATAAAGTATGAAGCTTATACATCAACTACTAATGAGAAAGATCATCATTCTGCCAGTGTTTGCAAAATTAGGATTCAACTTACCTCCATCCTCTTCCTCTGGTGGCACCTTGAAACTGCTAATGAGGTTGTTGAAATCTCTTACTGATTCCTCCTTTGGACGCCGTGTTACATCAGGAACCATGACAACATCAGAGAAATCAATCCGGAACTTGCAGAGCAGCTCGATCATTCTGCGGTGCTCAGAAGCTAAATCATCCTGTAGAGGTTAAAGAAAAAAAAAATTATATTTATATGACAACTGGCTTCACAAATATTACGAACATTAAGTAATACTGTTACTATTAACAAATGCAATAATAGTTTGTAAGCAAGAAGAAAATAAGGATATGCTCTACAATAATTTAATCTGAAATTAGATTACTACAGTTTCCTCTACCTTGTTCACCCGTACTACTTTCATGGGTGGAGAGGTGCTTTCAAACAAAAGAAAGCAGAGGAAAAGATAAAGGCACCTTCTCTTTATATTACCTTCCACAAATTTAAGATAAAACTAAATAAAACAAAAAAACCTCATTACTTAAACTAGGAAAATCAACAGTTCACAATAATCCTGATATTGTACTTTACTATTAAATTTTTGGGTGTATTCTTGTGATATAAAATGAACTGGGCTTAACATATCCTGCTGAAATTGCTGGTTACTTACTTTTTTATTAGCTAGGCAGAATACCCTAAGTTTGCAGGAAGACCAGGATGCCCGAGTTGTAAGGATGTACGGGATCAACATTGTCAGACCTGGGAGGAAAAAAATTTTATGGTAACTTGTAAATTTGAAAAATGTCTGAAAGAAATTTACTGGAAACAAATGACCAATATTTATATCTTTGAAAATAGCTCACTGCAACTGTAACTTATCTTCATAATGGCTGGAGTAGCATACAAAAATTGGTTCTAGTCACAACATAACAAAGTTGTAATTTGTATTATTTACATGCCAAACAGTGTGTGTGTGAGTATGCATCTACATGTACTAGTTGCAGGGACTAATTTACAGCTCCTGGCCCCCACCTCTTTCTGCCACCTCACTCTCTAGTTTATTCCACTTCCTGATAACTAAGGTTTTACAAATGCTTCTTAAGGTCCCTGGGATTCATGCAAGTTTCAACTTCCAGCTGTGCCCTCTTGTTCCCATCTCCAAAACATTCTGTCCCTGTTTACCTTGTCAATTTCTCTCAGCATTTTGGATGTCATTATCATATCCTTCCTAGTCCTCCTGTGTCATTAAGCCGAGTTCCCTGCAACCCCCCTTTCCCAAACACGCACATACATACATGTACATATGTTGCAATGCTCACATTCTACAGGATCTTCAGGCAACTTAATGCTTTTTTGCATTCTCCTAATTACTCTTAGACTCTATCTCCCTATGCCTCTTATCTTCAGGTTTATACACCCACCTAATCAATCTATCATGCTTCATTTTTTCTTCATAACAAACCCACTTCAACAAATACTCTTCCAGTCTTTAAATTAAACCTTTCATACCACATAATTGATTCCTGGGATTTTATTTTTCTTCTTTCAACAAACTGGCTGTATCCCACCAAGGCAGGGTGGTCCAAAAAGAAAAATGAAAGAAGGGGTTACTAGCCCATTGATTTCATTTTTATCCTTGTATAAAAACAGGAAATATGTTAATATTTCTTGTCACTAATGATAAGTTGTCCTGATTTACACTGATAAGGGGCTATTTTTTTTCCCTAAGGTAATTTCTTTACAAATTAAAATCAAACCCTTCCTCCAACCACCCTGTTTCGTATTTCTTGCCAATTTCCTTTCAAACTTCTTTTCACAGATTCCCCAATGCATATACAACTTTCTCTCATCTATCCACGAATAAAATTATTATTGCAGTACTGTATTATTATTATTACTGTAGGGTTAGTTAGGGATTCTTGCTATTAGTAAGCAACTTACCACCATCATCATACAGCCACCACACGTCAATTGTTCCTTTGGGCTGTTTTCGTGTGAATCGGAGCATGGCATCTACTATCTGTGGTGCCACCACTTCACCATTGGCCAGACGGTATGTAGGGTCTTTTGTCTTCTTGCCCATCTTCAGGTTTTCCAGGAATGATGGATGGCTAGCTTCATCTGGCACTGCTGCAGCATTTGTATAACCTACAACAGCAGCTGTTTCAGAATAGAATTGTAATATTATGCTATAAATCTTCAATAAAACATACTGTCACAAATGTAATAAAATGTAAAATGTGAGCCATAGAATTTATGCAGACACTTTTGTTCAGAAAGGCAAGTTGTCTATGGTTTCAATGTAGCACAAATCAGAATCATATGCAAAAGTAATGCTCCAGTAGCATTAACAAGACATGAACCTGTTTCCATTAGAATTTTGTTGCTAGTGTAAATTCTTCTTAAAATGAGCTCTTGTTTAAAGATTTTCTTTACATTTAATATATACATATTATTTAAAAATATTCCAATTCAATACCTCACTAAGAGCACTAGTTAATTTTTTTATACAGTATATTGTAAATGAAATGAAGATGGGTGATAATTTCTAGCAGGTGTTGCATAAAAAACAGGATTCAGGTAGAATAACTTATTGTAATGTATTTTTTAACTTAATTTACAGTTACTATACCTTAAACTGATTAATGACTTTCTAAAAAAAATTATTCCACCTTCATCTTAAGAACCATTTTTATTACTATTATTTTTATTAGGGGGAAGCACTAAATCCATAGGGGTCAAACTGTGCATGGGGAATGGGAGGCAATCAGATTTGATCCAAGGAAGAAGACAGGCCTACTTTCTTGGACCAAGAACCCCTCACTTGCATCAAGACACCTCCCTGAGGTGTTGAATCATTATCATGACTGAAAAAGACAATCTTTAACACTGACCACTAATTTCGTTGTATGCATGCTAACTTTCTTGTATGCAGAAAAAACTACTTTAATCATGTCAAAATTATAAAGAAATCTTTATAATATATTGCTTCGCTACATATTACCATTATCAAGAACTAGAGAAAAAATCATAAGCGTAATGTGTAAACAAATGTGATATCTCTCATAGACTTCTGCAGAATGTAAGGGTACAATACTGTAACTTAGAAACATATGAACACATGCACATTATATGGGATCTTTATATACTGAGTACAGTATATGAATCTCGTCAGAAATCGATAGAGATTTATCTCACTTAGTTGGCCATATTACAGTATGCTATGTTATGCACTGAATACTGAAATTTAAAAGCCATTTATGCATTGAATCTGCAATTTACAAGCAAATTTAACTAGCATACAATTATAACATTTAAACTCTTGGTAAGTTTGGATTGAAACCAAGAAACCAATTATACAATACTTTGGATATACTGTAGCTACTAACACTTTCCATTGGCTCCTTTATCAAAGACTTATTCCAAACACTAAAGAACTCTTCTGGCATCCTACTTTTCTTTAGTCATCCTTTGTTAATAACCCTTTGACTGTCGCAGCTCCAAATCCTGAAGTGTCTACTAGTGTCGCAAAATTTTTGGAGTAAAAAAAACTATTTTTTCTTATGAAATGATAGAGAATCTTTTTCCGATGGTAATGACACCAAAAGTACGGCGATATATACGCACTGGCAATTTCGCCAACTTTCAGCCTTATTTTCAGCCAATTCCACTGTTCCAGCCAACCAAACTCATAGCTATTTCTTTAGAACTCCATTTTTCTATCAACTGAGTACAAGAAACCGCCCATTTACCGATTTCAACTACCCAATTGAGTGGTCAGAAATTAGAAATTTGGCCAATTTCATGCAAATTAAAAAAGATGCCAATTTCAAAATAGGGTCCAGAACAAACAATGCAGACATTCTCGGCACTAAAAATAACATCTTGTGTTCATTAGTCATATCTCCAGGCCCCTCTTATATTACTCTTCTTTTCTATTTTTATTTTTTGTTCACACAAAAAATAGAAGATTTACTGTTACGCAGACTACTGCATCATTGTAAAAATAGTATAAATAATATCAGTGCACTAGTGAAAGAATATTAGTCTCCTCAGTTGACGTGTAGTGTGATTAGCTTCCTCTTGAACATTGGTAAAAATTGAACATTTCTGCTACTTTGAGCTCAATTTCAAGGTCATTTTCATCGTGAAACTAATCAAAATCACCTCTCTTTCTGTATTATTTTTCCATTCTATCAAATGAAAGCAAGAAAACGAGAATACAACCATAAATGCTATACGAAAATACACCTCAAATTCGGTGTTTTAATCCAGAAACATGGGCGGAGTTTTTTTTTCTCATTATGCACTGCGTGCATAATGCATTTTTTTTATACATTGCACACTGACCACACAGACCCATTCTCTCACATATGGGCCTACCAGCTTTCTCCTGCTTGATTTGAAGCCGCTAGAATTTTTTTTTTTTTTTAACAAGTCTCCCACCAAGGCAGAGTGACCCAAAAAGAAAGAAAATCCCCAAAAAGAAAATACTTTCATCATCATTAAACACTTTGACCTCACTCACACATAATCACTGTTTTTGCAGGTGCTCAGAACACAACATATACGTATAAAGATACACGACATATCCCTCCAAACAGCTAATATCCCGAACCCCTCTTTTAGAGTGCATTTCCAGGACTCAAGTCCAGCTATATAAAAATAACCGGTTTCCCTAATTCCCTTCACTAAATATTACCCTGCTCACACTCCAACAGATCGTCAGGTCCCAAATACCATTCGTCTCCATTCACTCATATCGAACATGCTCATGCACGCCTGCTGGAAGTTCAAACCCCTCACCAACAAAACCTCCCTTACCACTTCCTTCCAACCTTTTCGTGGATGACCCCTACCCCGCCTTCCTTCCCTTACAGATTTAAATGCTCTCCATGTCATTCTACTTTGATCCATTCTCTCTAAATGACCAAATCACCTCAACAACCCCTCTTCAGCCCTGATACTTTTATTAACTCGAACTCTGAATTTTATGCATAATATTTACACCACACATTGCCCTTAGACAGGACATCTCCACTGTCTCCAACCACCTCCTCGCTGCTGCATTCACAACCCAAGCTTCACACCCATATAATAGTGTTGGTACTACTATACTTTCATACATTCCCTTCTTTGCCTCCATAGTTAACGCTTTTTGTCTCCACATATACCTCAACGCACCGCTCGCCTTCTTTCCCTCATCAATTCTACGATTAACCTCATCCTTCATAAATCCATCCACCGACACGTCAACTCCCAAGTATCTGAAAACATTCACTTCTTCCATACTCCTCCTCCCCAATTTGATATCCAATTTTTCTTTATCTAAATCATTTGATACCCTCATCACCTTACTCTTTTCTATGTTCACCTTCAACTCTCTACCTTTACACACACTCCCAAACTCATCCACTAAACTTTGCAATTTTTCTTTAGAATCTTCCATAAGCACAGTATCATCAGCAAAAACCAACTGTGTCAATTCACATTTTGTATTTAATTCCCCATAATTTAATCCCACCCCTCTCCTGAATACCCTAGCATTTACTTCTTTTACAACCCTTTACTTCATCATTCCACCAATCACTCCTCTTTCCTCCTTCACCCACCCTCCTATAACCACAAACTTCTGCCCCACATTCTAATACTGCATTTTTTAAAAATATTCCAACCCTCTTCAACCCTCCCACTACTCATACTTGCACCAACCCACCTTTCTGCCAATAGAATTATTGAGTATATATACGTCCGAAACACTGTCTCGTAAGACGTATGTATATGGCCGAAACAGTCAAAGTTAAAACGCCCATTGCAACTACATAAGAACTAGAAACCTACTCTTATTTAACTATCACTAACAAAAACTATGACACCTCCATGCAGGTCTGACACCTTCATGCAGGTCAAGAGGTAAAGTATTTGAAATATGACTGTACCTCGAGTCAACTTTTGAAACCCAAGAATAAGGGTTTTTGCAAGAGCTGGGGATATATAATGGTTTAAAGTATTAGCAACTATAATACACAAGAAATTCTATTTCAAGTATATCTATGCATGTCCCCATGTTATTTCATGAACATGCATTATAGAATTATTCATTTAAATAGCTAAAAAAATCATCTTGCACATCTTGCAATTTCTCCTGATTCAAGGAGAGTGGTCAATGCAGTGTGTATGGAATCTGTACCCGACATTCAGGTACCAAACATTCAGGTACAGATACATTCAGGCTGATGGCAATTCAAAGCTTGGAGATTAGGAGGTGTGGGGTTACTAAAAGTATTGTGATGAATGGTTTAGAAAACCGACAAGTATTGTCCAGAGGGCTGAGGAGGGTTTGTTGGGGTGGTTAGGACATTTAGACAGGAATGAGCAAGGTAGGGTAAGTGTAGCCCTAAAAAGGTTGGAGGGATGGGGGGGGGGGGTAATTATTATAATCAAAAGAAAATGCTAAACTGGAAGGAAGGGCTTGGACACCCACCAAACATGTGTGAGCATGTTAGACAGGAGTGGAGGCAAATGGTTTTCAGGGCTTGACATGTTGTTGGAGTGTGAGTAAAGCAACATTTTTCAAAGGGATTCAGGGAAACACCAGTTAGCCTGAAGGCAGTAAGTACACTGCCTGCACTCTGCAGGAGGAGGGTGGAGATATTTGTAGTTTGGAGGGGCATCTGAACTGTAGTATCACCACACCTCCAGCAAGACAAGTGATAGTGAATGATGGTCATCATACCTCAGTGGGAGATAGCCAATGTAAAAAAAAAAAATCTATTTCTGATTTGGACATACAATGCATTCAAGTTAATTTCAGTGTTATATTTTTCTTATATAACTCTAATTATGGGTTGTTTTGTGCAAACTTGCCCTCACTATATACAGACTATACAGACTGACTGTACTACTTACAAGGACCAGTAGAAACATCTACTTCATTTTGGTAGTGGCCAAAGCTGACTGTAGAGGTGGATGTAGGCAAAGTGGAGGGATCGGTATTGGATGCAGTGGCACCACCAGAGGAGGTAGGGTTGGTAGAACCATTATAGTTTGGGTCCTCTTCATCTTGCGACACCTCGGTCAGATGGGAGTAGTCAAGGCCACCCTCTACACACAAGATTCCTACAGCCAGATGCAATCCAAAAGCATGGCTGTGGGAACATGACATTTGCGAATGTTAGAATTACAATATAGTAAAGCCGGTAATTATTGGATTTTCCGAAGATAAAAGGCCTCCCTGTGAATATGATGATGATAATTTGCTGCATGTAATGTTTTTATTCAGTTTGAGAGTTCCTAATCAAAGTTTTCTCTGCTTTTATTGGCATTATATCATGTACTGGAGAGGATCACAAACAAATTAAAAATATGTACTTTGACAGTGAAGGTTCAATGGGGTAAGAGGAACTGCAAATTCAGCAACATCTAAATTTTGTATGAATAAAATATTTATTAGTACATGCAGAATAATCTTGCCACTCACTGAATAGTCTTGAAGTAACCTTGTAGTTCTTCAGCTGGGCATGTCTTCCAGGTTGACTTGTAGCCCATGAGGACCAAATTGGGTCGTAGTTTACCCAGACCAACATTACACATTAGCATCCTGGCAGCCATTTCCATGGAAGGGCCATCAGCAATAGAGTGGAAGGCCCTCACCTTGTGTCGAGACAACCAGTTTGTGGCTTCTACATAGTGTCTTGTCCGTACTCTCTGAGACTGCATTTCCTGAGATCAACGAGAAAGTTGTTAACTTTCTAATTACAGAATTTAATTGTTTTTGTATATGCATAGCTATTTAACTACAGTATTCATTTGTCTTTTCTATATGATCACGTGCAATTTTTAAAATTTTCATCTGCCTATCTCTCTTACTCTCTATGATTAAAAATATCTTACTTTAAAACATTGACCAGTGATAAGGAGGGACATGTTCTTTGTGATGGAGTTTGCAAAGTGGATGAGAGGTGGCCTGGCATAGGGTGCTCCAGTCAACACCAGGATCTGAGGCCGGAAAGTCTTGATATGCTCTTCCACTTGATTTAGAGATATGGTCGAGTTTAGTGCCATACTGTATATCTGTGCCTGTGTTGATGATCCCCAGTTAACATCTGGAAAGCAAAAAAGAATTTAAGACTCAAATAAACAATTATTGATAAATTCTTCTGGGTACTCTCAAACCTTGGCAAAATCTGCAATGTTGCCAAGAATTTCAAGTAGTGTTAATTTTAAAGGCTTAAAGGAGTGCCTGAATATTTTTGTATTATAATAAAATTAAATCAAGTATCCCTTGGATGCAAAAAAGATGAATATTAACATAAATTCAGCACATACCAGGGAGACAGCTATGGGGAAGACATGAAAATAGAAAAGCAAAAAATAATTTATGGAGAAAAGTATTTATTAAAAGAGCATTGTGCAATTAGTAAAAATTAAGCCAACCCCTAAGACGAATAAAAGAAGGAAATGAGGAAGAAGGGGGTAAGTAAAAAAAGTAAGATGAGATAAAAAAAAAAAAAAGAATGGAGAAAAAACAAGAGGACAATTAGAAAGAAATGAGTAAGAGGCAAATGAGGAAGAGAACTAGAAAATGTGAGTAGAAAGAGGCAAAGGGATGAAGAAAATGGCAGAAAAGGACGAGGAAAAAAACAAGTATGGCAGATACAAAATGAAAGAAGACAGCAAGAATGATAAAAAGAAAAAGGAAGAGAAAATTTGAAGAAAAAACAGGATGAGAAGAAAGGTAGACAAAAAAATATTGGCAACATAAAAAGAAAAGGAAGGGGGAAAAAAAGCACAAGAAAAAATTGGCAAAAAGGAATTTTAAAAAATAAGCAAGAGAAGGTTAAAGGAGACAAAAGGGACAACAATAATGAAAGGAAGGAAAATATAGAAGGGTGTAAAAAGAGTAGATAGGAAGTGATATTATATGTTAAAAAAAGGACAGAGGGCAGTGGGGAAAAAAGAAGGGCAAGATTACCTGGCTTCCTGTAGACGACTATGAAGTAGAGGAGAATGATGATGATGATGGTGATAAGTGCCGTGTACCACTGGATCATAAACATGATGGCTGTGCACAATATACCTCCCAGGAGACTTAGCCACTTGTTATAGTACTGCAACAAAAATATATATATTTAAGAATGCAATACAATAAATTAGTTCATATTACTATCACACAAGCACAAAAAATGCCCTAGCCTTAGCATATTAAAGGAAACAAAAGGCTCTCTGCAAGTCAGATACATTATCTGAATCCCTTTTCTAATGTTCAACTTTTGAAATAAATTTGGTCAGTGAGAGATGACATTTATTTATTTTTATGAGTTTTTTCATCAATGATTAATAAAAATATCCTAGATGGGATACGGCTGGCTTGTTGAAAGAAGATGCAGATAAATTTGTACCATGTACAAATTTTTTTGATAACTTAATATTTAGAGAACTTACTCTGTATATTTAAAATATAGCTTATCAAAAACAATTACATGTAATTTTGTGGAGTTTGTGGTGGACACTTACTGTGAAGGTGGGTCGCCAACTGGGAGTGTGCTGTAGGGATGCGTGGAAGGTGGAGAAGTTGATGAGGGCGTACGCAGCCAAGAAGAAATTGGTAATGATGGCTGCAATTGAATCAAGGCGAGCTGACAAAGAAAATGAGATACGACAAATGAAAAAAGTAGAAATTTAATATGGAAATTAAAGACAGATGAAATTTTACCAAATCATAAGCTTCCCGTTTAACCCTTAAACGGTCCAAACAAATCGTAGTGCTACAAAAGCAGATCTACTTTTTTTTACATATTTTAAAATACGTATAGCAAAAAAAAAAATGTAGATAAAAGTTTTTTTAAACGTTTTCAAATGTAAAACAAAAAAGAAGATCTACATTTTTTTACATACTTTCAGATGTTGAAAAAACGTATATATACGTTTGGACCATTTAAGGGTTAATATCAAACAGATGGCAGAGTACAGAGAAAAGTGAGCATAGAGGATTTTTTTTTTTTTTTTGCGTGAGAGTAGGCCCTCTTTTCATATCTTACTGGTTTGGAAAACAATGTTCTTCCTTACTTGGAACTTCATAATGAACTGTAATATAATATTTTATTTCCACTTTGTTGCCATATACAGTGGACCCCCGCATAACGATTACCTCCGAATGCGACCAATTATGTAAGTGTATTTATGTAAGTGCGTTTGTACGTGTATGTCTGGGGGTCTGAAATGGACTAATCTACTTCACAATATTCCTTATGGGAACAAATTCGGTCAGTACTGCCACCTGAACATACTTCCGGAGTGAAAAAATATCGTTAACCGGGGGTCCACTGTAATAGATTCCAATCATTATAACCAGAGTGCCTGCACTCTGAAGGAGGGGTGTTAATGTTGCAGTTTAAAAACTGTAGTGAATGATGGTGAAAGTTTTTCTTTTTCGGGCCACTCTCCCTTGGTGGGAATCGGCCAGTGTGATAATAAAAAAAAAACCTATTCTTCATTCAGTATTAATGTGGCTTTTTGGAATTATTTTTCAAGCTATCAATGTTTATTAATATATTAATCACTAATAATTTCGACAATAATTCAATAAATTAATTCCCTAGTCACGTGATGAACATACCAGTATATCATTCTCTACTGATGGCTTACTTTGCATAACCAAGTTGGTTAATGAATAAGGTACAGCATTAAGCAACTTGAATATAAAATTTCAAATTAAAACACTAAATATTTTCCTAATAATATGGAATGTTTACTGTGGATTATCAACCCTCTTTCCCTCCCCACAAACGAAGTCCCAGGCTTTCCCACAATGAATGTTCCCATCCTATTGTATCATGATGACCCAGGCACCCATACAATGGTAACCTACCAATGAGGGTGAAGATCAGCACAATGATGAATGTGAGGACATAGCCACGGTAAGGTTCATCACTTTTGCCATAGCCCTTGCCAAAGAACTCAATATATGGGTAAAGCTTGTCCTTACAGAGAGCCTGCAATGAGAAAAATATGTTAATAAAAATTAAAAAATAAAAATAAATATCAGATTGGAAGAAGAGACATGTCCTCAAATGGGTCTCTGAAAGATGAAGTGTACCACAGAAGGGATGGAAGGACACAATGATGTGCCCCAGGTTGAGTGAACCCTGCAAACTGGAAGCTGAAACATCTGTGGAGAAAAAAAAAGTATTTATAGAGACAACAAAGAAGAATGCACCCAGGAATACTGATACCAATCCTTTTATATAAGTGTGAGGTATGGCCTTTAAAAGTTGCAGCAAGGAGTTTGGACACAATGGAGATGTCACATTTAGGGAGGATGAATGAGAACAGGATGACCAAGAGGGTATGTATGTAAATTCATGGAGGAAGGCAAAAGATGGGAAGGCAAGAAAGAAGTTTTCAGTGGTAGAAGACTGCGCATACAATGGGCATGTGTGAGGATGTTAGATCATGGTATCTGGAGATGAGTGATTTTAGGAATTTGACATGCTGTTATAGTGAGCAAGGTAATACTTATGGAAAGATTCAGGGAAACTTGTTAGCCAAAGTCCTGGAATAGGGAGGGGTTGTTGGGGTAATTTGGAGGATGAATGAGAACAGGATGACCAAGTCCTGGGATAGGGAAGTTCAGCTTCTACATCCTGAAGAAGTGGGTCAGCCCTTTCATAATCTGATAATCTAAGAGTACTGAAACTTACAAATGCACTTAATTATACATATACAGTACTCACAATCATGGAAGTTAGGTACTGTGACAAATACATTAAGACTTTGTATAACTATTGTTTTTTATACAAACAAATATAATTATAAGATGAGAAACCAGGAATGCTTCTTTTTTTTAAGCTGGGGCCTCCTATGTATTTTCTATTTAAGTGGAGCTGTACATGTGTGCATCATTTGGTAATCATGATTACACATTACAGAGCCTGGCTAGTAGTTGGACAGATGACCATATGGGAATTAGCTCATCTTTGGCTATGGGCGGCACTCCAATAAGCTAATACATTACCTGGAAGACCTTGGGGGCAGAGACAATTGAGGCCAGAGCAGATGAGATCGTGGCAGCAAAGCAACCAGCGAAGATCAATGGGCCAAAGATAGACACCAGCTCCATCACCTGCAGGAGGCAAATTTATTTTCATTAACAGAAAATAAAAAGTAAATAAGAAAAAGAAAAAAAAAAGAGGGAGAAGAGATAAGAGTGTGAAAGGGAAGAGAATTTTCCAGGTCCTAAACTATGTCAATAAATAACACCAGACTTTGAAATGAGCATTTTGCTTTTAAAACAAATACAAGAAAATCATACCTCAATATGATTTAAATGCTCAATGTGATTGTAAACTGTGTGCCTAATACATGGTGAGTATACTAGTGACATACCTGAGAACTGTTGCTAAGGCCATATTCACACACTGTATCTGTACAGTTAGTGAAAGACCAGTCTGCTACCTGGGTGATGTTTCCTGTGGCATCCCTCACCTCAACTGCCCCAGACAGGAGTACAAGGATCATGTAGGAAAAGTAGGTGATAATGATGGCCAGAATTGTACCCTTGGGTATGGCTCCTGATGGGTCCTGTGGATAGGAAGGATATCAAGCTATAGAACTGTAGATACTATTTGGCAAGTTATTTTGTATACTGCAACAGTGTACAGGTATTAAAATTTCTAAATGAATCTTTTAAATCTCTTGGGCTTGAAAGCGCTAATGGAGAATTTATAAAACTAAACTAACACCGAAAATGATAAGACAACGGACATAACACTATCATTTATAAAAATTATGTTTTTAAAGATTTTAAAGCCTAACAACCTTGAGTTCTGGATAATATTTTTTTCAGTTAATGTATAATTAAACAGATAAGATTCGTGAAATTGTAATAGCACAATTGCAAACAAATCACATAATGTGCCTACAAGTTTTAGGGCTCACTTGCTTGAAACAGTTCAAATTCTATTATAAAAATTTGGTGTGTCATTTTACAGTCTCTCACAGAAAACATGATGCAAAACAATCAAATCAATCTCTTGTTAACTAGATGAGCCAGTCTGTGGTGTTACACTGGAAGGTAGCCAGCTAACACTAGCAGCTTGGCTGACCAAGGCCATAAACCATAAACAAGGTCAGAGATGACCCCTGGAATTATCTCCAGGGGTCCACTGTCTAGTCTTGAAAACTCTTATACACACCTTCAGGTCACCTGATATGTTGGCTCCAGCCAGGATACCAGTACAGGCTGGGAAGAAAACGCTGAAGACACTAAAGAAGCCCGTATTTCCTTCCTCTCCACTTTGTTTGCCCTCGTCACGATAGTCCGAAAAAAAATTTTCGTTGAATAATGTCCCTGCAGAGATGAATGAAGATTAAGGATCAATGACTACTATTGACTTCTGTGTCTTCTCTCCCTATTTAATTTCTTTGTAATCACCTATATGTTGCTGCAGAAATGAAGCTGTCTAGGACAATACCAAAATTATGTGCTAACTTTTTAACCGCCTTTTATATACAGCCTCTCCTCACTCATTTACCAACGACTTGGAGTTACAACGAGCTCTCTGACCCGTATGCATACCAAAGTAATGTATAACAGAGCTAATTTCCTCTATTCTGTTTATTACAATATACAGTACAATACATGTACTGTATTTTTTTTTTTTCAACAAGTCGGCCGTCTCCCACCGAGGCAGGGTGACTGTATGAACATTTTAAAACATACCAGAAATTTTATAAATGGTGCAACGGTGACACTAAAACAATGGTTGACACAAACCGACTACCATTATAGTATGCTCCTCACTTAGTGATGAATTCGTTTACCAACGTGGTCTTAGGAACAGAACTCCATTGTTAAGTGAAGAGAGGCTGTACTGTGCTAAACCTATATTCGTTTACCGACATGGTCTTAGGAACAGAACTCCGTTGTTAAGTGAAGAGAGGCTGTACTGTGCTAAACCTATATTTGTTTACCTTGATGTTTTCCTGGTAGATTTAATAGCTTGTGGTGGTGGAATTCATGGTGGTGTTGGTGGAAGTATTAACAAGTCGTATTAACAGTGTTGGAACGGGTACAAGCATTGACAAAATTGATGATGGTCATGTTAGATGTGATACAGGCTATGTGATGGCTTCGGTGATCATAATGGGAGCAATTGAGGTGATGATGAACCTGTTATCAACTGTGGTGGAATCGGTGGGCACTGGCCCAGATCATGACACCTAGTACTGGGAGAGCTCCCAATGACAATTAAGACAAGTACTAGTATGTAACTATGGGCTAGAGCCTGGGTAAGGCTCTAGCCCAAAGTTACATATTAGTTACATATTAGCCACTTACCGTTCAAACCAATAAAGCCCTGGGCAATCTCTTCTTCAGTAAGAGGTCCCACAAAGGCACCAATGATGAAGTCCAGGATGGCCACCAACAGTACGACTAGTAGGACTACCTGTGCCTGTACACACAAAGGTATAAGTGACAAAGTATATCAATATTTAATTTGGTCTATTATGCAAATAAAACTTGTATAGCTTTGATATCCCTGAAGTTCTGGCTTGGTTAATCTTAAAATTACAACATGTGGCTATCAAATTACATCAAACATGAGTTACATGCAAGGAGAGTATCAGTAATAATTTTTTAACATACCCTGGCTTCCCATTCCATGCCGATGACGCAGATTGCAAAGAGGACAACTAGTGTGATGCTGCCAATCACCCTCACATCATTAATACCACTGTCGAATATCTGCAAGCCCTGAGACCTCAGCAGGTCATTCATGGACTCACAGAAGCCGACTATGTACATGGCAGCTGCAATGGCATTTGCCAAGGAGAAGATCAAACCGATGGCCCCACCGAACTCAGGCCCCAGTGAGCGACTAATCATGTAGTAGGTGCCACCTGAAGAAGGGGTAACAATGTAACAACTAGTGGTACAGACATCATTTATGGGAAAACAGAGGCAGATGCTGGGAAGGGCAGCTACTTTGGCTGCATCACATTTACAATTATGCCATACACATTTAACTTTGAGTTAAGCTCAAGAATGACTCCATCATATTAAGCAAGACACACACACACACCACACACCACACACACACACACACACACACACACACACACACACACACACACACACACACATTCTCTCTCTCAGATTACACGAAAGCGTTCATCACATCCAAAAATCAAGTGTACGCTGCTATATAATTAGAGACTGAAATGCTGCATGAACAAACCTCCTTTGATCTGGCCATTGGTGGAAATGGCGGCCATGGACAGAGCGGTGATGGTGGTGACGATGTTACCACATGTCACGATCAGCATACCCTCCACTGCAATACAAATACTAGTGTGAAATAACTGAAAATACAAGTGGTCAATATCATATATATTCTGATGTGTATGCATGGAAAGCAGCATGTGTATACTGTACAATTAAATGGTATAGTATACCATTATATATCATACCATAATGTACATATCAATGAGAGGTCGCCTACAAGGAAGCGCTGAATGACCTTTTGGTTCAGCAATGTAAATTTCACAACCACCTTCTCCCAACCTATGAGGACCCATTTACTCTCAATGCTCTTGAACCACGGAACTGGAGTGAGTCCCCACTTCCTTGGATCAAACTTTGTTACTTTATGCACTTACTACCATCAGGGCATCAACTGAGAAAATTTATTCCCAAGGTCATCAAATAACTATTGAATCATATTGGCGAAAACATTTTTGCTGTACGGAGGCATAAACAATTGCAGTAACAAAGTCTCATTCATTCAGTGCAAGGAGAGGTGGAAGCTCGATCCTCCATCTGCTAATACTAAGAATGACATGACCCCCCCCCCCCTTCCCCAGGGTAGGCGTGAACAAAAATGATTTATTAGGGACAACTTTAAAGTTCGGAAAAAATACGAGGAGGAGGTACCAGCACTTTCCTCCCTCGGCTTCAGGACTAAATGTACTACCAACCTACTTCACAGAAATGTATAATAAATTGGAAACATTTCACCAGGTTGACTAGTTTTCATGCATTTTCAAGTTCTTTAAATACAACCATATTTCAGTTAGGCAATACAGCATTTTCTCAAATTATGATATACAAAAAACTAAAACAAATAAACGTAAAAGTGTACTTACAAATTCCGGCTTGGCCCACGACCCATGGAAGCCTAAGGAAGAGGATTACTCCCCAGATGTTGAGAAGGCATCGCACCAGAACTCCCTGCACCCAACCGAACTTGCCTTCTCCGCCAGTTTCTTCCTCTACAGTTCCCCTCGACGGTCCCACTCGCACCTGGTGGACAAACACTGCAGTAAGAATACTGGCATCACATGGAAGGAGGGGGATAATGGTGAATAAGATATGTGCACTACCTTGGTATCCTTATCCGAGAGATTTTGCCCACCAGGGTTTTTATCAGTATAATTAGCGTGGAATGGAAATATTTAAGTCGCGTAACAAATTCTGTGGGTCACAAACACTGCTCTAAACAGGAAGTCAAGCTATCTTCTGTAACAAGATTTCATGATAGTGTCGTGTCTGATTAGTACAATTAGATCAAAAGCATATAATACAGACAAGATGGTGAATAAGATATGTATGCAACGCATTGGTATTAGAAGTGGAAACTAGCCTGAGTTCAACACTGAAAATAGTATAAATTCTGAAACAGGATCAAAACACCTTAAGACGTACCGTAATACACACAATATATACAAGTAGTGTGTGGGTACAATGAAAGTCCTGAATAAAATAACCTGGGACAAAAATAAAGGAAAAATTATCAGACATTCCCGGAGAAACGATACTGAGCATGGGAACCCATTACAAGGGATGTCACACAGGGACCCCGGTTTTTTACGACCTACATAAAATCTATGTAAACGACATCACTGAGGGAATAAACAGTAACAAGTAAATTTACCGATGACGCTAAAATACACGAACAAATAACGTTGTGGTCGGAAAGGGGCAGCTGCAGTTCAGCACAGACAAGTGTAGGTTCTAGTCCTAGGAAAAGAAAATAGCTAAGACACAAGCTAGCATGCCAATCGTTACACGAACCCTTACCTAATAAAAATACGAAAACATAATCGAAGTATTAATACTTAAAATCGTCACCAGGGGACTACATCCAATTACAACAATATCCCTTATTTTAAGAACCTACCCGTATAAAACCCTAGAAACTCAATTTATGATGTAATTTTCCAACACCGATTTCTTAGCACTTCCTGTAAATTTGTAAATTATATTTTCCTGATTTTAGGTCTGGTTACATAAACGACAAATAAGTAAATTATAAAAACTAGCATGAACACTTGGCAGCGAGGGGGCCCTAAAAAAAAAAAAAACAGGAAATTCATATCTGAACGTTTATCACACAAGGCGTCATATGAGAATAGTGGACCGGTAAGCCATAGAAGCCAGATGACCAAAAGCTCCAACTGCGAATCATCATATGACTGAGATCCGCATCAGGTAACATTTGTGGTTTCCTGACAAACCTACACAAGGTGCGAGAATGATTTTGAGTAGGTATTGTAAACTTTTCATAGTGATACCTGCTACGATGTAACAGCCAGGCACAACTACTACTAGTATCCAACCTTTCAGTCACCTCTCCCCTATTTACGTTCTTTTCCCAACCGTCTCGTTCCCTGTCCTTCAAGCACGGGAAGGTCGATGAAGGTCAGGAACACTTGACACAGAAAACAGACACTCATCAGATGGAGCAAGGTGGTTTCCTGACAAACCTACACAAGGTGCGAGAATGATTTTGAGTAGGTATTGTAAACTTTTCATAGTGATACCTGCTACGATGTAACAGCCAGGCACAACTACTACTAGTATCCAACCTTTCAGTCACCTCTCCCCTATTTACGTTCTTTTCCCAACCGTCTCGTTCCCTGTCCTTCAAGCACGGGAAGGTCGATGAAGGTCAGGAACACTTGACACAGAAAACAGACACTCATCAGATGGAGCAAGGTGGAGCCAAATCCACTTCACTTCTAGTTCTTTCATGCGATAATATGTACAAACAAATAAAGAATCCGGATTCACATATAATAAGTCTCTTATGCTCGCTCCTTCTCCAACCCTAATAGAACAGATCAAGAACCAGAGGCTGCATCCTTGTTTCCAGTAGCATACAGCAGCTACCCGGGGAGGTAATACCCGCCTGTCATAGGAGTGAAATTAAAATATGGTAAATACCTCTGGAAGGATTGCTGATTTTTTGTCACACGATTGATATGCAAAACTCTTCATGGGAAAACTCCTGTTTTCATGAGGAAAACAGAAGTGGGCCATAAAAGGAAAATAGGAGAGGGTCATATAAAGATAATAGAAGAGGGACATACGGGAAAAATTAGAAAGGAAGGAGCGGCAATTTATGATAATGGATATCCTGGATATTACAGATATCCGGAGGTTTAAAGAGTAATTTCCTGTGTGTCACAATATCTTACAACATAATATGTAACCTAATGAAGAATGAAATCTCCATTACCGTCGACAGAACACTTAATAAATAATCCATTTTTGGGAATAAACGCTAGACAACGTTTCGAAAGTGTGGGTTATTTATAAGTATGTCAGCTATTGTATGTGAACGTTCACAGATGGATTAAAATCGTCCCTACATGCTCACATTTCTGTGGACACTATAATAATCTGTCGAAATGTGACATTTTTGTTGATATAATATCTGACAAAACACCCTTTTACAAGACGGGCCAAGAGCTACGTATCGACCCCTGCACCCACAGGTAGGCGAGCGCACATACAAATAGGTAAGAAACACACACACGACCCCTGCACTCACACACACACACACAAATAGGTGAGTACACATACACACACGACCCCTGCACTCACACACACACACACAAATAGGTGAGTACACATACACACACGACCCCTGCAACCACAAACAGGCGAGTACAAACGCACGTCATCAGTAATCTCATTACAAACCTTAGCTCAGACTGAATGATACTACTTCATAGAACTGAACAAGTGGTGCGTGCTCACAATCAATTACCGATGACACATTCAAAGCACACACCACCAGCATTATTTATCGTTCCAGATATCGTGAGAACTGTTGTACTTGTGCAAATATGGAACTTTGTCTTTTAGAAAACATACCTCTTATGAAGATATGGATTAATCATCAATTCCAATGAATACTTATATTTGTGTGCGCTATAGTTTTAGTATCCATTTAAGCAATTATAGGTTTTGATTACCATTATCATAATTATGATGATTAATGGATCATTATTATTAGTGACCATAATCAGATATTGATTACTACTAGTATGAATTTCGATTCTAAATCAGGTATTGATGCCATTAAGCATAAAGCTTGCTGGTAAGGGCGGTAATCACCCAGAAGCAATTCACTGTTATCGATCCCAGTGTAATATTAACTTGTAGCTGTTGTGAGCTGTAACCTAGTGCAATGATTATAGAAAATCAAAGATCATGTACAACCAAGTCTAAAATTATATACATTTAATATGTTTACTGATTAAATATAAATTATCCTCATTAGTGACAGAGATTTTAGATTTTGCCACCGAAGTGGCTCGTTTATTGTGCACCCCATATCCATCCTGTGGACGGAAGCGCGAGAGCATGTGGATACACAAAATTAGTGACAAAGCTTTTTAAACCATATAAAACTTACACTTGGGAGAGGAACAATATAACTACGTTTCGGTCCGTCCTGGTCACAGTTATGATTTAACAATAGTCCAGGATGTCATAAGGCTACTGAGAGCATGAAATGAGGGTGTTTGGTTAACTGGGTTTAAAGCCTATCGACTACACGAGGGTCACCACCTGTATACCACCAGGCACTTAAACTGGCTGTCGTGTAGTGTATTTGACCGACACAGTTACAAGGGTCAGGTAACTACAAAATCTTTACAGCAGCTTCCAAATTTATTCATAAGCACGTTGACGTGTAAGCAAGCGGATTGAGCAAGATACAGCTGGTGGACACTTGGCAAGCGGACTGGGCAGGATACAGCTGGTAAATATTCGGTTTAAATCTATAGGAATGCATAAAGTATGGAGCGACTTATCAATAGTGGATCAATTACATCAAGTTGAATGTACTGATATACTTGATGGTAATATTTGCATTTACTCTCAGACTTGGGTTCTTTGTGAGGCCTCCTTTGGTTTTGATTACATGGAGATGGCGAATTCCGTCATCCGAGGAGAACCTCTCCAGCTCCTCCAGGTTATGCAGCTTGAACCTGTCCCTTGATTTTTAAACTTCATAACATTTTCTGCTGTGTCAACAACTAAGTTATGAGCTAGAATTTTTGCACTTATATATTTGGAAATCGTCCGTCCAAAGCAACAAGGACTAAGGCACCAAAAGGGGGGAGAGAGAGAGAGAGAGAGAGAGAGAGAGAGAGAGAGAGAGAGAGAGAGAGAGAGAGAGAGAGAGAGAGAGAGAGGAGAGAGAGAGAGAGAGAGAGAGAGAGAGGAGAGAGAGAGAAGGCTCGTTATGCGTCAGATATAATGAGGAATGTCAAAACACTTCAATCCTGGTTTCATCCAACCCTAAAACACTATCCTATTGAAATCCTATATTAAATATTTTATCAACGTTTTTGCTAAATTAAATAATATTAACAATTTAGGAACTTCAAATTATAAACTACAACATTCAAAAAAGAGCGACATTCGTCTGATCCTTCAGTACTCACAAAAATATAATCCATCATGAAGGCGACACAGGCAATAAACTTTTATTTGCTCGCGTATTGGTTTTATTATTTGCAAGGAAGTGAATGATATATACCTCTGCACAAGTCAATAAATAGTTTTAACTGGATTTAATAATATTTCAAAGCAATACAAGCGTGTATTAAGTATGTGTGAGGATTCCTATGTGAAGTGCTAAACCCGTGTGGATTATTTACCTTAAGGAATAGGAGGTTTGATTCTGTGCCTAAGCGCGAGACGGACACCTAACTCACATTATCTGTACCCGAGATGTTAGGTGGGAGGAAAAAGTTTGAAGGAGGATGTGGGAGACGGAGGAATTATCATCTTCAAAGAATTATATGGTAATATATACCGAGAAAAAAGAGCGGAAGACATAGATTGTCCTCAGGTGATTGTACGTTTTGGGGTTATTATAATTACTCGTTATTACTACGTGTTACAATCATTATCAGATCCTGATGAACGTGTACACGCCCCCACATCACCAGGTGAATGTGTACACACCACCAGGTGAACGTGTACACGCCCCACACCACCAGGTGAGCGTGTACACGCCCCACACCACCAGGTGAGCGTGTACACCACCCCATACAAGGTAGGTTACAGTCAGACGACTCATGAAGAATGTGGTTGTGTGGCAAGACTGTTTATTATATCACTGTTTAACTTTCAGGATTTCCAAAAGTCATACACCTGCCTGCCCTGTTTACCTGCATACATCACCTGCTTGCATACATGTCGTGCCTGCATACACTGCCTGCCTGTATGCCTGCTTCCATGCCTACATGTTCTACCTGCCTGCACGCCGGCATCCATGTTCTACTTGTCAGCGTCCATGCCTGTACGTTCTACCTGCCTCCATACATACGAAGCCCGTCTGCCTACCTACCTTCATGTATACGTGTCAATCACTTGGTGGCTGGATGGTCATATCATGCCGCTCTTGCTCTTCACTGCATCTATTTTACATTTTCTCCTGTATCTCTGAATTCGGTACCTATGCTTGCCTGCATGTATGCACG
>NC_069442.1:10114384-10131884 GCF_026875155.1 Cherax quadricarinatus | reverse complement strand
GACAAAATACATACAGAAGCATAAAGACAAAATGAGACACAGGAACCATCTGAATTTAGTCAAACATACACACATATAAAATAAATCAGATATAGGTACAAACTAAATGAGATACTGTGCAAGCAGTGACATGCAGCAGAAAATGACGATTAACTATAAAAGTGGGAGACCCCAAAAGGGAGTCAAGTTTGGCGATGCCCTTACAAGAAGTTGGCAAAATATTTCTTTTAATGTCGACAAAGCAACCTGATTCAGAGAGCTCTGCCTCCGAGCACCAACCAGTACTCAAAAACTATAATAGCCATTGCATAGATAACTTTTCCACATATGGCTTCATACAACACTAGAAAGTGACAGTTGAGTATTGCAATATTCACGAACTTGTAGGGATCATACAGCGCCTAGGGAATGGAAGGTAATTAAATTTTATCCAAAGAGTGGGCGACTAGTTTGAATTTCTTGGTTCAAGAGTTTATCAGCGTCAAGGCATCACCCTCGAAGGGACGTTAGTGAAGAATGATACTTTTTATAAAACTGTCTTTAGTTCGTACGTGCGTAGGTACACTGGGTACGCTCCAAGGTTTGAACCTTGGCTACTACTGGTGGGTCATTTAGTTAAAAAAATTATTATAACCTTGCATTAGGCTTTAAAACTTAGCCTGCCTTAGCTGCGGGGTGAGCCAACAATACACAATACTTGGGTGAAAGAGTAGCAGTACAAACAGCAGAAACTTTTGGGATACGGCCGGTTTCTTGAAGAAGGTTTAAACCATGTATTCTCACTGGTCTAGGAGCTCCCTACATGGTATTATTTATATAAAAAATTAAATACACACTTCTACATGACCAAACCATTCGTCTATTTCCCTACCCACTATTTTCCAGCCAGCATCCACTTTTACTTTAGCACTCCTGTAACCCTGAGGTAAGCCCACAATCAGACTTTTAACCAGGCTTCACTGGCCAGTTTGTCACCTAGGCTGTTGCTGCCCGTGTATTGCATGGACATGGTTAAACATACGCGCTGATCAAGCACATATTTTCTTTTACTGAAGCTGTTAGGGGAAGGTCAAAAGTTGTTGGCCTCGAAAGATGAAACTCTCTAATTTTCATTGGGTTTATTCTAAACTTCCATCTGATTCTTTCATAAGGCTCTAAGAGGGATGGGGAGAAGACCAGATGGGGAGTACGTTTGACGCAACAAAAAATAGGCAGAAACGGCAGTATGCCGCCATTTCACGCTATAAAACTACTGTTGAAACAGGGAGTTGGTGATGAAGATATTGTTAAACATTCCAACATGGGATCAGAAGCTTGGGTAGTTTCCAAGCATGAGAGGGTGATACTCACCTGGTGACTGGAGAGGTACCTAACAGGTTTGCGTACTTTCTCCAAGTATACATCGGCATATGATGCCGGGATTTTAACTCCTTGAACATCTGTGCTAGTTATCCTGACTTCTGCGGTGAAAGTACTAGAATAACTGATTATCAAAAGATTATATAGTTAACTGACTAATACTATTTGCCAATTATATCATTTCAATACGATTACCTGACCGTAACCAGGAAAATACTAGAGGAACAATGCAGCACCATCTATAAAGCAAATTATCGAAAGCTTTTCACACAATTAGAAAATTAACAGTTAACCAGTTTAATCATCAAGACATGTCCCAAGGACTGTAGATCTCTCTGACAGTCATGAATGTGAATATAACGTGCTATGAACGAAGTGTTAGAGAAACATCCGAACATCACCATCTTTTTGCGTCAGTTAGTTATGCAGTCAATACCATACGTTAAGTGTGCACTTGCCCATCAGCTAGGTAACTCAGTCACCTATTTGCATGGCAATCGGTTAGCGACCAGTTTATAGGTTAAGTTATATAAACCTTAAAAATCGTACATTTAAAGACAGAACAATTTAAAATACACAGCGCAGCTCTGTTTACGTGCAGGCATCCTAGCTACTGGTCATTCTTTTATTATTAAAAACAATTGTATATTAAACAATGGAAACATCGCACATTCTGGGTATAGCATCCCATTATTAAATATTTTAGTTTGAGGATATCGTAGAGATTTCCACTGCGGGTTCAGTAACTACAGGAGATTCAAATGGTTTGTTTCATCACAGTCGCAGTTTTCATGATTTAAAATTACATCTCATGATAGCACTGATAGCTATAATACCAATGGTGTATTGCTGACAATAATGGAAAAAAAAGGTTGCAATACAACGTTTCGCTCTAGAGAAAACTCCTAATAAAATCTAGTTCGTTGACAACAACTTGCAATGAACTACGTTTTAGAAAAATGTCGTTATATTTGTAACCATGTGATGATGGGGCACGTGACCCGCATTCTCGCTTTCTCTCTTCTTTTTCACTTGCAAACTGATAAGTGGTTCCATGACGGACAGTGTCGTTGTCTGCTTTTTATTTTATGAACTGCTCCTCCCACGATATTCTTGCTTATTCGTCATGATCATTATTTTTCTCACTAGCAGTAGAAAATTTTACTAATAATTACACAGCGAGCGTAGTCATTCACGGTGCCAAGGCTATGGCGGACAATGTGGTTAAAGCTGAGCACTTGCTAGGATTGTAAATAAAGACAGGACAAACCACGTTTGATGCGGGTTCCAGAGTTGAATTATATTAAATATATGCATCCCGCCATCCTCTTTTCAGTCAAGTTAAATGACATAAAACGCCTATTGAATCTTAAAATGTGTTTAATAATGTAAGTTATATTGTTGGTACAATATTATCACTGTTTAATATTAATCGATGTATTTTTAGGATTCATTAGTATTTATGTTATTACAGTGATTATAGCAATTTTATGCTGAGTTTGAACTTACTGGCATTTAAATGCGTGTTTTTATCTGCTGACTTAGTTAAAGACTAACTATATATCTGTTATTGTAATAATGTCTATAAAATATGTATCTGATTTCATTATATTATTATATACTATTTATCCATTGATATTTGTTAATCTAATACACTCATTATATTACGTAAAATATAAATTACTGCAGCAGAAGCAGCAGCAGACAAGCCCCTTGGCTTCCGCTGTTGGGAATCTGATAGAGTTGATAGAACGTGATGCCAGAATACTCTGTAAAGCTCTCACTATCCCCACAAGTCGTCGTCACTTAAGACTGTAAACTAGACTGCATACCATTTTGATATTCAAACTAGGCTGTGCATAATCTTCAGGAATTTTTGCACATGTAGACTTCTGTTATTACCACACCAGCAAACATGGCTCTCTTGACAAGGTCATTTCCATGTGGATAACAAAATTCAGCAGGGATGAGACTCTTTCGCCTGGTTAGAATATCAACTATCGAAATTGTGAAAAAAAAAAAATTACGAGCCTTATTTGAGACAAGCTTCATCAAGTCAGTAGACAGAAAACCAAAACACAGGCAGAGAACAGGCAACTGAGGACTGACAAAGTTAGGCAGGTGAAGGAAGGTAGTTTGGGAGAGAGGGAGGTGTTAGTGTTTGTGGGGGGGGGGGGGGGGAGAGGTTACAGATAATGATCTGGGAGTGATGGTTAGTAAGGATCAAAGTACCAGGATTCACATCAACAAATGTTACCCATGCAAGCTTAAACTCCTATTCATCTTTAAGAACAAAAAGGAGAGCTGCAGGTAGAAGGTGGCCGTTATTTGGCTGCATAAACAAACATTCAGTGACAAATCAAAGTTCGAAATAAAGCCACTATAATGCAATACGAACGGATGGAGAGGGAGCGGATGAATGAGATGGCGTATTGTGGATAAGTATTATATTAATGGTATACAATAGCGACAAGTTGACGAATAAGACACGTAAGCAACACCTGGCTATCTTTATCGCCGGTTATTACTCTGATATCTTTAGTCTTCATACTTGTATGACTGACAACCATAAAGAAAAAAAAGGAATCTTTAATTGAGACAACGTTTTACTCTGATAACTTTTACACAGGGTGAAACGCTTATTAAAAGCTTGTTCTGGAGTCAGGGGCGAATGAAAAGTACGTACTGCGATCGGGGTAGGGGAGGAAATAGGGAGGGGAGAGACATCAAGTTCAGGGTTGTATAAGGGAAAGAGAGATGCAAGAGGTAAGAGTACTGCAAGGTTAGGAGCAGCAATGGGCGAGTGTTGCAACGTTAGGAGCGGCAAGGGGTGAGTGTTGCTAAGTTAGGAGTGACAAGGGGTAAGATTTTCAACATCAGACATTGCAAGGGCTGAGTTGCAAGGTTATGAGTTACAAGGGGTACGAGTCGCAAGTGGACTACAAAGCTGGTTGCAAGGAGACAAATGTGAAGTGGAAGGAGAGAAGCGGCGTAAGGGCATGGAGAGGAGAGGAACCGGCGAGTATGAAGAGGAAAGTGAAGGAAATTGGAGTGAAAACAGTGAGCGAAAGGAATGGAGAGAACTTTTTTAAACCATTAAGTACATGAATACCTTTCACCCAACATTAACACTTCCATCAGGTTTTAAACAATTTTCCCTTGGATGCCAACCAAAACAATCAAAACACATTTTTTTTTTTTTTTTTTTTTTGCTAGATGGGCATGAGCAGCTGGGCTCTGCGGAAACCTATGCAGAGAGCGGAGTGCTCTCACCAGTAAGCTATGCGGTACCCCGGATGGAGTGGTAGGAGCCAAGGATAAAGTAGAGCAGCAGGTAATGTCACAGTGACTGGCTGCCTGGATGGGTAACACCTACCATTGGCTGGCCTTCAGCACCAGCCTCGCCTCCACGCTGCACACCCGGCCATTACTTTATTGTGTGTGTTGTCCTTAAACGGAATGGATGGCTGCCAGGGTAACGTGAGAGTAAGTACAGTAGGGGTACAGTATGGGAAAGTGAGGGAAGATCGTGGATAAACGGAGGGAAGGACCAAGGGGGGGGGGGGAATACTCATTCAGCCATAGCCCGCCACCCGCCCCTGCAGGGCCCCGCCACTAGACATTTATGTCAAACTGCAAGGTTCGACTTACCGGGAGGAACCATTACACTCCCCTCACTATTCTACCGGTCCCAACCACCTCTTGGCTAACACTACTGAACCTTTTTTATGTGGGGAGCCACAATGACACTGAAAGGTCGAGGTCTGCTGGTAGTGGAAGGTAGGTGTGTGTGTGTGTTCAATAATTTGTTTAAAACGATCAAGGGAAGGACAGTTTCGAATCCTCTGATAAAGAGCACCTCATCGCCATCAAGGAACCTGAGGTGTGCAGGTGTCGAGGCCTGCCTTTTAGGTATCGTAAACCGGTATTACTACTTTGTGGCCTCTTGAGTCCTATCACAAACACTGCTGAAACTGTATCTAATGCATGTGTCCTGGTTCCTGACTACCCTGAGGCTGAAGCATTTCCGGATGTTCATGTAATTTACGTGCATTAAAAACCTTCCCGACGCCTGCTCACATTAAAGCCTATTAAGTCGTCCGAGTATCTCTCCTCGTACGTCAGCCTCGGGACCAGTTTTGTATGTAAACCTCTGGACTTTCTCAAATTTATATGGTTTCAAAACTATCGCAGCATATGTTTCGGCAACCAAACACAAGACCGTCTCTTCTGTCGTTTATATATATATATATATATATATATATATATATATATATATATATATTTTAATATATATATATATATATATATTATATATATATATATCTTGATACACCTCCAATAGCTATTCAACAATGTGACAGAAAAGCAGAGAGAGAGAGAGAGAGAGAGAGAGAGAGAGAGAGAGAGAGAGAGAGAGAGAGAGAGAGAGAGAGAGAGAGAGAGAGAGAGAGAGAGAGAGAGAGAGAGAGAGACGAAATAAAACTGCTAAAACCAATGTTTTATTCCGTATATTGATGTCTCTCTCCGTATATTCCGTATGTTGATGTCTCTCTCCCCTAGTGCTCTGGTTAACAACTAAACATAAAATAACGAGGTTACACGACAACGGATTTTCAAAGGTCTTACAAGTGAGCAGAAGTAAATGCCAGAGCTAACACGCTGGAGGCCACATAACGTATGAGGCTACTAAAGCACCTCACACAAGCTGAGGCTAAAACCTCACTGTGAATGGTAAAGAAAGCTCGTCAGTACAAATGAATATAACTGTAGACAGTAGGGGGGCGAACAACAATATCCTGATAGAACAGACCAAGTCATAAGGAGACGGCAGATTGAGCGCTAATATGCTTCATGAAACACAATCCTGTAGACAAAGCTCAGGGATTAATAAACTTACAGTTAATCCCTTATTACCCCTTTATCTATTGACTACCTGGCTGCCCGATCCCCGATTAGGCCTCCTGTCTGATGGCCTGATCAGTCAGGCTATTGGCGCAGAACTACCCACATGATTTACATTTTTAATATAACCAAATATATGATTTTCTGATAAGGAGAGGGGAATAGAGGTAATATTGGTTGGAGTTGGAGTGAAGTGTAGGAATAAGCGATGAGGTGGAAGGTGGTAGAAATGGAAAAAAAGTGTAGGGATGGGTGTGGTGGGAGGGGAAGCATGTGTAGGGATGGGTGTGGAGGGACAGGAAGTGTAGGGATGGGTGTGGAGGGACAGGAAGTGTAGGGATGGGTGTGGAGGGAAAGGAAGTGTAGGGATGGGTGTGGAGGGAAAGGAAGTGTAGGGATGGGTGTGGAGGGAAAGGAAGTGTAGGTATGGGTGTGGAGGGAAAGGAAGTGTAGGTATGGGTGTGGAGGGAAAGGAAGTGTAGGTATGGGTGTGGAGGGAAAGGAAGTGTAGGTATGGGTGTGGAGGGAAAGGAAGTGTAGGGATGGGTGTGGTGGAGGTACATAAGGGTATAGAGATGACCGAGGGAGATGGAGGGAGGAACTACACGAAGGCGTGAATGAAAATGGGAAATAATGGCTAAAAGCATGGAGGAAATACCCCTGTTCCCCACACCCCTATACAATTGCTTCAGCGGCTTATTTAAATAAAAAAAAATATTCATGAGTTACTTGTCATGCTTCCATTTTTTCTAAATAACGCTACCACATTTTCTTTCTCGTTCTACTACCATAATTTTTTTTTCACACGAGTAATGTTAGCATAGTTATACTTGCAAGTCTACCTACCATACCATACTTTAGCTTCGTATATGGTTCACAATTACTTCGAACAATGAAGTTACTAGTAATAGATGTATAGGTTCTGATAATTTCCTCCCATGTAATCAATGAAGTCAGAACAATGTTGTTCAGGTAGGAGAGTCCATGACCAGCTGAGTTGTCACACCATCCGAATCCCAAGATGAATGAGGTCACTACCACAATACTGTGGCCCGCTAGAGGTGACTCGTAGTACACTCACTGCCAACGGCACATCAACCGTTCGTTTACCAATGCCTGCAAGGCCCGTCCTGCCCACATCAACAGGTGTTCCTCGCATACTCTTACAGTGTAGTCCGCTCTTCACACACAAGTAGTGTTCACCTCTAATGTTCCACAACTTCAACAGTAGCCTCACCTTACATCGTATGTCCCCTGAAGTTCAACACAAGACACTCAGGGCCACTGCTTGGCATAGAAACAATGGTGACACTCGTAATGCAATCACTACAGGAGTGAATGCCAATGGTGGCGTCTTATCCTGTGTCAAGTGATTTTCCATAACGAGACAATGCAAAATTTATTAAGAAAAACAATAAACAAACTGATGTACGCAGTGTGTACGCAACATATATGCATAACTAATTCCGCAACAGTTTGGAATGTGGTAAATTCCTGCAAGCAGTTCCTGGTCAGCCAGATGTGGTACCTATGCCGCGGTTTACTGATCAGGCGTTCAACCAGAAGTCCTGGCCAGAGACCGAGCCCTAGGGGCGATGATTCTCGGAACCATCCCCCAGGTAAACACCAGGTAGTGAAGTGCGAGAAGGATTCGAGACCTCCAGACTAGTGCTGGACTTCCCAGGCATGAGCCACAATGACTCAAAAGCCCTTCTCGCTCATATGTGTGTATTTTATATACTTCTAAATGTATATACTTTCATGCTTCTAAAAGTATATAATCTAATCCCAAACATTCTAGGAAAGTGTTGTCTTGCCAGGCAGCATAGATGCGAGATGAGCAGCCTAAGAGCTTTCTTTCCTCATTATGGGAGGATAACTGTTCTCAAACTGCATTCCACCTGCGGTCCTTCCTTCCCAACCTCGAGTTCACTCACTTTACACATGTTTCGATTAAATTCAAACAATCAATTGTTCGTGTGTGTGTGTGTGTGTGTGTGTGTGTGTGTGTGTGTGTGTGTGTGTGTGTGTGTGTGTGTGTGTGTGTGTGTGTGTGTGTGTGTGTGTGTGTGTGAGAGAGCGAGAGCGAGAGCGAGAGCGAGAGCGAGCGAGAGCGAGAGCGAGAGAGAGAGAGAGAGAGAGCGAGAGAGAGAGAGAGAGAGCGAGACCCTCCACAAAATAACCTCTATCTCTCCCCCACCAGCATTCCGACCCACTGCTTCAAATACTTCTTTCTTCTCCAGCTATTTCCACAACTAATCCCCCTCTCCTTTCATCTCAACCACAACCACCAGCTACACACCGCCTTCTTTCATCACGAGCACTTCTACGAAATCTTTGCCTGGTGGTTAACGCTCTCGCTTCACACGGTGAGGGCCTGGGTTCGATTCCCAGCCAGAGTAGAAACATTGGACGTGTTTCTTTCCACCTGTTGTCTATGTTCCCCATCAGTAAAATGGGTACCTGGGTGTTAGTCGACTGGTGTGGGTCGCATCCTGGGACACTGACCTAAGGAGGCCTGGTCACAGACCGGGCCGCGGGGGCGTTGACCCCCGGAACTCTCTCCAGATAAACTCCAGATAAACTATCCTACCAGCTGGCTGGCTGTCTTTCCTTCCCGCGCTCCTTTTCCCTCGCTGCTCCTCCTGCCTCTGATATATATACTGTTTCGTGTATCCTATACATTCCAGAATCGAAACATTTCCTATTATACACCGTATAGCCATCTTGGAGCCATAGTAAAAAATATTACAGATGCACAGGGCCCAACTATTTGGACAGATAGCTCTCCTTGCAACATTATGCACAGTTCCATCTTAATGCTTGTCAGTAGCAAACTTTACCCATATCTTGTTTTACATTTGGGAATACCAAGGAAATGTTATCCTGAACGATGTCTTGATAGAGGGGCTAGTCGTTTTTCTACAGCATTTTCATTAATACAAGCATGATAGTACATTATTTTCCTTAACATAAGCATCTGGCTGCCTTCAAGAGAGAGCTGGACAGATACCTAAAGTCAGTGCCGGATCAGCCGGGCTGTGGCTCGTACGTCGGACTGCGTGCGGCCAGCAGTAACAGCCTAGTTGATCAGGCCCTGATCCATCGGGAGGCCTGGTCGTGGACCGGGCCGCGGGGGCGTTGATCCCCGGAATAACCTCCAGGTAACCTCCAGGTATCTCCAGATTGTCTTTCATCAGGTTTATACTAATAGTAACACTTAGGTACATGATACCGACAAGTATTAGGTTATGGTGGTGAGATGCTATAATTACCGACTGTCTGTTTATTAGTGACAAACTGCGATAAGCGAGGCTTCTACACACCTGGACAAGTAACTATTTGGCATAGGTTTAAAAAAAAGGTTAGACAAACAAGCAAAAATAAAGTGGTCCTTAGTTCTTATATTCTATTCTACGCACAGTAGCTGTTCACTGCGGATATACCAATCGTGTAACTTGCAATGAATAGGGTAGGCACACACACTCCTGATATACGTACCTATAATCCATACCTATAATACCTATAGTACCTATAATACAATTAAACTAAAAGTTCACATAAATTACACCTGTACAGTCTGCCGTTCTTGAGGACCTTCATTACCGGTGGGCTTCACTTGTGTTTCTAGACTTGTCTTGTGCGAGCTCCATCTTTGGTGTTCCAAGGGCACCTCGGGCCTTATGCAAGAGTACTAATTTTTCCTCCTTCAATGGGGTATGGTTTGTTTGCAATCGTGTCATTACGATTTCTTGAGTCACCGATGAAAGGTTCCTAATACAAGAAATTATAGTTATTTTCTCATACCCTGGGTATGGCCTTCAATTCTTCAGACGATGTGTGACCCCTACCAGCTTAGCGCTTACCGCATTCACCTACTGAGCCACACTTGAGCCCAGAATTTAAATCTAAATACATTGAGTCAGTCTTGTTCACCGAACCCCCCCCCCCATCCACTAAGCCATATCTTCATCCAACCTCCTATCCAGTGAGCCACACCCTCATCCATCTTGCAGCCCACCCTTGACCTTCCACCCTACCAGAGGGAGGAGAGGGACGGGGAGGATATGCCACCTACAAATAGCTTTCATCCTGGGGAAGGTATCGATCGTTGAGCGCGGCGTCCACGCCGATGTCTGCCCCACCCACTACCTCTCTTATCTCACACCTCCTCGAATCAACACCACACTTTTAATATCTGGAGTTACTATCAACGAGAGAGAGAGAGGGAGAGAGGGAGAGAGGGAGGGAGAGAGAGAGGGAGAGAGAGAGAGAGAGAGAGAGAGAGAGAGAGAGAGAGAGAGAGAGAGAGAGAGAGAGAGAGAGAGAGAGAGAGAGAGAGAGAGAGAGAGAGAGAGAGAGAGAGAGCCTGCAGTTCCTGATTAAGAGCTAAGCACATGTCACTTCAAAGTTTGCTGGACATGCCAGCAGCTAGGAGAATCAAGTGCTCTAACACGACACAATGTAACCTTGGGTCAAGGTCACAACTATTTAAGTGTTTAAATATATTAATGAACCATTGACCGCTTTTCTAAAATAAATACATTAAAACAAAGTTTCCAGTAGAGTTACACGGCACGTTCTTGGTTACCTGTCCAGCTGTCTGAAGTAAAAATATTTCCTAGTATCCTCTCTTCATTCTATCTAAAAAGTGCAGAGGTTTGCAGCCACATTACACAATTTATCCTTTTCACCTTTCTTTCAAAGGTGTTATGTTTGATTTCTTTTAAATCTTTTTAGTTGTTCATGATTATATATAAATTTTCTTCGTGATTACATAAAATCACGCACACATTTCACACATTTGAAAGACAAAAGAATCAGTGGACAAATGATTATGATGCCTAAGATGGGGCAAGTAATGACAGCCTCTCACCGAGAGGAACACTCAAATTGGAAATTGGAGAATCTGGGACAGAGACCAAGTAAACAGGGCAGTCGAGCCATAAACATTTATTACAGTACCCCTTTAAAGAAAAAAATATTCACGTCCACTTTTATTCACTAAAGTTTACTCATCGTTAGGAGCGAGGCTCCTCTGTGACCACTTCCCTACAGCAAATATGTTCACTTACTTCCTGTTGCACAAAACTGCCAGTGTAGTTTAACGTCATACTACAGTGAAGGTCGAGGCCACTGCATCACGTTTGTAAGACAAGTCAGCGTCGATGTGTTTGTTACTTTATCTAGATTTAATGTGGACAGACTATATGAAAGGAGAGGACCGGGATCAAGGATAAGTGTGTGCTACACAGACGTCAAGAAATTCTTTGGTGTCGATGTGGTTGGAATATGCAATGATCTAGATGAGGAAGTGGCGGAAGCGAATTCAGTGTATTGTTTCAAGTACAGGTATGATAGCGTTCGAGAAACCAGGCCAGTTCAGGAGCCATGAATCAACCCTATCCTCCCCTTCTGTAACCAAAGTAGGAGAGTACAACTATGCATGTTAATAAGAGCAAGTAGGGAAGTCTCCCAGACGCGTCACTCACAAAACAAACCACCATAAATCACCTGGTTACACATAACAACCCTGGCAGCTCACACCGACACGCTATTAATAGTCGTAATGGGAAAAGTGTAACCCTGAAACTTTACACTGTCATTGTAAATAAAAAGCACCACAAACAAATGGTTTGTTTTGCATGTTCTGCTGGACACCCCTAATATCACAAGAACCATATTGCGGCAACTTGGACACCCTGTGAGTTTGGAACACCTTAAGCACTCTGAGCTAGACTAGTAGACCACTGATGAAAGCTCCAGCAACCTGGACCAGAGGCAAGACCTGTCTCGTGTGCTAGTGATCAACAGGCTAGGCTCTGATCACGCTATATGCATTATCCCTATTATAAATCTGATCTTTATATTCTTCATTATGTTACCATGCAAATCCCATGTCTCCTCCCACCAGGTCCAATCTTTCTTCCTTGCTAATCACCTGTCTTACCCTCAATCACGTTTAACTTCCTTAAGCACTCTGAGCTAGACTAGTAGACCACTGATGAAAGCTCCAGCAACCTGGACCAGAGGCAAGACCTGTCTCGTGTGCTAGTGATCAACAGGCTAGGCTCTGATCACGCTATATGCATTATCCCTATTATAAATCTGATCTTTATATTCTTCATTATGTTACCATGCAAATCCCATGTCTCCTCCCACCAGGTCCAATCTTTCTTCCTTGCTAATCACCTGTCTTACCCTCAATCACGTTTAACTTCCTTCTATACCTAACCCTCATTCCCCTTCTCCCAGGGTGTGGAGTACCTAGCTCACTGGTCAGAGCATTCGACTTACAGCCACTGGGTCCAGGAGAAATATTTAAGTACACAGGCTTAGTTCCTTTACACACCTGCTGCCTCCTGCCCAGCTAGCATTAGCTGACTGCTGTGGGTTGCACAACCCACAACAATATATATATATATATATATATTATATATATATATATATATATATATATATATATATATATATAATATAATATATATATATAATATATATATATAATATATATATATATATATATATATATATATATATATATATATATATATATATATATATATATATAATATATACACGAAGTGATTTAAATTTTAAAGGCTGTGTTCAGACACTCATCAACTTGTCGGTATGTGTTCAGTGTTTTATTGCGGCATAAGTTATGCATCAAGGAAGGTTGATGGGGTGATGACAGAGAGGTATGGGAACCTTCGCACGATTTCATATAGGGCGACAAAAACGTTACGACCATCACTAGATGTACTCACACAGTAATCTACGTAGAATATGGTAGTTGCACACTGCGGATATACCCATCTATAACCCATACAGAATAGGGCAGCTGTACAGTGCGGAGGAGCCTAATTTTGTTAAATTAAACCAAATTTCACATCCTGCACCGCTCCCCCGCAACCTACATAAAACATAGGAGGAAATATTTACTGGCTGTTTTTGTACACATCCCTTCACCCCTCTCAACTTTCAATCAAAGCAAGGTCAAACACCTCATTTCCCTCCAAAACCCTCAAAAAGATCAAGCACTTCTCCCTCTTTCAACTTTCCATCCTCCTCCAACCCCATCCCTCCCTCACAACTTTCCCTCCTGCAATAACAACCACCCCGGAGGTCAGGTAAGGCTATCATGTTTCGGGTAATCCCCTTAAGCAACATCGCTTTTTCATTTTGGCTGAAGACCGTCGTATACATGACGCTGACATTAGAATGAAAATGTGATTTTTTGTGTTTTATGCAGTGTGATATGTGGATCTTTCTCTGTTCGAATTTCAAGTTTCTAACGCCTTTACCTATTGCTGAATTTCTCGAAACACGAGCCCCTCACAAGCATCGCGGTCCCCCATCCCCTTATCTAACATGGAGGCTGCGATGTAGCTAGTGGAATCTTCCAACTCAGGCTGACAATTCATTACCTGACATACGAAACCCACGTAGAGAAATACGCAAGGAATCAACAACAGAGTTCGAAGCGTGGTCTTCACTATTGTAGAAAGTGGGGCAGTTGCGCTCTGCTGAAGTACACTAAAAAAGGGGGGGGAGTGGAAGGGGATGTTCAATGGCGACAAAATCGCTTATATGCATGATAAACACTACTCTTCAACCCGACTAACTGCTGTTAGTAAGGAAAGAGGAATGACAAAGGTAAGTACAATCCCTCCTTTGAAGGGAGAATGGTGGTAAAGGACGCCATTATAGGCATAGTAGTGCGGAAGACACGAGATGTACAAGGCTTTGAGAAAATGAGGTCAGTGTTTACTCTGTGGTAGAAATGAAGGTAAAACAGTGGTTGTTGAGGTTAAGATTGTGATGTCATAAGATCGAAGCCTCCCTCGCGTCTTGTGAAAGTTGGTAAAGCACACAAAGCCGTCAATTTTGATGTACTGGTAACGACTAAATAGTTTAAATGTACAAAACAGGCCATGACGCAAGTAAATATATGAGAGTTTGTCCAGTGTATTAAGTGCAAGGACGAGACGGAGGACATGCTGAGTAAAGTGCTTATTTAAACAGATCAACTGACAGGGTACGAGCAATTGCCATACTTCATCACATTTCAAAGCCTAGCCCTATCAAAGGTACACTTCCACCCGCAACAGCCAACTAACACCTGGGTATCCATATACTAGTGTAAAAACCACATGCCTAACGCTCAAGAACCGTACCCGGATCCCAAGCTATTCACCTATACATTAAGAAATAAGGTAAAGTAAGTTCTCTGTATATATATATATATACAGAAAAACTTGTGTATATACAGCACCCTGCCTGCAGCTCCAGTCCAGGAGGTGCACCTGATTTAGAGTCTTGCCAGTCCCAAGAACCTGAACCCTGTGAGTTAACAAGTCGTCAATTTGAGAGAAGCAAGAGAGGAAATAACCTACTCTACAGATAAGCCTTTCATTGAATAAGCAAGTTTAACACAAATTAAAATGCATGAATCCAGTTCAGAGATAGCAGGAACTTGGATGACAGATCAGGAAATTAGGAAAAGATACACTAAGGTAACCTTACCTTGCCGGGCGGCGGCTGGTGGAGGTCGTCCAGGGTGGGTCTCTGCCCGGCGCCCGGGGCATGCATGATGCTTGCCAAGTTGCGGTAGTGGTCCAGCCTGGGCAGGGCCTCGCGGGTCAGCTGACGCAGGGAACGGAATGTAGAGTGGGTACCCGAGTGGGTACCCGTGTGAGTACCCGTGTGGGAACCCGTGTGAGTACCCGTATAGGTACCCGTGTAAGTGTTTGTGTTGGGAGGATATGTCAGGGACTCCATCTCTGTGTCTGACGGCGCTGAGGTCGGAGACGCACATCGTTCCTCGATATCTATACCATGGAAAAAAGCTTATCATTAATAAATATTTTTTAAACATTACCTAATAATTTAACATTACTGACAACTCACCATTGCATCTGCATTTATTCCTCATTCCACGAAACTATTTCTTCACATCTAATCAAAATCCCATCTGAAAACACTTCACATTGTGTACGCATAATGACTTACTTCACTGTACAAGATACCCAACACACCTCTTATCCTTTGTATTATATACTAGTATAACCTGCTCTCCGTTTTCTTTGTCCCCCGCCCCTAGCCTAACTTGTGTACTAACTCAAATATTTTACATATAATTATCCCTATAATGAAAACAAAAAACATCCAAAAGAAAACAAATATACAAATTAAATTACATAAAAACGACTACTCTGAAGCTCCGTTATACTTAAGTAATCCACAATCCTATAATCCAAGGACAATAATTTTACTGTATTAATGTTGTGTTGCCTGCCTTGATATATCAATACCGACCAACTGTGGTAATATAAAATTTAGGCCATTTTTATATGAAGACTAGAGGGAAGAGCTATATAAATACAATAAAGCCTTATTGGATGAAAAGTCTCTTAATAAAATATCCAGTGTTACCCTACGTGTCTATCTCCACAGTTGATGGTGTGTGTCAAGTGTATATACGTTGAAATTTGGCTGTAGTCCCCACATTAAGGGTTAAAGTATAAGAGACAGTTAGTGTACATGTTACAATAGGCTTTGTTGTAATAAACCGACTTTTTAGAGGAATCTCTCACTTTCCGATGTCATTGTGCCTGCTCATGCACGCGCGTAAGCATACATGTCTGATCAGAGTATAATTATAATCATGGGAGAGCGCTAAACCCATACGATTATACAGCGCATGTGGGGGGAACGTATTCAGGCTCAGTTCAGGGAACAGGAGCACAGGTTAAATTCAAGAGCCCGCTCACCAGCGAGGGGACATGTCTGATCAGAAAAAAAAAATAATCTAGAAACACTGGTGAAAAGCGACCAAAAAAATCAGAAGTCATTCTCTAGTTATTCCAAAATACATCATCACAGAATTTTCCATTGCCAAACTCAATAAAATAAGCACAAACACAGCCCAAAATAAATCCAAATCCTTCTAAGTTAGATATGTAAGCGTTTAGAAGAGACATTCTCCAATCATTGAATGGAAACCAATTTGTCTCATAAATTTATGAAATTAAACCCAAAACCGATGGAAAACTCACCAGCTGCATCAGCCATTACAGACTGAAACCTTTCAGAAATTATTTCGCGGGGAAATAGATTTTGCTCCGAAGTAGGACCTCACTGGAAGGGTTATCCCTGAAGGTGACCCTTCAGGGATAACTACTTGTGACGGCTCGTAGAACCCGGACAAAATGAACTGACCACACACGGGAAAACAACAGCAACTAATTTGACAATAGATAAAAAGTGATCACAAACTGGCGATGAGGACAGATTAAAGAACCAAGCTTCATTTTGGACAAAATGAAACTTTCGTAAAAAAAAATATGAAGTCTTGGTACTGAAACCAGTTTCAGGTCATAAAAACGTTAAGATTAAAAAAACTTATTGTGAAGTTACTTCTGAAGAGTGAGACGTGGAGGACGTGACGTCTGAGGGTTATTGAATATGTGGGAGGATGGACGTGTGGGGGATAAGTGATGGAGGGAGGGAGGGGCGGGGGTCACAGGTGATGGAGTAAGAAAGTTGAGAGCGATGCAGTATAACTGCACAAGACCAGCATCCACTCTAACAAACCAGTCTCAAAACTTAACATTAACCTTCAAGCATAATTCAGAACTTGGGTAAAGGGTGCGCGCGCACAGATCCACCAGTACATTTCCATTGACTAACAATTTTAAAGCCTACCTACAAGAGGGTCATCACCACCAGCACTCAAGAATACTGTAATTACTAAAACAGGGTTTAAAATGTACTGTCTACATACACTGAAATACACACACACTCGACCTCTGCAACCACATACAGGTGAGTACACACACACATGAGCTATGACTCGACAACAACAACCTCGGTATATGTTTAGGTAAGACACATATGCAACAGTTAGGTATCTTTATTTCGAAACGTTTCGCCTACACAGTAGGCTTCTTCAGTCAAGTACAGCAAAGTTGATAGAAGCAGAAGAGACTTGAAGACGATGTAATCAGTCCATCACCCTTAAAGTTTTGAGGTGGTCAGTCCCTCAGTCTGGAGAACGGTATTCCCATTTACCATAAACACAGCCCCCTCTACCTCAGTGAACCTAGATAGCCCCGTATCCTGCAAGCTCGCCTCCCTCCCTCTCACCCTTCAATGTACCTCAGAGGATTAGTACAGATCAGCGCCCGAAGCAAATTAAAAATAAAACAATGGACACGACACGTCTGGACAA
>NC_069442.1:10101884-10109384 GCF_026875155.1 Cherax quadricarinatus | reverse complement strand
TATCCACCTCATTTTGCCTATTACTAGTTCTCCTAGTATTCATATTTGTAGATGAATGGTTCAGAGAACCGACATGTTGATAAATTAGACACATGTGCAACTCTTGGGTATTCATATTACTACACTGCGACTTCACAGTTTTCCCGCCAAAACCCATACCACTAACTATTCCTAGTTCAAAGACCTAACAGCTCCCTCCACTGCGAACATTAAAAACTTTAAGGGTGATGGACTGATTACATCGTCTTCAAGTATCTTCTGCTTCTATCAACTTTTCTGTACTCGACTGAAGAAGCCTACTGTGTAGGCGAAACGTTTCGAAATAAAGATACCTAACTGTTGCATATGTGTCTTACCTAACAACCTGTCGGTATTTTATACCATTTTAATGTTCAAAGCTTATTGCTTGGGTAGCAGTTATTCTGTTAGTGGGTTGGATTTGTGAGTGTTTGCAGTGTTCCTCCTTTCTTATGTTATCAAAGCTTATTTCTTGGGTAGCAGTGGTCTACAGTGTTTTTTTTTTTTACCATGGCAAATGAAGAATCTCTGATAAATATTCTTGAGGTTAGTGAGGAACATAGTTCCATCTTACATCCTCTAAAGCAGAATATATACAGGGAACACAGTGAGGTGCAGGAGGAGGGGGGGGGGGCAAGATGTAATAGTGACTTCTCGTCAGGTGACTAAGGAGTTTATCGTTTTAAGCACGATTCCTCCTCACTTCTGTTAGTACTTTTTTAAGTAGCCCCACCTTCTACACCTCACCTCAATATATTCCCCTTTGCATACAGTATAAGCCAATATATTACCGCCTTATAATAAACTGACAAACATGTACTTTAATGTCAAGTTATAAACTGACGGGAACACGCATTAAGTACATCAATACAGAAATCGCATCGTTTGACATCGTCGCACAGAAGTGCCAAGGAAAGTGAGCCAGAATATATACGAGGGGGGGAAATAGGAGTTGTTGAACGGGATGAGGTAGTAGTACTGTTAGTAGTTAGCATAAGTAGTGCAACAATTATACGTGGTAATATGAAAAAAAGACCAGAAAGAACGGAGGAGCACTACAGGAGGGCTAATAGCCCATAGGAGTTGGACAAAATCACTGAATAACCGTGGTCTCTAACTGAAAGAAGCATAGTTAGTGTCGGTTCCTAACAAGAGGAACAAGACTCCTAAAGTACCAGTGGCAGAAGAACAGGATTACCACAAAGAGTATTAGTGCTGTCAAGATTTAGGAGAAAGGGAAAGCAAAAGAGTTTGGAAGAGAAGAAAAACAGACTAAGTGAGTAGGCATGGCAGAAGCGGCTGGACAAGGGCTAATGACCTATGCTGTAGTAGTAGTAGTATTATAAGTGGAAGTAACTCTTCGTTGTTGTGATGGCAGGAGAATTCTTGTAAATTCCTCAGAAATAATGTACTACTAAGCACAACATGGGCCAGTAGGCCTACTACAGTACTTTTGTTCTTTCACCCTGTCTCCTTGTATTGTTTGAAATAACTTGACAAAGCTACTGGAGAGCGAAACATCGCTGCATGAAATAGGAAAGGTAGCGAGAGAACGAACTGTGAAGAGGAATATTTCCGAGTCAAGAAACTGATGTGGAGGGCACAGAAACAAGAACACGTTTCTTGACACGGAGCACAGGAGGAAAAGTAGTGAATGTACATGCCACTGTGCATGCGATGAACGGGAAAGGAAAAGGGAAAGGAAAAGCCTGTCACCAAACAGAGGGTGCAAGAATAGTTTGAGCATCGAGAAACGGTTCGAAGAGATTAAGGCACGCGGCCAAAGAACAGACATCTACATAGAGAAGCCAGAGAAGAGTAGGAAGCAGAACAGTTTCGAAATACTCCATATAAAGGTTCCAAAGTCCGAAGGACAGGGATCAGAGAGAGTCTGAAGTTTATGATAGAAAGATTTCTAGTTAGTGACGAGAGAAATGCGGAGTGCATGAGGGAGTGTTTACCTGGTAGGTTTACTAAATTTGTATAAAAGTAAACTAATGGATGACTTATAAACGGCGGTGATCTAAACTAATGCCAGAACACATTAATACAGTACAATATTTTTGTTAGTTTTCCAAACAACCTACGTGATTCGTGTACTTTTAACTATAAAAACTTATACCAAATATATATAATCTAATATGAATTAAACGAAATCACTTATTATTATCTAACTTTAATCAACAAAAACCTTCATATTTATCTAAATTAAATAACAAATCAATCGCACTATACATAACGAAACAAAGATGTGTTGCAAAAATAGAACGTAATAAACTGTTGAAAAGGATCAAGTAATGACAGCACAAAACAACAAAAATCAGGTAACTGCGCGTACAACAAAGATTATTCAGGTCACAACACACCAAGCAACGTGGTAGTCAATGGCGACTCGGATTTACAGACAGCGAGCTTATCTTTTCAAAAGATATTCTGATAGGCAAAAAGGCAAATATGCAGCCTGATACATTTATTAAAGGGCCAAGTTTCACCCACCAGGGGTTTGTTAACAATACATATATGTATTCGCTGGTAGGCGAAATGCTGCCTCAATAAATGTCAAAATGCATAGGTGACCATTTCCCTAACTATCAAGGGTATTTTGGATAAAATAAGCTTCTATAATTATTAAAAGGCCTTGGACTAAGCAACCTTGGTAACGTGTCAAGATGCGTGTTTGAGGTTGCCAATCTTCCTGTTTAGGACAGGGTTGGTGGGAGTGTAAGTTAGGTCAGGTGGGTTAGTACTTAAGGATTAGATAAACAGACTAGTTGACAAGGGGGTTACTAAATATTTTAAAAGAGAATAAGCCACCAGACAGAATATAAGGGCAAGTGGATGCAATAGAAAGACAGTAAGGTATGAGAAGCTGCTGGATTAATACAGGCAGAGTTGCAAGCCAGAGTGGATGGATTATCAGTTTGGAATGCATTGCAAATCAGTGAGATAGCTAACTACATATGGTCGTAGATGGGTTAGAAGCAAGTCCAAGAGATTGCATATTAGAAGAGACAAATGCTGGACAGCAAGTGAGTTAGTGATATGTTAAATTGGATAAATGGTTACACACTAGTTAGCCAGTGGATAAAATAGGAGGATATAATGCATCGTAATGCTATGCATAGTATAAGTGGCTTTGGCATGCTGCTCTTATCTGTATTTTTTGTACCTCTGGATGTATGCTCAAATTGTTAATAAATAAATAAATAAATAATAAAAATGCAGGCAGGTTAGCAAGAATACACTAAAGTTACACAGTAGTTAGTAAGCTAGTGCGTGAGATAGCAGGCTAGACTGGAAAACTGCTAGCAGGTTAGCAAGGCTGAAGTGGCGGGATAGCCTGTTAGTAACCTGGGGAGGGTGGCGCGTGAGGCATGTGATAGTTGGCGAGGCCTGCGTTCAGCTGGTGGTCCTGCGTGTCCACGCGGTTGACATGGAACCGTTTCCTCTTGTCCCCACTCAGCACCGTCTTCATCTTGGCCCTGGCTTCAACACTCCCAACCTGATACCACTTAACAGCTATGCCTTAAAAGGTACATTACCTGGATTGTAAAACGCTTATAACACCTAAAGATATCTAATGCTTGTGAAGGAGTTGTTATGAAAGTGTCTACGATGTTTTGCAGCTAGTAGTAGCCACTGTTCCTTCAAGCTCGTAAAAGTAATCCTGTTTTCCCGGTGTTAGCCTTTTCTCCAGAGCACAAGACGAACCCTGGTACAACCCGAGTAAAGACTAATTTTGTTCCAATCGTGATTCTCCGCCTCATTGATTTCATGTTTCAACAATTACGTGGATACTGGATCTTAACACTAATTTGTTTTTTGCTTTTTTTTTACAAATTACGAACTTATACCTGCGGGTGTGGTGACATTAACAATTAATATAATATTTTCGTGGATTGCCCTGGGCAATTTCTCCATTAGTTTTAAACCGAACAATTTCTTCATTGTGGTTACCTTCGGTATCGGAAAGGTTGATCATCTTGAATATGAAGAAACGAAGCACACAACCGCTCTCTACACAGGTCTCTCGTATACTGACTTGCGCTCGCTCGCAACAACCACCTTATATACCCCCCCCCGTCCATCCATCCACGGCATCCCGTCCCCTGGAACCATACACAAACCCCAGATAACTCCCATCCCGCCCTCCCCACACAGCCGGCGACTCCCTGATATTCCATGAGGTTCAAGCTAGACATAATAGTAAATTTTTATTCAGGTACACAAGGTTTGTACCACAGATACGCATAAATACTGTTACATAAATTATCATACAGAGCAGCATATGTGTAAAGTAAAAGGACACAAGTGCAACTAATGTGACACATTAGTTGCACTTGTGTCCTTTTACTTTACATATTGTCGGTAATTCTACCAACTTTATTACAGCATATGTGTAGTTACCAAAGATAACCCAGACCAAGTGACTTACTTCCACTGGCGTCCTAGATTTTTTTATTCAAACAATCAGTACATAACTTGTACTTTTTTAAAACGATCATCAGGGCACACAGATAATGTTAATACTCGCGTATAGAAATAAATCACGTTATTGTTATAAAAGACACGTATGTAAACACCAGGAATTGCTACCACTACTACAGCCACACAGTGGCGTCATCAGCCCATACAAAGGAGAATGGTGAAGAACCGGAGTTTGAGGTAATCACTCCCTCAGCCTTGAGTCGATTTAACCAGTCCATCAGTCTTTTCAATATTTTCAAGATTGTTATTAGGTAAGACACATATACAACAGTTAGGTATCTTTATTTCGAAACGTTTCGCCTACACAGTAGGCTTCTTCAGTCGAGTGCTGTGAACACTAACTCCAAGGCCGAGGGTCTGATTACCTCATCTTTTGTATATAGTTCTACTGTCTTCCTATTATGTCCTAGAATCTGTATTGATAAAGCCACTGGATGGCGAAACGTCTACTACAATAAAGATATCCAGATGTTGCACATGTGTCTTAACTTTCAAAGTTGATAGAAGCAGAAGAGACTTGAAGACGATGTAATCAGTCCATCACCCTTAAAGTTTTGAGGTGGTCAGTCCCTCAGTCTGAAGAGCATTGTTCCATAGTCTGAAACAATATTGTTTCAGTCCATCAAGTCAGTCCATCAAGATTGATGGACTGACCACATCGACTCAAGGCTGAGGGACTGATTACCTCATTCTCCTCCAGTTCTTCAAGTTTCTCCTTTGTTGATAAATTAGACTCCTGCCACTATATATATAAATGTTTTCTTAGTTTTCTCTGTATTAGGACTGAAGAAGCCACTCGTGGCGAAACGTTTCCTTTAATAAATGTCCTGAACTGTACATAAGTGAACATTAAAATGGTATAAAATACCGACAGGTTGTTAGGTAAGACACATATGCAACAGTTAGGTATCTTTATTGTGAAACGTTTCGCCTACACAGTAGGCTTCTTCAGTCAAGTACAGAAAAGTTGATAGAAGCAGATGATACTTGAAGACGATGTAATCAGTCCATCACCCTTAAAGTTTTGAGGTGGTCAGTCCCTCAGTCTGGAGAAGAGCATTGTTCCATAGTATGAAACAATGGTGTCATGGGGTACGGGAGTTATTTCTTGGGTAGCTTTAGGTAGAGGTCGTTTTGATAAGGACCTGCCTCGTATGGGCCAGTAGGCCTTTTTCAGTGTTCCTACATTCTTATGTTCTTATGTTAACTCTTGGGTATCTTTATTTAGGAAACGTTTCACCACACAGTGGTTTCATCAGTCCATACATAAGTACATAAGAACATAAGAAAGGAGGAACACTGCAGCAAGCCTGTTGGCCCATACAATTCATCCCACTAATAAAGCAACCCAAATTTTCAATGCTACCAACATAAGAACATAAGAAAGGAGGAACACTGCAGCAGGCCTGTTGGCCCATACTAGGCAGGTCCTTTACAAACATTTGACCAACCCAATTTTCAATGCCACCCAAGAAACAAGCTCCGATGTGCAAGTCCCACTCAAATCCAACCCCTCCCACTCATGTACTTATAAGAACATAAGAACATAAGAAAGGAGGAACACTGCAGCAGGCCTGTTGGCCCATACTAGGCAGGTCCTTTACAATTCATCCCACTAACAAACATTTGACCAACCCAATTTTCAATGCCACCCAAGAAACAAGCTCCGATGTGCAAGTCCCTCTCAAATCCAACCCCTCCCACTCATGTACTTATCCAACCTAAATTTGAAACTACCCAAAGTCCTAGCCTCAACTAGGTAGACTGTTCCACTCATCAACTACCCTATTTCCAAACCAATACTTTCCTATGTCCTTTCTAAATCTAAACTTATCTAATTTAAATCCATTACTGCGGGTTCTCTCTTGGAGAGATATCCTCAAGACCTTGTTAATATCCCCTTTATTAATACCTATCTTCCACTTATACACTTCGATCAGGTCTCCCCTCATTCTTCGTCTAACAAGTGAATGTAACTTAAGAGTCTTCAATCTTTCTTCATAAGGAAGATTTCTAATGCTATGTATTAATTTAGTCATCCTACGCTGAATGTTTTCTAACGAATTTATGTCCATTCTGTAATATGGAGACCAGAATTGAGCTGCATAATCTAGGTGAGGCCTTACTAATGATGTATAAAGCTGCAGTATGACCTCTGGACTTCTGTTGCTTACACTTCTTGATATAAATCCCAATTACATTTAGAATTGAATGGAAGTATGATAGTAGGGATAATTCAGTAACAGTCCCGGATTTTCGCTTAGCAGATTACGATGGTCTTAGAGAACACTTATCATCTGTTGACTGGGGTAACGAAGAGAGCTATCAATATGACAGTTTTCTGAATACAATACATGCTGCTCAAAGAACGTTTATCCCTTATAAGGAAATTAGATCAAATAGAAATGACCCAAAATGGATGAATAATAGGCTGAAATATCTACTAGGGCATAAGAAAGGAATTTATAGGCGTATCAAAAGAGGCGAGGGTCACCTTATGAATCAGTATATTGACATTAAGAGGGACATTAAAAAGGGGATAAGAAAAGCTAAAAGGGACTATGAAATTAAAGTTGCTAGGGATTCTAAAACTAACCCAAAAAGTTTTTTCCAGGTATATAGAACAAAAGTCAGAGATAAGATAGGTCCCCTTAAAAATAACTATGGGCATCTTACTGACAAAGAGAATGAAATGTGCTCGATTTTAAATAATTATTTTCTCTCGGTTTTTACACAGGAAGACACTAATAATATTCCGGTAATTAATTTTTATAGTGGATCAGAAGAAGATAAATTATGTAACATCACAGTCACTAGTGAAATGGCTGTGAAGCAGATAGACCGACTGAAGCAAAATAAGTCACCGGGTCCTGATGAGGTTTTTTCAAGGGTTCTTAAGGAATGCAAAATGGAAGTCTGTGAACCATTAACTAATATTTTTAATTTATCTCTTCAAACAGGTGTAGTGTCTGATATGTGGAAGATGGCTAATGT
>NC_069442.1:10074899-10101384 GCF_026875155.1 Cherax quadricarinatus | reverse complement strand
AACTCTCCCTTTGAGTGGCTGGGTACCCCGGTTTTCCATGGCCCCGGATGTTTTTTTATCTTTTTGTCCCTTTAGATGGTATGCCTGGCAATTTAAGTTATAGCACAGTCTTTCCTGTATGAAGGGTACACAGTTCAGGGTGAAAAAGCTTACAGGAGGGGGAGTTTGCATTTTCCTGTTGTCATATGGGCATGGGATTTTCTAGGGGGGGTCTAGTTGCACGTCCCATCGTTTTTCCAGATTTCCCATGCAGCAGATACCAAGTGCATAGTATGTGCACAGGCTTGGTTTCCGTTGCCTTGGGTTTCTGTGACTGTATTCCTGTTGGTGCATGTTTCCCTGTCTTACTTCTATCCTCCCTTTGCACCAACAATGGAGCTCCCACCAGTTGTTTTTGGTAATATTTTCGTCACTATTGCTAGTGGAGTCCTCTTGTTTGCTATTTCCTGCGGTATTTCTAGTTTGCAATATTGGTTTTATCTTATCTTTGACTACACTTGTTTCCCTACTATGGCTCCTGTCCCCTATGAGGTCATTTATATGTATTCCTTCCTGCGTATAATTCCCGACTACCTGGACAAAAACTCCAGCTTCACCATTACTGTCTCCCAGGACAGCATCTCCAGCTTCACCATTACTGTCTCCCAGGACAGCACCTCCAGCTTCCCATTACTGTCTCCCAGGGACAGCACCTCCAGCTTCACCATTACTGTCTCCCAGGACAGCACCTCCAGCTTCACCATTGCTGTCTCCCAGGACAGCACTATCAGCCCCACATTTACAGGTGTGTGTGTGGTGTGTGTGTGTGGTGTGTGTGGTGTGTTGTGTGGTGTGGGGGGTGTGTGTGTGGTGTGTGTGTGTGGTGTTTTTGGGGTGTGGTGTGTGTGGTGTGTGGTGGTGGTTGGTGTGTGTTGTGTGGTGTGGTGTGTGTGTGTGGTGTGTGTGTGTGGGTGTGTGTGGTGTGTGTTGGGGTGTGTGTGTGTGTGTGTGTGGTGTGTGTGTGTGTGTGTGTGTGGGGTGTGGTGTTGTGTGTGTGTTTGGGGTTGTTTTGTGTGTTGGTGGTGTGGTGTTTTTGTGTGTGTGTGTGGGTTGTGTGTGTGTGGTGTGTGTGGTGGGTGTGTGTTGTGTAGTGGTGTGTGTGGTGTATGTGTGTGTGGTGTTGTGGTGTGGTGTTGTATGTGTGGGTGTGGTGTTGGTTGTGTGTTGTGGTGTATGTGTGTGTGGTGTTGTGTGTGTGTGGGGATGTGTGTGTGGGGATGTGTGTGTGGGTGTGTGTGTGGTGTATGTGGGTGTGTGGTGTATGTGTGTGGTGGGATTGTGGGTTTTGTGGTGTTATGTGTGTGGTGGTGTATGTGTGTGTGGTGTGTGTGTGGTGTGTGTTGTGGGGTGTGTGTGGTGTGTTGTGTGTGGGGTGTGTGTGTGGGGTGTGTGTGTGGTGTGTTGTTGTGTGTGTGGGTTGTGTGTGGGGGTGGTGTGGGTGTGTGTGGGTATGGTGTGTGTGGGTGTATGGGGGTGTGTGGGTGTATGGTGTGTGTGTGGGTGTTTGGTGTGTGTGGTGTTGGGGGTGTGTAGGTGTGTTGTGTATGGTGTGTGTGTATGTGTGTGTGGTGTATGGTGTGTGTGTGTATGGTGTGTGTTTGGTGTGTGTATGGCGTGTGTATGGTGTGTGTGTGTGTGTATGGTGTGTGTGTGTGTGTATGGTTGTGTGTGTATGGTGTGTGTGTGTGTGTGTATGGTGTGTGTGGTGTGTTATGGTGTGTGTGTGTGTGTGGTGTATGGTGTGTGTGTGTGGTGTATGGTGTGTGTGTGTATGGTGGTGTGTGTGTGTGTGTGTGTGTGTGTGTGTGTGTGTGTGTGTGTATGGTGTATGGTGTGTGTGTATGGTGTATGGTGTTGTGTGTGTATGGTGTGTGTGTGTGTGTATGGTGGTGTGGGGTGTGTATGGTGTGTGTGTGTGTGTATGGTGTGTGTGTGTGTATGGTGTGTGTGTTATGGTGTGTGTGTGTGTGTGTGTGTGTGTGTGTGTGTGTGTGTGTGTGTGTGTGTGTGTGTGTGTGTGTGTGTGTGTGTGTGTGTGTGTGTGTGTGTGTGTGTGTACTCACCTAATTGTGATTGCAGTGGTCGAGATTCAGCTCGCAGGTATGTACTCACCTAATTGTGGTTGCAGGGGTCGAGACTCAGCTCCTGGCCCCACGTCTTCACTGAACGCTACTAGGTCCTCTCTCACCGCTCCACGAGCTTTATCATACCTCTTCATAAAGCTATGTATGGTTCCTGCCTCCACTACATCACTGACCAGACTGTTCCACTTCCTGACTACTCTATGGCTGAAGAAATACTTAGTAACATCCCTTTGACTCATTTAAGTCTTCAACTTCCATGTGTGACCCCTTGTTTGTGTCCCCCCTCTGAAACATCCTCTGTCACCCTTGTCTATTCCACGCAGTATTTTCTATGTCATTATCATGTCTCCTCTAACCCTCCTGTCCCCCAGTGTCGTCAGGCCGATTTCCCTTAACCTTTCTTTGTTGGACATTCCCCTGAGCTCTGAAACTAACCTTCTCGCAAACCTTTGCACTTTCTCTAATTTTTTGACGTGCTTGACCCTGTGTGGGTTCCAAACTGGTGCTGCATACTCCAGTATGGGCCTGACGTACACAGTGTACAGTGTCTTGAAAGATTCCTTACTTAGGTATCGGAACGCTATTCTCAGGTTTGCCAGGCGCCCAAATGCTGCAACAGTTATCTGGTTGATGTGTGCTTCCGGAGACCTGCTCGGTGTTATACTCACCCTAAGATCTTTCTCCTTCAGTGAGGTTTGCCGTCTTTGGCCACGTATCCTATATTCTGTCTGCGGTCTTCTTTGCCCTTCCCCGATCTTCATGACTTTGCATTTGGCGGGGTTAAATTCGAGAAGCCAGCTGCTGGACCACGTGTCCAGCCTGTCAAGGTCTCTTTTAAGTCCTGCTTGATCCTCATCTGATTTAATTCTCCTCATTAAGCTCATATCATCTGCGAACAGGGACACTTCTGAGTTTATCCCTTCCATCATGTCATTCGTATACACCAAAAATAGCAGTCCTAGGACCGACCCCTATGGGACCCCGCTCGTCACAGGTGCCCACTGTAATACCTCATAACATACCATGACTCGTTGTTGCCTCCCTGTCAGGTATTCTCTGATCCATTGCAGTACCCTTCCCGTTATACGCACCTGATCCTCTAGTTTCTGCACTATCTCCCGTGAGGAACTGTGTCGAAGGCAATCAACCCACCCCTCTTTCTCGTGTCTTCTGTTACTTTATCATAAATTCCAGAAGGTTTGTGACACAGGATTTGCTTTCCACGAATCCGTGCTGGTTGTCGTTTATACTCATATTCAGTTTCAGGTGCTCCACCACTCTCCTCCTGATAATCATCCCCATGACTTTGCATACTATACACATAAGTGACACTGGTCTATAATTTAATGCCTCTTTTCTCTCTCCTTTTTAAAAATGGGAACTCTATTTGCCATCTTCCATACCTCAGGTAGTTGCCCAGTTTCAAGGGATGTGTTGAAGAGTGTGGTTAGTGGCACACAGTGTTTCTGCTCCCTCTCTAAGGACCCATGGGGAGATGTCTCGTCCCATTGTCTTTGAGGTATCAAGGTCACTTTGCAGCTTCTTCACCACCTCCTCAGTTGTGTGTATGTCATCCAACACTTGTTGGTGTGTTCTTTGGTGTCCCCCTCTGTCCTGTCTTCCCAGATTCCTTCCTGTCTCCACTGTAAATGCTTCCTTAAATCTCGTGTTGAGCTTCTCACATACCTCTTGATCGTTTCTTGGAGTTCTCCACCGTCTTTCCTCAGCCTAGTCACCTGTTCTTTGACTATTATCTTTCTCCTAATGTGGCTATACAGCAGTTTTGGGTAAGACTTGACTTTCGATGCTATGTCGTTTTCGTACTGTCGCTGGGCCTCCCTCCTTATCTGTGTGTACTCGTTTTTGGCTCTTCAACTAATCTCCTTATTTTCCTGGGTCCTTTGCCTTTTGTACCTTTTCCATTCTCTACTACACTTAGTTTTTGCCTCCCTACACCTTCGGGTAAACCAAGGGCTCGCTTAGGTCTTCCCATTATTTCTGTTGCCCTTGGAAACGAACCTTTCCTCTACCTCCTTGCATTTTGTCGTTACATATTCCGTCATTTCGTTTACTGACTTTCTTACCAGTTTTTTGCCCCAATGAACCTCCTGCAGGAAGTTCTTCATACCTGTGTAGTCCCCCCTTTTATAGTTTGGTTTTTCCCATTCAACTCCCGTTACCCTCTCCATTTATAACTCTACTATGTAGTCAAAACTCAGAACCACGTGATCACTAGCTCCAAGGGGCCTCTCATATGTTATGTCCTCAATGTCTGAACTGCTCAGGGTGAACACAAGGTCCAGTCTTGCTGGTTCATCCTCCCCTTCTCTCTCTCTGGTAGTGTCCCTGAAATGTTGATGCATGAGGTTTTCCAGTACCACATCCATCTCGGCTTTCCATGTTTCGGGACCCCCATGAGGCTTCAGGTTTTTCCAATCTATCTCCGTGGTTGAAATCACCCATAACCAGTAACTTTGCTCTGCTCGAGTGAGCTCTTTTTGCCACCTCAGCCAGTGTGCCCACCACTACTCTATTGTTCTCTTCGTATTCCTCTCTTGGCCTCCTGCAGTTCTATGGTAGGTTATACATCACTGCAATGACTACCTTATGTTTCCCATACTGAATTGTACCTATGTAGTCCCTTTCTCCAATCTCGTCCATGCCTTCCATTTCCTCAAAACCCCATAGGTTTTTTTTTATGAACAGTGCAGTGTGTGGTGTGTGTGTGTGTGTGTGTTTGTTTTTGTGTTTGTGTGTGTGTGTGTGTGTGTGTGTGTGTGTTTGTTTGTGTTGTGTGTGTGTGTGTGTGTGTGTGTGTGTGTGTGTGTGTGTGTGTGTGTGTAAATACAAAAGTAACAAAAAAATTTGCTACTTAAGTACAAATATGTACAGTATTTTTCACTAATTTAAATTTGCTTATTTCGAATTTGAAAATTAATTCACCAAACACCTAAGGATCTGTAGTGACAATTAGAAATAAATTTTGAACTTATTTTAAGTACTGTACTGATGACAACAATAGCATGCATGAGCATCAACTGTGCAATGTGCTTGATACTGTCAAAAACAATGCCTGAAAAAAAAAACACTAACCAAAACTCCCGATGTGCTAGATCAATCCTGACTTCAGGTTAGGAATTAGCAAACCAATTTGTGAAAAATACCTCAGTTGTAGATTGTTACTTTTTTGAGGGGGGGAGGGGTTGCCCAATGTAGTCCCTGGACCACTTATGTGCCTCTGTGATCTTTTGACTACCTCCTACAGCATGGGTATGGCAAAGACATTAAACTAACAAGCGTTTGAATCACAAAGTTGAAACAACAATTATGCCCATATTATATGTATAAATTACTGTGTACCAATTAATGCAGGAAAATGTGTACCAGTAGTGCACTTCAGTTTAAAATAACATGCAAGTAGTGTACCAGAATGAAAATTGACAAATATACCAGTATTGTACCACAATGTAAGAGGATAAATATACTGGTGGTGTACCACAATGAATGAGGACAAATGTTGTAGTAACAAACTGTTTAACAAGGAGAGAAAAGTGTCATACAGACCAGTGTACACAGCAGTAAGAATAACCTAACTGGCATGATAGCTGTGCAAGTCTAAATCAAGGTAGTACCCATGAAGATGAACATTAAAAGGAAATTTCACCAATAAGCGCTCTTAATATTATACAACACTAACTAAATAATAATGTATACATTACATAGTCGGTAAATAATAAATTCAAGATAAAGAGAAGTCACCACCTTCATGGGCCACCTTAGAGACAATCCTCAGAAACATCAAAAGGTAGGTATATAGCATAACATTTACTGTTTATTAAAATGAATGACGAAGTGAAGTGGAAATCTTACCAGCATAAACAACAATGCCCTCGATGTAATCTGTGTTCCTGAGAGTGCAGTCCCTGAGTAAGAGGTTGTCTTTAGTGAGAGGCACACGTTCACCAGACTGCAGTGGGATTGACCCAGTGAAATGATAGATCTTTGTGGAAGGAGCACCAATTTCCATCATGTAATCGAATTTTTTCACCTCGAACTTGTCATCCTAAAAATAATTAGATTATGTAAATGAAATTTGACTAAAATTTTTCATCAAATACAGGTACTAAACTATCCCTAAAAATACAAATGCTTTAAAAATATTAGAATGAATATAATTTCTTGCAGAAAGACCCTGTGATAATACTCATAAATTAAAACTGGGCATGTATCGTGCACCTTTAAAATGAAATCAGAATACCCAGTGTAAAAAAAAAAATGTATATAGTACTTCCTTTCTTACTCTTATATCATAAAAATGTTTAATGCATCTGTATATAAATCCAACTGTTAGTATTGCTCCTTACCACTGCAAGGCCTTTAACACTTTGCCTTTGTTTAAGATTGCTCTCCCCGTCCAGGTTGGAAGACTCTATGAAACAGATACCATACTCGTCCGAGGAGTTGAGAACTACCAGGTCAGCTGGGATGATCTCATTGCAGGACAGGTGCATGATATCTCCCACACGTACATCCTTCCACTTTTTCTTAACATATCTACCTCGTCTCTGAAATTAACAAAAAACTTATACAATAGGGACCCCATATCCATGGATCCGGTATCCATGTTTCAGTTATCCGCTGTTTACCACGGCCTGAAAATAACTCTTAATTTTGCTTAATGATCTCAAAGTGTAAAAGTAGTGATGGTGGTAGGTCTTCAAAGCCTAAGAGAATCTGAAGTGCTTCCTATCAGTGAAAACGTGCTAATTCTCGACTGTGTGTAATTTATCAAACTTTATAATAGGTATACGCATAAACGAAAAACAACTTATATGGTTCATTACTATACATGGTTTTGGTATCTGCGGCAGGTCTTTGGAACGTAACCCCTGTAAAATATGTTTGTTATAATACAGTCCTGTAATATAACAAACATATTTTACGCCATTCTTGATCTAGTACAGTATTTAAAGAAACTAGATCTGTTTCAGTCACTATGTGATTCAAAAGTTCTCCTAATATCCTACAAGCCCAGCCCCCTCTCTGAAGGTAATAATACAGAGTGCTTCCCAAGTTTTTAATGCAGTTAAATATAAGCACTAAAGATCTGAAGCCAAGCACAAAAGGCATTCACAAATGACTGCATAGAAACTAACAACCCAATTTCGGCAACAAAGGGAAAACTGGCACCAGCACAGTCCAAAACCCATTTAAACTTTCCACTAAAATAGCAACTTTATAAAGTTTAATAGAGACCATCATTAGAGGCAGTCTCCGGTTGCTACAGACCAATATCTCAAAATATACCAGCACTTTAAACCTGAAGCCAATAGGGTGAGGTACATGTATACAATTTAAAGCACGAAAACCAAGTGCCAATTTGCCAATAAAATTGGCAAACTGGCACCTGCAGTCCAAAATCAATCCAAACCTCCCTCTAGATCAAGGGTATGTAATATTGATTAGTTAGTAAAGAAGCATGTGCAACACCTGGGTATCTTTACTGAGAGATGTTTCGCCCACCATGGACTTTATCAGTGTAATACAAAAACATGGAGTGTGGTGATGAAGCAGTAGTAAATGTGCTTATATGTAGTCGGGGCTCACTAGTGAAAGGTCAGGGCCATAAGGGGCCAAGATTCCACGGTACTGCTGTGATATTGTTTGATCTTGAGATAAATGGTATGTAATACTGATAATTTGTCAAATAAGGCATGTGCAACACTTGGGTATCTTCACTAAGAGAAGTTTCGCCCACCTTAGGTTTCATCAATCTTACACAGATACACAAGAAAACAAAATGTTACTTTTGCCCCTCCTCCTTTGATCCTTTAAATAAAATTTCCGTTTTATGTGGACATGGGTGCAGGTTATAAAAATGCACATCACTGACATGGATTTTAGTTACTCATGGGTGCCTCCACTCTTAGGATTCATCCTGCATGACTGTGTTAATTGAACTTCGTATGTAACTGTGTTGAAGACAAGCAAACATACCACTACTGGTGTTGTGGTGACCTGTTTATCTTGTAAGGTGTATATCTCTACTATGTATAGAGAAGAATTACTTTCGTCAATATTTCAGACATCAAAGCAGTCTTGACGAGGGGTGTACAGAACTACATTTCCAATACACAGGTTTTAAACCTAACCTGCTCGGGAGTCGCAAGGCGCATATGCTGAACTTGACTAGTTTATCAATGGTAGAATACAATGGCATGTGAATAAGACACTGTCGAGTTTACTAAGTGGCAGGTTAGTTAAATAAAACGTGATGTTTTACAGGTTCCACAAGGATTTTAAAACGCAAAAAAAAGATTAGGAGTCGACTGAAATATCCCTCAAGGGAGAGATGCCTTGATGATTACAAAGGGCTCTTAATGTAAGGATTTAACATTACAGTACTCTCTCTCTTTCCCAGATTAAACTTGATTTCTTCCCATTCCCGAGACGCTGTTTGACCATGACGGGTTTAGCACTTCTCCGTGAATTTAATAAAAATAATAAAATTCAAACAGTTGAATAGCTAACACCTAGTGTTTATATTTCATAAATTCTATTATTTTAAAAATAATTTTATATTCACCGAGTAAAGAATTGTTAATGAGTGGAGGAGAATTTATTTACTGTACTATTATTATTATTGTTAATCATTATTTATTATTATAGGTGGGTACCTTACAAATGTTTACAAACTTTGGTACGGTAAACAGACAGGTGTTGGTGAACCACGTATAGTAAAAACTTTTTACTAAACACGTTTCGCCTTTCTCGAGTCACTATCATGTACTTGATAAAGGCTCTTGTATGTGAAAATTTTACTCTAACCGATTTCTGTTAGTATTTAAAACTAAGAGCTGATTTTACAATCAAGTAGTTCTTGCAGTTTAGCCAGAATACTATACTGAGCCAGATTTACACAAATGTTACTTGAGAATGTGACTGTTACGTAATGAAAGTGCTTTAACTTATTTCTCTTTCATTATAGTTAATTTATAAATATGCATTAAACACCGATAAAAACCAAGCTCAACGATGAGCGAAGAAAGTTGAAGATTTTTTTTATGCTAAATGCCTTAAGATTTTGGCAGTAAGTAGATTATACATTACAAATTTTCAACCTCTGGTTATTTTGAGAAAAGAAAAATATTTTTTATATAAAACAGCAAATTCGATTAATAAAGTAACAGACTTGTGAAAATATGATATACAACGTAAGCCAAGAGAAGTACTTCCCAACACAGGAAAATAATAACTTCCAAAATCACGGGACTGGGATGGGAGACGAGCTACATTGGTCAATTAACATGTACAACTTCTTTAATAAGATAATGTTTGACAATATGAGCATCCCCTTTCTAATCTCCCATCCCAGCCTGACAGATTTATTTACCCTGTTAAAAAAAATATGTGGAATATGGCAAGAAAATATCCTGTGGGATATGGTACAAGATAACTCTCTCTTGCTTGTTGGCTACATTTGATAAACATAGCTCAGGGTAGCTTACACAATGTTTTGTAACGTTGTGATAAAAAAAAACAAGTAATTCTAGTTTATAGAGCTTCAAGTTAAAGGACACATTTTCAAGTTGCAGCAGAAGAATTACAAACTGTCAAAACTACATGGTATCCCATGTGTACAAAAACAGCGAATTAATAACTAATAAAGTGACCAGTCCGTGCGCTGCACCATTTTCCGCTACTTTTTTTTTTATACACAGGAAATCCGTCCCCATTCCTGTGCAGGAGAGAACAGGAGTACTAACGCCTCTTACGGCTCAATGCACACAAGATACTCATAAAATACAGTGGTGCTATTTTCTTCGTAGAGACGAATGCATCTAGATGTGGGTTTTAGTCATATGACTACAACACACACTGCGGTCCGGAGTTCGAATCTCCTCCTGTACGGCTGCAAAAAAATTAGGGACGTGTTTCCCTAAGACACCTGCTGTCCCTGTTCACCAATCAGTTTAAAATGGGTACCTGGGTGTTAGTGGACTGGTGTGGGTCGCATCCTGGGACAAAGCTGACCTAATTTGCCCGAAATGCTCAGCATAGCAAAGGGCTTTCTATATAGTAGTATGTCATTGATGTCAGCTAGGACTGTACACCATGTACATGTACTTGTAGTAAATATATATACTTGCATACCCGTGCTGGGCACACACGACAATTAAAAACAACAGATTACAAAAAAAAATACTGTTTACTTTTACATGTAAAATAAGTGTAACATAATATTAAATACAGTCGTCCACGTGAAGGGCTGCCAGACTCACCACTAGATACCACATATACAACCTGCACTGCTGAAAATGTGCATTATACTGATATTTACTATTGTTACAAACACCAAGTTGATATTAACTAGTTACGCACACTGTTGATATTAATTACAATGACGAACACCGTGCTGATACTAATGTTTCAAATAAAGAAATGTGAACTGAACATTTTAACAAGATTCTTACATCTCTCAATAAATGTATCAACACCAGTTAATGATAACAATCTAATAATTCACTATGATTATGCAGTGTTATTCGGTCCGGGAAGATATTTGCAAGTAATTTCAAAGAAGGCGAGAGGTTAAATTACTCAGAGAGGAGAGGTAGTAGTATTGCAGTAGTGTGTCAATATTGACTTCTCTCCTCCCGCCCACCTCACCGCCTGACGTAAGATAAAAGGAAAGATATTGTGCCTGGTCTATACGGGGACATCCCCGGGTCGGCCTGCTGGGAGATGATCCCTCCCTCTTAGTCCTACCCTCCCACTTAATTCTCCCCACACACTCTCCTTCATCCCTGCCACCTGCCCTCTACTTTTCTGTTCGTCCACTCTTATCTACCCAAAACTTCTGTCTTATGCATGTAAGTTTGTTTCCCCGCTCGAGTAATAGTAACTCCAGCTCAGCTTAACGAAACCTTTTAAGCTTTCGTAGCGGATAAACCTCTAATGGAATATCTGACAATATTCCCAATGTCCTACTTAGGTCTCTATAGCTTCACTGTATATGAAGTGTATAATGCGTGATGGAATATGACAAGGAAACATAGCAAGCTTCTGTTCCCACTATTTAGCAGCATCTTACTTCATATATCCCGCTCCCACTCGATGCTCCCCCTTCTTCCTACTTATGTCCCCCTCCCACTCCTTGTTCCCCCTTCTCTCCTACATATGCCCCTCCCCGCCCCCCTCTTTCCCATTTAACCTTTTCTTCAAACCTGTAAAGGCGCCGTACCTAATGAACCAGTATTGGAATGCTTGACAATGTCCTCTTCGAATGCAACGCATCCTGTGTAATGGAATATTAAGTTAAAGCACAGTCTCACACGCCAGACAACACGGTGTAGACGTTCAAATCTCTTGTGCTCCATTACTTTTGACATTTCTATATTAACTTTTAGGTAATCATGATTTCCTGCTTTTGTAGTCTAATTATCTATTACACATTTGCTTCACCCAATTCACACTTAGCCGCGGTTTGAAAAAGAATAGTAATATTAGTACCGGTACCAGCTAAGGAAGTCGCACGTCCCTCACCTACTTATACCGTGACTGGAATAATATACAAATAACCCGCACGTAGGAGAGTGAAGCTTACGACGATGTTTCGGTCCGACTTGGACCATTAACTAGACACACACACAAGCGCTTGTATGTCTAGTTACTGATCCAAGTTAGGACCGAAAGGTTATTATCAGTTTCAGCCAGTCTCCTGTGTGTGTTTTATTTGTGTACGAGTCCTAATGTCCCTTCCTTGCCTCCCTCACCTACTGTGTGAGTGTAGAATGAGCTCAGTCTAACTGGATGGTTATGTTTACTAAAACTTATACACTACACGAGGCTGCATTTCACCTGTTCACCACCAGTCAAGAATACCAGATTCCCTTAAATAGGGATTAAAGTAAACTCAGTGTATATAGACAATGATAGATATATATATATACTCGGTGGTAAGAAATGTGCATGGAGAGTCCCTCTCAAGGTGGTACCTGGAGGAGCCTGGCTCCAGTGTATTCACCTGTGTTAGCTGACGACGGCGCCACAGTCACGTACTCACTCATGGGAACTCCACTGACTCATTATATTCTTACAGCTCTTTAAAAAAAAAATACTTCACCGTGTATTCCTTACTCTATTACATGAGGAAAATCAACGTAGCAAAAATTAAAATATTATGTAAAAAATATTAATAGTATACTCATGAATTACAATGAATTATCAGGATGAAATCGATTATTATCTGACTTAATGATGAATAAGTGAACAATAAAAAATGCACATCAGTTGAAGGCAGGCAGTCAGGCAAGCATGTCAAGTATATATATATATATATATATATATATATATATATATATATATATATATATATATATATATATATGTGTGTGTGTGTGTGTGTGTGTGTGTGTGAAAATTATACATATTTATTTATTTTATGTCTTTGCAAACAGTACATTTAGATTTTGTATTTACAATAGTGGGTTGCAATGCAGAGAGAGCCTCTATTATGCCTAGGCATTATAGGCCAACTTAATATTATTGGCTTACAGTCTACTTAACACTAAGGAGTATATCATAGTTGTACAGTAGGATAGTAATTATTTCATACTTGTACAGTAGATTATTAATTGTAAGTGAATCAAATTTGTATAAGACAAAAGATGTTCATATATTCTAAAATGTTTTTTGTGAAAACAATGATTCAATTATATTCCTGTCAACAATGGATAAAAGGTTCAAAGTGATTGCTGAAGTTATGATGTGGGAGTACATATGTAAGTGTGTGTGTACTGAGTATTTAGCGTTTAGTCTAGGGTGATTAAGTGGCTTTTGAGAAGTCTTAAATTGATTTTCAGACTGGGTTACTTTAATATCTTCTGGTAATGAATTCCATATTTTGGGGCCCTTTATGTACATAGAGTTTTTACACAGTGTGATATGGACACGAGGTATATCAAAAAGAGATCTGTGTCTTGTGTTGTGGTCATGTGTCCTGTTTAGGTTGGTGAGAAGTCTGAGTGGAGGGTTTACATTTGCGTGAATTGTTCTGCGTATGTAGTAGGCACATGAATAAGTATGGATGTTCTTAATGGTGAGCAGATTCAGACTTTTGAAAATTGGCGGAGTATGCTGGCGGGAGTGGGAATTTGTTATCCTTCTTACTGCTGCCTTTTGCTGGGTTATTAGGGGTTTTAGGTGACTGGATGTTGTTGATCCCCATACACAAATTCCATATGTAAGATACATTATACATGACGGGTACACATACATGACAGCAGCAAGTCTCCATACATTTATATTACTTGATGAACACAAAATTGCACAAGATAAATTGTGTTGGGGGAGGGAGGGTCTGTCTGCGGGAATGGCTCAAGTTCTCAAAGCAAATATTGTTACCCGCCTCCCAAAAAGTTAAAGAACGGTGCAGTAATCAAGTAAGTGAACTAATAAAAGCTTATTTTTTACATCTGGTGACCTAAACGTGCTCGTTTAGGCTTTCAATAAAATCTTTCTTTGGGCAAAGGAAATATGTTCAGTGTTTGACATACTTCAGCAGTTTTCATACAAATAACGAGAAACTAGACACAAACACAAGATATAAGAAGTTGACAGACATGATCGTAGGCTGGAAGAAACATGTATATGCTCTCGGAATATTAAGACTATGATCTAATGTTTAGGAAGCACAACATAGCATTTAAATGCAGCTAGAGCCAGAAAATAAAAGGACTAAAAATAAGCGTGTGTGCAGTGTATGGTAGTTAAATACTGCCGCTACCTACTACCATCATCATTAGGTATCCCCGAAGGGGAACTTTTAAGAGCGTGCCTGATTTTTTTTTTCTTCCTCCAACTTTCATTTTCATTTTACTCATAACTCAAGAAGGCCTCATCCAATCGGTTTCAAAATTTAAGCATTTGTGCACGATCAATAAGGTTAGATTCTTGGAACAATTGGTATGTTCACGTGCCCTATGACAAAATTCGTTAAACTCATTCTCAGCATCCTGGAATGGGTTGGATAACTCCCCAACCCCTCAGTGGCTTAAGTTTCAAACGTTCAAAACAAGTGACTCCTAATAGGACGTTAGCAGAGTGAAATTCACGCGTGTGTACGGTAGGCGCAGATTTGATAATTTCGTGCAAAATAGGGTGAAAATTTTATGCCCGTTAACTTACGTTAAATGAATTTCAGTTTGCCGCTTCTGAACGGCTTCAATATTTAATGGTTGATGAATCTTACGGCCAAGATCGTACTTAAGTTTTGTTTGTGTGCTGACAAATTTATTGATGTAGTCAAGTAGGTAAAGTGGAATAACTGGAATCCGTACCATAACTGGAGAATGACTTCTGATCGGCTTAAAATTTTCACCATTGGTTTGGTTTCCTGACTGCAAGGTTCATTCTGTTATTGGGTGACGAAGTCCTAATTTTCAAACTGGGTAAATAGTGATATTCAATAACTAAAGAATGCTGCTTCTGTTCGGCTTCAAAACATTAATGATGAGGTAGTACAGGAAGACGACACTAAGTTTAGTCTGGGTGGATGCAAATATGAAAATTTTCAGGAACTGTTAAAAAACTTGGAATAGTTAGAATCATATAAATGAATTAAGGGAGAATGCCTTTCCTTACCAGCTTCAAGAATTCACCGTTGGAGGACTTTGTAAAAAGAAACTGGCGCTCACTCTGAGATTTGTAAATTTAAATCTGCCAGTTTTATTAAATAAAATGCCTCTTCAAACCCTAAACACTTACGGATCTTAAACTGAAGTATTTTCGTAATTATGGGCTGCAAGGGTATCAGTTTGCCATTTTTTTAATCAAGTTTTATCAAACAGGATTTTCTTAAAAATCAAATAGGTTTCCTTATAGGATTGTAGAAAATTTGAGACTATAAAAGAGAAACGAAAACTAAAAAACGAAAATTCATGTTTTAAGGGTATTTTTTAATTCAACGAGGACAGACTTTCATATTTTCGGAACATTTCTCAGCAACAACTTTCGTTTTTCTCCAAAATTTTGATTTATAACTCGAGAACGCCTTATTCGATCAGCTTCAAATTTTCAGTGTTGTATGTAGGCAAGATTCACAGGACTATGTGCCTGTCTTGGTGCCTCATAGTGTTACACAGGTCATTGCCAGGTTTTGTTTCCGTGTGATAACTGGAGAAAACCTCCCGTGATAGGTTTCCAAGTTTCAACACTGGTGTGTTACTTTATGAGGAGTGTATAGGGGTCACTTTTACAGTTTTGACCTTTAAATGGTAAGATACTGTTTTACATTATCGTATTATTTTTGCCTTGATGTTGGTGAGGGGCTCTTGATCCAAGGAACTGGAATAATCCCATCCTTAGCTGAATCTAATCTGAATGCATCACACTGCACAGACGCTACGTGACTCTTACTGGTCTAGCGCTTTCCTCTGATTAAAATACAACCATTATGGACAGTCTTCAATAGCTGATTCATTCTTTGAAATGGATGGAAAAATTTCTCAGCTTTAGGCTATGTATGCGCACCTTTTGTTGTAGTCTGTGTGCTAACTGCAGAAAGTCTCTTCTGGTCTGCTTTAAGCTTTTAGTGCTGATAGGTTTTTCTCAACTGAAGCTTTGCCTTGGCTTTAGGTAGATTAAGTTTTAATATGCCAACTTTATCACTCAAATTGGTTTCTGTAAAATAACTGTATGTCTCAATGATAAAAAAACAATCCAGCGTTTCTACTTTAGTGTTATCCTAGGTTCAATCCACATAATGTTTTCAATCCACATAATGTTTAATTAATAAATCTTAATTATTTAAACCTTAAACGCAGGTAAATATCACTCAGTAAAAAGTTTGAATTTATTTTGGCCCGTGGTGCCAATTTACTTTTTTATATACAGAAGAAACTGTCAAAATTGAAATACTGATTTTCAAGCGATAATTTTTGAGTGTCTGATCTAACTGCCATCACTATTCAATGCTAACAGCTTGATAATTCAATTTCTGACTGGCTTCAAACTTACTGTACTTAGGATACTGGTTCCTCCGAGAGAATTCCTTTATAATTAGGCTTCAAAGTTGATGTTTCTTAGTGAATGTTTTGAATTAGTTTTGGGCTGTATATGTCCTAATTTGCCATTTTTATTGAAAAATTGGAATATTAGTGCCCATGTGATAACCACATCGGGTTCGCTTCAAATCTTCAACACTAATAATTAAACCATATTATCAACTCACGCAACATACTGTGCACGGACGCACAGTGACCTGCTGTATGCAATGTGGGGGGGATACATTTCTCGATTAGTGCAGCGACCAAATACAATTATTTCTATTTATATTATTATCGTTGATATGACAAGATCTGTCATATCAATGACAGTACTCGTCGAAGTACTTGTGTTTACTCATTTTGAAAAATGTTCTATGTTCGCACCTTTCATGAAGGAAAGAATCCAGCTATATAATATACAAGACCATTTACTGTTCACACACACTGTAAAACATTACTTCATTGTACCCACCACCAAACAAACAACGGGGCATTCTACGGGAGATTACAATTCACGCATTAAAATGATCTAGGGGCCTGATACTTCTAAATTAACCTAGTACAAGTGAGAAATTGGGAGGAAGTAGAGCCATGAGCACAAATAGAGAAGAGTTAACATCAAATATCCAAGACATCCATCTTCTACCAGAAGCTAGAAGAAACTGCCAGTACAATTGTAGAAGTCTCCAAAATAAAACTAGGCAAGTTCCTGTAGGGTGTGCCAGATCAACCAGGCTGTAATGTAAAGTAAAAGGACACAAGTGCAACTAATGTGACATTTTATTGTGGCAACGTTTCGCTCTCCAGGAGCTTTATCAAGCCATTAGTTGCACTTGTGTCCTTTTACTTTACATATTGTCGGTAATTCTACCAACTTTATTACAGGCTGTAATGACTGGTGGTATGAGAGCCAGGAAAGTCTGACCAGAAAGCAAACGGAAATCTGACCACACCTGTCAGATATTTTACTAGTTTTAGCAAGTTTAGATTATGAAAAAAACATTGTTAACCTAATCTGATAGGGGAGACCTTTTTCCTCTGTAACGTGGAAAATAATTTCCGTTCAAAGAGAGCTCAATAAGTGTACGGAAACCACGACTCTTCAACGTCCTTCCACCATGCAGAAAGAATTCCCAACCCCTCCCCTAGCTTTCTTCAAGAGAAAAGTGGACACGTTCAAGTCAGTTCCTATCAACCGGGCTGTGGTGTATATGCCGGACCTGCGGGTGGCAGGTACCAAGAGTCTGATCGATCATTCCAGCAACCAGACCTGGTATGGGACTGGGCCGCGGGGAAGATAACCCCCGAAAGCGACTACAAGAAAGAAAATGCACCTGGGAAAACTCAGCGCGAAATGAAAGGAAAACCAGACCAAGTATTTTTAAATTACTGTAATTATCATTAATATTATTATACTTATGACTAGTTATAAGACATCCCCATTCTACGGGATACCTAATTCCTGACAAAGCTTTCCATCGAACATTCTGCATAAAATTCTGAAAGCTATTTTAAGAATTCACCTTGGCACTGACTTGCAAGTTTCCATACTTCCGTCTTCATGAAATTGTACAGTTCTGGGAAGCAGTTTGTCTTTCTCAGGAAGAAGGTCCTTCACCGAGCCTTACAACAACAAGAAACCAAACTACAAGATTCATCACACACACTTCGTAATCCTGTGTCTTAAAAAAAAAATAACTGTTTACATTTGTTTTCCAATCTCTCAAAGGAAGGTCATACACGATTTATTTAAAATAGTATACAAGTGCTTGCCTTATATCAGTGTTATTAAACCGCCTACGTTATCAGCACACCAGCCACAAGACGCTGAGCGTCCGGGTTCGATTCCCGGTAAGGGTGGAAAACATTGGGCGTGTTTCCTTACCTGGGTGTTAGTCGGTTGGTGTGGGTCGCATCCCGGAACAAAATTCACCTAATTTGCCCGAAATGCTCAGCATAACAAGCGGCTTTCTATAGAGCAGATGTCACTGATGTCAGCTAGGACTGTATACCTTGTACATGTATTTGTAGAAACTGTTTATTATTATTATTAAGTTAATGACGATGAATGTTTGCTGATGTTTTGGGTCATGATGCCTCGATGGAAGACGGCCGGTGATAAACAAAATCTTCTTGTTTATACCATGAATAAATATATTATACATTAATAGTATACAATACCGACAAAATGAAAATTTAGACACGTGCAACATCTGGTATCTTTATTGTAGACGTTTCGTCATGTCCTTGAATTTGTATTGATAAAGCCCCTGGATGGCGAAACATCTACAATAAAGATACCCAGATGTTGCACCTGTCTAAACTTTCAATAAATATATTTTATAACAAAATGTATTTTTCCGAATTCAAGTTCTCTATATATTTTTTTTTACTTTCGGAATCGATAAATTTAAAAAAAAAATACTCTGTATATGACAATTCCCTATAGCTTGTTACACCAAATTTCAATTTTTCTACAATATTTTAATATACTGATCAAAATCTAATACTTCCCTTCGTAGATTTGTTTTAGAATATGGCGTCTAGGACATATCCACTCACTAATCAGCACAAGGAAATTCACAATGCCTAGGATCAAAATTGGAATATGCTGACGCGGTGTGATGTTCGCTGCTAAAAATGATGTAAGATATAAACACGAACCAACAAAACTGCTACAAGATCTAAAAATATATGAAAGGCTCAAAAAACTTAGTTAAGCTGCACTAGTTGGTTGATCAAAGAAAAATACACAAGCTCATAACATAAAATGAAAGGAAATGAAGAATGAAGCTTGTTTTAGCAACTTGTAAAAGGGAAGCAGCAGCTGTTCTGATTTTCACACAGTCGAGTTACTTAGCTGTTTTAATTTTTAAGGTTATAATAATGACCGATTTCTAATGTAACTTACAGCTAGGCTTGAAATATGAAGGTATTTACAAAGACACGAATGGAAACAAGTCACTTTGACTTTTCTGGGTTATCCTAGGTAATTTCACTATTTTTTTTCACAGCGGTTGTTCTATATATGTTAAACTAAGTATAATAATTGTATCTCTGTGTTCCTGTACCTAAATAAAATTATGAAATACAAGAAAAAATCTTTATAACTGATGTTAGAATATTATGGACAAAACGGAGGTAATAAGTCCTACAACCATTGGAAAACATAAAAAAAAATGACAGTAAATGCTTAAGAAGGAACAGTGGGAGGAGAGGCGTGCCTGTCCAGATTACACACCTGCAGTAATTGTCAACACCCACAACACAACCCTTGCCCCCCTCCCTCCGCCGCCAAGTTACACAGTAACATGTAACTACTTTCATTTGCTATTTCCATGACCTCAATACACTCACCTGGAGACATAATTACTTAAGAGACAATGCTGGCTTATGTAGAGAGAGAGAGAGAGAGAGAGAGAGAGAGAGAGAGAGAGAGAGAGAGAGAGAGAGAGAGAGAGAGAGAGAGAGAGAGAGAGAGAGAGAGAGACGGACACACAGAGAGAACCAGAGACAGAAAAAGAGCAAACAAAAAGAGAGAGAAAAAGATACACACAATGTATGTGATTACATCATGGCATATATAAAGTATTTAATTCTACATTTAAACAGATATTTTATCTGAATTATCATTAAATAGAGAGCAGTATGCAAATGCCTTGTACCCAACACACTAATATTTACAGATTAGCTTTTTTTTTTTTTTTAATACTGGCATTTTGCCCAGACTATAACTTTCAGCAAGACTGTAGGTTCACAACTAACTATCACCCAAGTGCCTATTTTAACTCCTAGGTGAAAATGGTCATCAGGGGGTTGAAGGAAAGTTTGTGTAACTAGGGAGGAGAGGAGAGAGGAGTGGGCAAAGAAGCAACCACCTAGCCCATGTTTTGACCACTTGTTCTCTCCTCTTATCCATTCCTGAAAAGCAACCTCTTCTACCTATATATAACTGTGGTGTGGACAAAGTCCGGGGCATTTATTGAGGGAAACGTTTCCCCGCCAATGACTTCTTCAGTCTTAATACAGAGAACTAAAAACGAGTATGTAGACGTATAGCAGCAGGAGTCAGATGGCAGGCTGCAAGACGGTGGGTGTGTGGTAGTATTATAGTAGGACTACAGTGGTAAGATGGGTTGGGCCTGAGAAGGACTTGTCAACATCATGTTATTTTCAGGACTGTACTGTACATCAGCAGCCTCCTATGCCTCTTACCCACGTCCTCCTCCTCCCTACACTAGTCTGGAAGGATACTTTTGAAGTTGCCGTCAATACTGAACCCACAGTGGAATGCCTGACGATATCCTCATAGTCTTATTGAAGTCTCCCAGCTCAGGCTGATATTTCATAATCTCGTCAAAAAACAATCCATCTTGTGCGATGAAATATGGCAGGGAGACACACAGTTTTTCTTCTCACCATCAAAAAAAAAAAAAAAAAAAAAAAAAAAAACTATCAGAGAGAGCAAAGCAGCATCACACTGCTGGTGTACCTAACTTTGTGTAATAAAAATAAATACAGCAGTTTTGGAGTGTAATTTCCACATCATAACTAACTCTTCTAAACTAAGGGATCCTAGTCTTTGTTAATACATCTGGTGTACAGGTTTATGACACGTACAGGTACAAACACGCTAATAATATAACACTACTCATACCAGCACAGCCCAGTACCTCTTGATGCGTGTCTTGATACCAGTAGTCATATACCTCTACACCGTGAACTACAGCCACATGTCAAAACTAGGTAACGAGGCAATTTGTGCGCGTCAGCACCTGCGTGAACAGATGTTTCGTCAGGTGAGTGGGCGGAACGCACACCTGTAGTGTTTACAACTGAGGTAGTGACTAATATTTGACACAGGTGAACACACAGGTGGGCACAAAGCAGACTCCCCGACCTACTAACCCCCCGTGATGTAACTATGACCCCTTTTAAGTCTTCCTACTCAGCCAGGTCTTGGGCCAGGCTTTTCTTTGTTTGTCTGGTCAACCAGGTTGTTGCTGTTAAACCATACCACGGGTGGGGTTTGAACCCGCGGTCAGCGTGTCTCGAAACTCCAGACCGTCATGTTGCTGTTAGCCGCCCACTGACCTACATACCCATCACAATCTGGTATGAAGACTATACACAGAGCCAACCTTTATATCCCAGGTGTAGCTCTCGACAGCTCTGTTTAGAGCGAAATTTACTCTTATAAAGGTTCGTTCTCTACGCAGTCTTTCTACAATAGCCTTCCCTATTACAAGGGCACTTTGTGAAAGATGTATTGGTAGTGATGCGGAGTGAGCCTACCAGTGCACCTACAACCCTTTATACAGGAAGATACTCTTTCTAATCTCCGATGGTTCACTCCTTTCATCTCTACTTCATCTATTTAACAACGTCCCTCCAGGGTACTATAATGGGAGCATCTTCCATGTCATAATTCCACTCGCTGACATGCAAGTGAGAACAGTAAGATTGTTCCTCACACTGAGAAGACGTAGGAGCGAAGAGAGGATACAATGTAAATAGTGCTGGGACCAAACAGCCATTGATAGGTGTGGAGAGTTCTCCTGTTCCAGCAGCCAGCCCTGGGCCAGGATTGTCTGCCGACTGCCTGGTCAACCAGGCTATTGCTGCTGGCAGCCCACTGGCCCATATATCCATCACAGACTAGTTGATCCGGCACATGAAAACAAGGAAACATAGCTAGCACTTGTTCCCACTATGTAACAGTGGGTACCAACATAAAATGTTATACTACTTACCCACTCAGGGTAAAAATAACATACAAAAAGCAATTTATACAACCAGATACACACACAAGCATATTATGTTATATTCCGAACCCATTAAACAAAAGAATGTAATACACAAATAACACACACTTAGGTTCTATAGGTTTTGTCCAACATGGGATTTTGTCTTATGCTCGTAGGCCAATAGGTCTCCTGAAGTACTCCTCTGCTATCTTGTTCTTATGGACTACCTCCAGTATTATTACTAATATTTCTTCACTAATATTACACTCTGCCATTATTTCCCCTCCCCCTAGTTTTCAACTACTACCACAACTACCTTATTTCTACCTCTTCCACTACTACTACTACTCACTCCCATTCTACAACTCCCTCTCGTACAGATTCTTGCTTCCCTTCATCGAGGCGGTGGGTAACAGGAGATTATTGGACGCTGCTGCCGATCATCACCTGCCACCCGCTACGTCGAAGATTTTGATCCCCCCCCCCTTCCTTCTAGGTTCTCAGGAGCTTAATTTCTATTTCTGGGGGAAAGGGTAGTAAATGCTCTATTCTTCCACATAGGTTATGTGTCCAGCTTCAGAGCCGCCGCTATGCCAGCCTCCAGGAGACGAGACGAACCTCAACAACGCCAGCACACTAAAAGACGAAGAGGAATCTCTCCTACTCGAGCAAGACAGTGCAGGTTAGCACGAGAACAAGATGCGAAGACACTCCCACGAAGGGAAGACGAGCAAGGCGAGGGTCCGGGTTCGATTCCCAGCCAGAGTAGAAACATTGGGCGTGTTTCTTTCCACCTGCTGTCTATGTTCCCCATAAGTAAAATGGGTACCTGGGTATTAGTGGACTGGTGTGGGTCGCATCCTGGGACAAAACTGACCTAATTTGCCCGAAATGCTGAGCATAACAAGGGGCTTTTATATAGTAGTATGTCACTGATGTCAGCTAGGACTGTATACCTTGTACATGTACTTGTAGTAAATAAAGATATTATTATTATTAAGAACCCAAGAAAACGTGATGACACTACCAATGAGAAGCCACTGCCGGGTCACCGCATTCAATTTCCACATAATAAATTGTTTATACAGAAATGGGCGACATGTTAATGCATGTAGAAAGCCCATGATTATGCAGAGCATTTCGGACAAGCGTAAGCCTAACTTAAGTCTACAAGGGCAATAAACATTATTTATATGTGAATAAACATTAAGGTGGATGGGAGGGGGGGGGGGTGAACCGCAGTTCGTGAACCCTGTCCATCTGTGTTTACTCGTTGACAGTTGTTTATTACAACTTAATCTGAGTTCATTATTTATATGAATATAAGAACATTTAATGTATACAAATAAGGCTGAGTCAGTGAGAATATAATGAATGCATATGAAAGTAAAGTAGATTAAATATACACATTGTACATGAGAAATGATAAACCTAAGGATAGCGTTCCGATACCTCAGTAAGGAATCGTTCAAGACTCTGTACACCATTTACATCAGGTTCATACTGGAGTAAGCAGCACCAGTTTGGAATCCACACCTGGTCAAGCACACACTAGTCCCAGAGCTAAGGGAAATGTCCTACGAAGAAAGGCTAAGGGAAATCGGCCTGACGACACTGGAGTACAGGAGGGTCAGGGGAGACATGATAATGGCATATAAAATACTGCGCGGAATAGACAAGGTGGACAAAGACGGGATGTTCCTGAGATGGGACACAGAAACAAGAGGTCACAAATGGAAGTTGATGACTCAGATGAGTCAAAGGGACGTTAGGAAGTATTTCTTCAGTCACAGAGTTGTCAGCCAGTGGAATAGCCTAGAAAGTGACGTAGTGGAGGCGGGAACCATACATAGTTTTAAGACGAGATTTGATAAAGCTCATGGAGCAGGGAGAGAGGACCCAGTAGCAATCAGTGAAGAGGCGGGGCCAGGAGCTATGAATCAATCCCTGCAACCACAAATAGGTGAGTACACACGGAGAAAACCAGGGCCAGGACCCGTCTCAGCTAACCTACCCATGCCTTCTCCCTTCACTGTGACACATCACAATGAAGCGAGGTCACAAGTTTCAGTCTCGCATGTCCGGGTTATTTGCGTACTGTTCCAGTCACGATATTGTTACTTTTCTTCTTTTAAAAGTATCTAAAAAGGAGTCAGGCTGGGTATCTAGCGTGAAGCAGCACCTGCGCTGACCCACTCGGGTTTAGTAATTCACATAAAATATAATAATCAACTGGCGTGAGCAAGTGTATTGCCAGCCACCACTACCACACCTTGTATTAACCACTACAACACCCTGTATTAACCACTACCACACCCTGTATTAACCACCACTACCACACCTTGTATTAACCACTACAACACCCTGTATTAACCACTACCACACCTTGTATTAGCCACCACTACCACACCTTGTATTAACACTACAACACCCTGTATTAACCACTACCCACCCTGTATTTAACCACCACTACCACACCTTGTATTAACCACCACTACCACACCTTGTATTAACCACCACTACCACACCTTGTATTAACCACCACCACCACACCTTGCAATAACCACCTCTACCACACCTTGCATTAACCATCACTACCACACCTTGTATTAACCACTACCACACCCTGTATTAACCACTAACACCCTGTATTAACCACCACTACCACACCTTGCATTAACCACCACCACCACACCTTGTATTAACCACCACTACCACACCTTGCAAAAACCACCTCTACCACACCTTGCATTAACCACCACTACCACACCTTGCATTAACCACTACCACACCCTGTATTAACCATCACTACCACACCTTGTATTAACCACTACCACACCCTGCATTAACCACTACCACACCTTGTAATAACCACCACTACAACACCCTGTATTAACAACCACTACCACACCTTGCATTCATCACTACCACACCTTGTATTAACCACCACTACCACAGCCTGTATTAACCACCACTACCACACCTTGTATTAACCACTACCACACCCTGTATTAACCACCATCACTATACCCTGTATTAACCACCACTACCACACCCTGTATTAACCAGCACTACCACACCTTGTATTAACCGCCACACCCTGTATTAACCACCACTACCACACCTTTTATTAACCACCACTACCACACCTTTTATTAACCACCACCACACCCTGTATTAAACATCACAACCACACATTGTATTCATCACCACACCCTGTATTAACCACCACTACCACACCTTGTATTAACCACTACACCCCGTATTAACCACTACCACACCTTGTATTAACCACTACTACGCCCTATATTAGCCGCGACTACCATACCTTGCATTAACCACTATCACACCCAGTATTGACCACCACTACCACACCTTGTAGTAACACTACCACACCCTGTATTAACCACTAGCACAACCTGTATTAACCACCACTACCATACATTGCATTAACCACTACCACACCCAGTATTAACGACCACTACCACACCCTATATTAACCACCACTACAACACCCTGTATTAACCACCACTACCACACCCTGTACTAACCATCACTACTCCACCCGTACTAACCACCTCACCCTGTATTAACCACTACCACACACTGTATTAAACACTGTCACACCCTGTATTAACCATCATTGTCACACCCTGTATTAACCATCACTGTCACACCCTGTATTAACCATTACTACCACGCCCTGTATTAACCACCACCACCACACTGTATTAACCACCACCACCACACCGTATTAACCACCACCACCACACTGTTAACCACCACACACTGTATTAACCACCACACACTGTATTAACCACCACACACTGTATTAACCACCACACACTGTATTAACCACCACACACTGTATTAACCACCACACACTGTATTAACCACCACACTGTATTAACTGCACACCAGTTGAGGTGTAACATTTATAAACCACAACATTTGCTTTACCTCTGACGAGTTTCAAGAATTTTTGTATTCCCCGAGTCTGGCCTTGGGTCAGGCTCGTCCAAAACGTCAACCACACTATTACAGATGTTGCTGCCATCATTACCAATCTGCATAAACCTTAACTCAATACCAATTTAATACCATTCGTTTAAAATGTCCTGTTACATTACAGACATCCTTGGGTTGGTAGAACACTTTAGATACACAAATAACCCGCACTGAGGAGAGAGAAAAGCTTACAACGACGTTTCGCTCCGACTTGGCCTATTCATAGTCACACTCCAAGTCGGACCGAAACGTCGTCCTAAGCTTTCCATGTGCCGGTTATTTGCATATAGTTCCAGTTACTTTATTATGCCTTTTGTTCTTTATACCTTAGATACGACTGAACTTTGAAATGAGCTAAAGTAGGATTGCAGCTTTTACCCTGTAAAATTTATACAGTATATGAGAAGAAGCTTATTATAATCAAAATAATGAGTTTATCAGGTGTAGCGGTCCACACCGTGGCTACAAGTGCTCAGTCAGACACCAGGTCACGGCCAGTATGGCGGAGGACGGGAAACACTCGCCACTATTAAATGGCGAAGATATGGTTGCTGGGTTC
>NC_069442.1:10032399-10072399 GCF_026875155.1 Cherax quadricarinatus | reverse complement strand
AGGAATTATTTGGTGTGTGCCATCCAAAACTCTTTTTAAATTTAAAAATGTAGTAAACAAAACAAAGTCGGGAAACAAAAATACATAATATGCCCCTTTTACATAGCCGCCAACATATTAAAAACCGCCGGGTTTTGGACACTAGCTGCACAGTGGCGGGCCGCCCTGCAAATTCTTTTTGTACAAAAAAAAACGATTCAATATTTACAAGGTGCCACTTTCCCACTCAAAACCTTTCCGGGGGCGAGTTTTTGATTTTTGAAATCCTGTGCCCAACTTCGCACGAAAACTTTTACATTATTTAATGGCACTTTTGGTAAACAAAAATTGCCAAAAGGGTAAAACTTAAAGCATCGACAGAAACCTCTCCCAAACATTTCAAAACAATCGCCCCCCGCACTAAAAAAAGGGTTTAAAAAAAGGAAAAGGGGGCAAGATGAAAAGAGGAGAGGGTGGGGTTTGAGGAATGGTTGAGGGGAGGGGGTTTTGGGGGCCGGAAAAGGGGTTGAAGGCAGAGCAAAAAAATGAAAAGGGGGGAAATGAAAAGATGCGGGGTTAATGTGGGGTGAGGAAAACATGGGGGGGAAAAAAGTTAACCCGAAAGGGCCAAGGGACCGCCCCATAAAAAACTCAAAACCCGGGGGTTTGATGCAGGGGAAACCGGCCCCCGGGCACCCCCGCCTCCCCCCCAAACCCAGGGGTCAAGGTCGACCCAAACCTTATTGATCAAACCCACCACCCACCTACAACCACAATTCCAAAAAACCCAAAACCCCTCTTTTCCCTCCCAAACAACCCCAACCCCCAACCCCCCCATAAAGGGGATACAACAACCCTAAAAACCCCTTACCCCTCAACCACCCCCTTTTTAAACTATGAATAAAAGGCGTTTTTGGGAAAACAAGGGGGGAAAGGGACGGGGGGCCCAAATTTTCCGGGGGGCGGGTAAAAACCCTTTTGGCAATTTTTTAACACCCTGCTGCGTTTTTAATCCAAAATTTAAAAAAAAAAAGGGGCCTAAAGGGAATTAACGGTTTTATTTTAGGGGGGGAAAAAGGGAGGTACGAAAGGGCCCAAAGGAAAAATTTCCCTCAGTGGGGGCGGAAAAAGGGAGGGTCCCTTAACAATCCAATACTAACCGTCGGTCGTTAACAATTTTTCCACCCCTTTCCCCCACACAAAAAAAACCGGGGGCCCAAGATGGTTATAAACGGGGTTTTTTTTTGGGGGGCCGGAGGAGGGGGGTTTTGGGGGCCCCAAAACAAACGGGGGTCGGGTGGGGGCGGGGGGGTTTTTTCCCATATTCAAAATTTGAATTTTCCCACATCTTCCCAGGGGTTATTGGCACAAAAAAATTAAAGGGTCCCATCTTAGGGGAACAACCCCCCTTCAAAATTTACCATCTGGGGTTTTCCGGGGTCTTGCCCCCGGCTGTTTTTAAAGGGGGGGGCCCCTATCGGGTTTGGGGAATAAACCAGGGCTGCGGGGGCCGCAAGTAGCCCCAACGTACGCCCCCACAACCTCCCTACTTCACTGGCAAAAAAAGTCACTGAAAAGCTACAATTTTTTTATAGTATTAGTTTTAATATTCAAACATACTTAAAATTTCCCGGGGGGTCCCGCCCCTGGGCCCCCTCCCCCCAGTGTTTCGAAAAAAAAATGAAGAACCTAAAAAAATGGAGTTTAAAGGGGGTACATCATTCCCCCCAACTTCTAATAATTTTAAAATTTTTTCCCCTATAATAAAAACCCTTGTCCAAAATTTACATCACATTGCTTGTCTTTTTTTCGCAATGTGAACTAAAGGGTTTCTTTCCCTTAAATTTTAGGGTTTAAATTTAACAAATTGTCCTCGAAGATTTTTTAATTTTTAAAAACCATGAATTAAGAAAGATCCCATTTTTTCAAAATTACGAAAAAAAAAACAAAGCAAAGGGCGATAGAAATTTTTGGTAAAAGGGTTTAATTTAACGGGGGAAAAAAAAACAAGTTTTGAGCCGGGAAAAACCAGGCGCCTCATAACCCCCCCCAAAAAAAACACAGTATACAAAGTGAACACTAGAACAGGGCGGGGAAGGGTTTTGGGGTTTCCAAGGTTGGCGGGGGAAAAAAAAACCAAAACGATGGGGGGAAAAAAAGGGGGGCCCGGGGGGGGAAATGGGGAGACCACTTTTGTAGAGGGGGTTTCTGGTTCATCGGGCAAAAAAAGGGTTCACCCGTTTCCCCTAAACCCCCACACCTAAAGCTTTTTTTGGAAAACACATTAAAAACAAAGGGAAAGGGAAAAAAAAAGGCAAAAGCTCATAACATCATCAGCATTTTTAAATTAAAATTATTTAATAAAAAAGAAGCGCTAAGCCCAAGACAATACACCCGCTGCTTAAACAGAAAGCAGCAGCTTCCCAAAAGGAAACCCAGAATGCCAAAATATTCATTAATTTGCATCTTCCAAATTTGTTTAAAATGGGGACCTAGGAAAAAAACAGTAAAAAATTTTAAAGTACAAAAAATACAGTTATATATAATTAATAAACCAAAAACAAGCAACAAAGTTTGGAAACCCCCGGGGGGGGTTTTTATGTACGTATGTAGCATATATTATATATATATATTATATATAATTTTAAATAATATAAAAATATATATATATAAAAAATTATATAATGCAAAATATATATATATATATATAATATATCTATATAAAAATATAAAAAATATATATAAAAATAATTTTGCATATATAATATATATATATAAATAAATGCTTATATTTATAAAATTTTAAAAAAATATAAAATGCCAAAATAAATATATATATATATATATATATATATATATATATATATATATAAAAATTTTATATTAAAAGCATAAAATTATATAATATATAAATATTATATATATATATATATGCATATATAAAAAATATATTATATATATATATATATATATATATATTATAAATATAATATATTTATATATAAATTAAAATATATATAAATTTTATATAAAAATATATATATATAAATTATAAATATAAAATATAAAATAAAAATATATAATATATATATATTTTAAAAAATATATATAAAAAATATATATAAAAAAAAAATTTTTAAAAATATTATAAATATAAATAAATTTATATATTTAAAAATTAAAAAAAATAAAAAATAAAAATATATAATAAATATAAATATAATATATAATATATATATTTTATAAAAATAAATATATAAAATAAAATATAATAATATAAAAATATAAAAATATAAGAAAGTGGAAAGGAATTAAAGAAAAGGAAAAAATGGATGTCCGGCTTTTTTTAAAAAGAAAAAAAAGATAAGGGGGTGGGGAGAATTTCCGGGAGAAATAAATGGGATTAGGGCGGGGGTTTTAAATAGAGTTAAAGCTAAAAAAAGGAATAGCAATAATTTTTAAGGGGTAACTATGGCCGAAAAAAAGGGGGCTACAATGTATAAATTTTTAAAGGGTTATGTGGAATAAAATAAAGATTGGATGTTGAAAAATGGGGTTTTAGTAAAACGTGTAAGCCCCCTGGAAAGAGAAAAAGTGGGGAAGGAAGAGAGAGATTTGGGAAAAAGTTGATGAAACATGGGGGGGGTTTTTAATCAAGTGTGGGGAGTAAAGGTGGTTGGGGGGTTTCCAAAGCTAAAAGTGGGTAAAAAGTTAAAAGGGAAAAAGAAAAGGGAAATTTGGGATGCCAGGGGTAAATTTTAAATGGGGGGGGGTTTAATTAATGAGTTTAATTTGGGGGAAGGAAAAGAAATTTGGAAAAAGTAAAAACAATTTTTAAAATAAAAAGAAAAAGGGTAAAAAATTTTACAAGGGATGAAATAACCTTAAAAAAATTTGGGAAAATTCCCGTAGGTTAAAAGGGTTTTTGGGTCCAAAAGGGAAAAAACAAAGTTAAAAAAACCTTTTTAAATCCAATTTATTAAAAAATAAATTTTTGAAACCCACAAAAAAGGGGTAAAGGTAGATGGGAAAAAGAAAAAGGGCAACCCCCCCAAAAAAGAGGGGGGTGAAAGTGTAAAACTAAGGAGGGGGGGGAAGTTCGGGAGAGATACAAAGCGACTTTGGGAGAAAGGGGGGGGTAGTGCAAAGATGAGTAAAAGGGGGGGGGAGGGGGGTTTTAAAAAAGAAAGAGGGTTTGGAATAGTTTTTAAAAAAACAGTTTAAAAAATTGGGGGAGAAGTTTTGGGGGATATGGAGGGGGGGGGCAGGAGGAAAAAAGGATGTGGGGGGGATTAAAAGGGGGCTCCAGCAAAAAACCTTTGGGGGTTTTCAAAAAAGGGTTTTGAAACCGGTTTTTATTGGGAAACCAAAAAAAAAAAAAAAAAAAAAAACAAAACACCCCTGGGGGGCCTTAAAAAACCCCTTTCCCCGGAAAACCCCTTCCCTTTTTTGTTTGTAAAAATTTTATTATTTTCCAATTTTTTAAAAACAAACCCCCTATTTTTTGGGCCCCTTAAAAACCCCCCAATGGGATATTTATTGATGGGGGAAAATTTAATAAACAGAAAATTTAATTAAAACCCCCCCCCCAAATTTTTTTTAAAAAACCCTTAATTTTTGCCTTCCCAAGGAATCCATTTTTAGGTTTTAAAAAACCCCAAATTAAAATTTTTTCCCTTTTTCATTTCGGGGCCAAAAAAAACACCCCTTTTCCCCTTTTCAAGGGTTTAAAAAAGCCCCCTTTATCCTATTTAAATTAATTTACCATTTCCCTTTTAAATTTTTTGGGGGGGTACCCTTTAAAACCCAACATTTATTTCCCCTTATTCTCCCCAAGGGGAAAACCCCCTGGTTTAAATAATAATTTTCTAGTAATTTCCCCAAAAAAATATACCCTTTTTGTTTAAAAATTTTTAAGGGGGGCCCTTAAACTACCCCCAAATCCCCCAATTGGGTTGTTTTGTGGGCCCCCCTAACCCCAATTAAAATTTTAATAAAAAAAGTTTTTATTCCCCCTTTTGGTTTTAAAAAACCCCCAAAATTTAAGATTTAGAACCCAAATTTAAATTTTTGCCGTTAAGGAATATTTTAATTACCAAAATCCCCCAAAAACCCTTTTTTAAAACTTACCCTTTTTTTAAAAAAAATAAACCCCCCCCCATTCAAACCCCCCAAATTATTAATTTTCCCCATTTTTAAATAAAATTTTATAAAATGTTTAAAAAGAAAATCTTAGGTTTTCAAATTAAAATTTTAGGAAAAACCCCTTTTCCAAAAATGGGAACCCGGGCCCCAGTTAATTAAATTGGGAAAAACCCGGGGTTAAGGGCCACCCCCAAAAGAAACAAAACAAAGGCAAAGAATGAAAATTTATGGGAATGGGGGTTTTAAATAAAAATTAAAGTGAACCCAAAAAAAAAAAGGGAAGAGGGGGAAATAAAAAATTTTTAAAAAAAGAAAAATTGGATAATTCAAAAGGGGAAAAAAAAAGTAGAGGGGGAAGGTAATGATTAGATACCCTTTGAAATTTGCCCCGGGCCCCATGGAATAAGAAAGGAAAGATTAATTTAAAATTTTTTTTATTGAGGGAAAAAATAAAGGGAATTATTAAAAGGGGCAAAAAAGGGTCACAAAACCCTTAAACTTTAAAACCCCCAAAGAAGGGATGTTTTTGAAATTTAAAAAAGTTTTTACCCCCCAAAACCTTTTTTTTGGATTGTTAAAACCTTGGGTTGGTAAAAATCAAACCGCGGGGGAGGGCGGATTTGGAAAAGTGGAGATTTTCCTTTTTCAAGGGGAATGTGTGGGGGGAAAAAGCAGAAAAAACGAGTGTGGAAATTAGGAGAAGGTTTTGGAGTTAAAAAAAGCAATTTTCAGGGGGGCGAAAGGGGTTTGTTGGGTGGTTTTTCATTTAGAGAGAAAAAGGAACAAAATAAATGACATGGAAAGCATAAAAAATTCTAAATGGGGGAAAGGGAAAGGGAGGGTTTTGGGTTTCTCCCCGAAAAGGGGGTTTTTAAAGAGGGGGAAAGGGGGTTTTGTGGGGCGAGGGCTTTGGGGGCCTTTCCCGCAAACGTTTCATGAGCGTGTTTAAAATAGGAGTGAATGGGGACGAATGAATTTTGGGGCCTGACGAAACTGTTTGGGGTGTGAACAGGGAAAAAATTTTGTGAAAGGGAAAAAAGGGAAACCGGTTTTTTTTTCAAAATGTCGGACTTGATCCTGGAAAAGGGAAATACAATGCCTTCACTTTTAAAAGGGGGGGTTTGGGAAAAAATTGGGAGTTTTGGGGTGAAATGTTGTGTACTTATATGTATATGCTTCAAACTTTTTTTTCTTACATCATGCAAAAAAAATGATAATGTTGGGGTGTGGTGAAAGGGGTTTTAAAGATGAAAGTATTTTCCTTTTTTGGGGATTTTCTTTCTTTTTTTGGGTCCCCGCCTCGGGGGGAGACGGCCGAATTTTTGAAAAAAAATAAATATATATAAATATATAAATAATATAAATATATAATATATATATAAATATAATTAAAAAATAAGTCCCTGCCCAAAAGGAAACTTTCGATCTTGGCCCTTTAAAAAGCAACCCTTTTATCTTGCCATATAGGGCAATTTAAAAATTTTTTTTAGCAATAAATTTTGCCCCAAAATTTATTATGAACCTAACGAAAAAATAAATTTCAAATGGTTTTTTTTAATAAAAATTATTTGAAACCCAAAACTAAAATATATTTAATTGGGTTTTTGGGCCCAAAAAAAATTGTGCTTGTTATAAAAAGGGGTTGGGAATTTCTAAGAAACTTTTGGGGGGCAAAATTAAAAATTTTAAAAATTTAAAATTAAAAAGAAAAAAATAAATCTTTAAACGTAAAGAGAAAAATTTTAGAAAAGGGAATTTAATTTTTTAAAAAAGGGCTTGCTTTAAATTTACCATTTTTTCATATTCGGCACGACAAAATATTTTATATATATAATATAATTAAAAAAATATAAAAATATATAAAAATATATAAAAAATATAATAAATATATATAAAAAAAATATATTTTATATTACACATATATATAATTATTGTAACCCCCAAAAGAGTTTGGGATTGATCAAAAAGAACACTGCGCTAGCCAAGGAAAACGAACCGGATGTTTTGTTTTTATTGCCAAAAACTTTGGGACTGTTGTCTTTCCCTTTAAGATTAAAGCTAACCAGAATCCAAAATCCTTTTTGCAAACCCCAATACCATCTCCCTTAATCTAACTGGGAAACACAATTTATAATAATTCGATTTTAGCCGTTTTTCCCCTTTTAAAAAACAATTTTCATCCTGAAGCCAAAACCCCCAACCTTTAAACCAAAACCCAAAACCATAATCAAAAAACTACCCCCTTCCCAAAAGGCAAAAAACATCCCCGTATATCAATTTAAACCCCCTTTTTTCCCTAAAATAGTATTCCCCCCCCAAAATTTTTCCCCTTTCTTTTACAATACTCAATTAAACCAAAAAGGCCCCCCCCATTTTATTTTTCCCCGGGACCCCAAATTTACCTACAACTTCCCCCCCCAAAAACAATTTTTTTTTCCCCTTTTAGCATGGAATCCCCAACTACAAGTACTCTGTTTACTTGGTTTCAAAAACCCCCCCACGCAAATTTACTCAACATTTTCCCAAAATCTCTCTCCCCCCCCCTATACACTTCCTTTTCCCCCCCAGGGGCAAAAACAAAAATTTCTTTAAACCCCCTTTTTCAAAATCCAAACCCTTTTTTTACTCCACAAAATCCTTGAATTTAAAGCATTTTTATTCCCCTTTTCCCCGCCATAAAACTTAAACCTTTAACATTATTGCTAAATCCTTTTTTAAACTCTAACTCTATTTGAAACCCCCCTTAAACCTTTAAACCCCTTTTTTTTTCCCCCACTGAAAAATCCCCTAAACCCCTTTTAGCCCTGTTTCTCACTTTAAAACCCCTGACAACCCGCTTTTCCCCTTTATAACAACCACAAACCTCTTTCTTAAACATTCACAAAAACATCCCTTCCCTTTTTAACCCTCCCCCCTTTTACGGTTTCCTTTTTTTTTTTTTTTTAGGAAGGGTAAAAAGAAAAGGGGGTTTCTAGCCCCCTTGTTCCCCCATTTTTAGTTGACTTTTACCCCCAAAGCATTGGGTTAAAGGGGGAAAAAAATTTTTTTAAATTCCCCCCTTCCCCTGGATATAAAAGGGAAAAATAATAAGAATAAGAACTATCAAATAAAAAAAAAAAGAAAAAAAAACCCGAAGTCTTAAACACAAACATTATATGTTTTTGTTAAAATGTGATCTAAGTGTAATTAAAAAGTAGCAAAATGTACCTGAAAAACTTGCTATTTATAACAGAAAAAAGACAAACCCCAATCCAACCATCATGTAAAACAAAAAATGGGCTTTTCCCCTTTTCACCACTTGGGAGGGCGGTAAAAACCCCCCCTGAGGTTGCTGTCTAAACCCAAACCCACTACCTATTATAATATAAATTTTTTATATATATAAAAAAAATAAAATATAATAAAATAATATAAAATTTATAATATATATATATAATTTTTATATATATATAATAAAATAAATATATATAAATAAAATATATGGCGGGGCCTGAATATGTAAAACGGTCAAATTAGCAAGAACTCATTTAAAATTAAAAATCCTTTCTAAAATTTTTTTTTTTAAAATTTAAAGAAAATTTTTTCAATTTTTGAAATTTTAAAAAAATTTTTAATTTTGCCCAAAAAAAAATCTTTGAAAACTTAAACCCAACCTTTTTATAACAAGGGAAAAATTTTTTTTAGGGCCCAAAAAAAAAACTAAATATATTTTAGTTTCTTTTCCCGTAATTTAAAAAACTAAACAAACAAAAAGAAATATAATTTTTTTTGTTTGGTTCAAAATGAAATTTTTGGGGAAATTATTGCATCCCCAAATTTTTTACTCGTCTTATACGGCAAGATGAGCGGGTTTCTATTTAAGCCAAAATCGCAAGTTCCCGCCTATTCGGCAACCCAAAAAAAAAATTTTAAAAAAATTTTATAACATAAATACATATATATATTTTAATAAATAATATAATATATATACATATAAATATTTTATAAAAAATATATATTATAAATATATCTAAAATAAAATCCTATATAAATAAAACATATATATATATATACATATAAAAATTTTATATACTATATATAAAAAATACATATATAAAATAAAAAAATAATATATATAATACAAATATAAAAAATAAATTTTAAATAAAATACATTTATATAAAATACAAAATATATATAATCAAAAAATATAATACCCTATATATATATATACAATATATATTATATACATAAAAATATATATATATATAAATAAATATATATAAAAAATAATATATATAAAATATATATTTTAATAAAATATATATAAATAAATATAAATATTAAAATTTTTATATATAAATAAATTAATACAAAATATTTTATTAACAAAAATAAAAATATAATTTTATAATATAAAAAAATTTTTATATAAAAAAATATATATAATATTAAAAATATAAATATATACAAATATATATATAAAAATACAAAAAATAAAAATATATACATATAAATAATATAATACAAATAAAAAATTAAAATATTCAATTAAAATAAAATATAAAAAAATATATATATAAAAATATAATTAAAAATAAAAAAAATAAAAAATATACATATATATATATAATATCCCTATATAAATTTAAAAAAAAAATAAAATAAATTAAATTTTAAAATACCCAAAATATATATATATAAATATAAAAAAATATATACAAAAAATATAAAATATACATATATAAATATATAACCAATTTTAAATATATAATATAAACAAATATATATTAAAATATATAATATAATATATAAATATTACATATAAATTAAATAACCCTATTAAAAATATAAAAATATAAAAAAATAAAATTTAAAAAAAATAATATAATATTAAAAAATATATAAATATAACAAATTTATAAATTAAAAACAAATATAAAAAATACCTATATATATAAAATATAAATATAATTTTTATAAATATATATATATATAAATAACTTTTAAAAATCCCAAAAAAAAACTATATATAAAATATATATATATATACATATTTTATATAAAATATATATAAAATATATAAAATTTTAAAATATAATAAAAATTTTTAATATATTATAAAATTATAAAATATAAATTTTAAATAAATATATAAAAATATAAATAAATAAAATATTATATATAAAATATATTTATATTAATAATATAATTATTTTAAAAAATCTTTTTAATTTTAATAAAAATTATAAAATATTATATTTTTTTAATTAAAAATTTATTTTAAAATGGGCCCCAAAAAAAAGGGCTTTTTGAAGCCAAGGGAGGAAAACTTGAAAAGACTGGTTGAAGCAAACGTTGAACCCACAGAAGGGGGATTTGTATGTGCCCAAACCCCCCAAACTTAAAACCCCGGGAAATTTTACATTTCAAACGAAAAATGCAAGAATATCCCTTTTAAAGGTTGAAACATGACGCTAAGAACGAAATTCCAAAAAAATTTGAAAAGAGGTCCTCCCAAACGTTGGTTCCTTTTGGGGAAAAATAAAGATTTTAAGGAATCAAATACCAGAGGGGGGGCGATAAATGGAAAAAAACCCTTTTTTTTAAATTTTCAAAAAATTACAAAAATTTTTTAGAAAAGGATCCGTCCCAAACCCGGTTTCCCGGGGGGTTTAAAGAAAGGGTAAGGTAAGAAACGAAGGGGGGCAGATTTAAAATCAAAGCTTATTAAATAATTTTAACCCAAATTTTACACCCAAAGAAAAAAAGGGGGAATCAAAAGGGAAGGATGCCGAACCTTAAACCTGAGCAAACTGAAGGAAGAATGGAGCAAAAAGGAATTCCGAAACCCCCCTAACAACCCCCAGAAACTATCCAAAACAAATATGAAACCAAAACAAAAGCCCTTTTACCCCGAAAGGGGCTAGAAAACCCCAACACCGCAGAGGACTGCATCAGAAGCCTCTAACACTGCAGAGGACTGCATCAGAAGCCTCTAACACTGCAGAGGACTGCATCAGAAGCCTCTAACACCGCAGAGGACTGCATCAAAAGCCTCTAATACTGCAGAGGACTGCATCAAAAGCCTCTACCACTGCAGAGGACTGCATCAGAAGCCTCTAACACTGCAGAGGACTGCATCAGAAGCCTCTAACACTGCAGAGGACTGCATCAGAAGCCTCTAACACCGCAGAGGACTGCATCAAAAGCCTCTAATACTGCAGAGGACTGCATCAAAAGCCTCTACCACTGCAGAGGACTGCATCAGAAGCCTCTAACACTGCAGAGGACTGCATCAGAAGCCTCTAACACTGCAGAGGACTGCATCAGAAGCCTCTAACACTGCAAAGGACTGCATCAGAAGCCTCTAACACTGCAGAGGACTGCATCAGAAGCCTCTAACACTGCAGAGGACTGCATCAGAAGCCTCTAACACTGCAAAGGACTGCATCAGAAGCCTCTAACACTGCAGAGGACTGCATCAGAAGCCTCTAACACTGCAGAGGACTGCATCAGAAGCCTCTAATGCTGCAGAGGACTGCATCAGAAGCCTCTAATGCTGCAGAGGACTGCATCAGAAGCCTCTAACACCGCAGAGGACTGCATCAGAAGCCTCTAACACCGCAGAGGACTGCATCAGAAGCCTCTAACACTGCAGAGGACTGCATCAGAAGCCTCCAACACTGCAGAGGACTGCATCAGAAGCCTCCTACACTGCAGAGGACTGCATCAGAAGCCTCCTACACTGCAGAGGACTGCATCAGAAGCCTCCTACACTGCAGAGGACTGCATCAGAAGCCTCCAACACTGCAGAGGGCTGCATCAGAAGCCTCCAACACTGCAGAGGGCTGCATCAGAAGCCTCCAACACTGCAGAGGACTGCACCAGAAGCCTCCAACACTGCAGAGGACTGCATCAGAAGCCTCCAACACTGCAGAGGACTGCACCAGAAGCTTCCAACACTGCAGAGGACTGCATCAGAAGCCTCCAACACTGCAGGAGGCTACATCAGAAGCCTCCAACACTGCAGAGGACTGCATCAGAAGCCTCCAACACTGCAGGAGGCTGCATCAGAAGCCTCCAACACTGCAGAGGACTGCACCAGAAGCTTCCAACACTGCAGAGGACTGCATCAGAAGCCTCCAACACTGCAGGAGGCTACATCAGAAGCCTCCAACACTGCAGAGGACTGCATCAGAAGCCTCCAACACTGCAGGAGGCTGCATCAGAAGCCTCCAACAGTGCAGAGGGCTACAGAAGTCTCTAACGTTGTAGAGGACAGTAATTCAATCATCCATATGCAGTAGCTGTAGTAACAACCGTTCAAGAAAGCAGCAGTAGCAAAAGCAAGAGCAGTAGTCACAAAACTAGCAGCAGCAGCAGCAGCAACGCCACTCTAAACAGACCACACTTACCTCAATGGGTCACACACCAGCTTAAGTGTTATGTAAACACGCCATAACACAACACACAGCAAACACTATAACATCCCCTCCCCAAACACCAACTCTACCCCCTTGAGGAAAGTCCCCAACAGGTGAGATGGGCAATAACGTCACTTGCCAGGTGAGAGGGGGGAAGAGGTAATGACGTCACCCCACTTATCACACACCTTCCACGACTTTAAAACTTGCTGCTCTTTACCTCAGAAACCTTCCCCCCTCTATCTCCTCCCTTCCTCCTTCCCCCCTCTCCCTCTCCCTCTCTCTCTCTCTCTCTCTCCTCGCTCTCTCTCTCTCGCTCTCTCTCTCTCTCTGAGAACTATGGTAACTGGTATGTATTTAGTATACAACTGCAGATTTCATCACAACTAATTTTACATACATTACATTTAGCATACGCTTGTCTTTTGTACCTTAAGTAATGACAGAACCACAAGTTCGATCCCCTCCCCACTACTAGGCTTGTACCTGTACACATCTCCATCCCTCCCCCATCACTACTAGGTGTGTACCTGTACACATCTCCATCCCTCCCCCATCACTACTAGGCTTGTACCTGTACACATCTCCATCCCTCCCCATCACTACTAGCTTGTACCTGTACACATCTCCATCCCTCCCCCATCACTACTAGGCTTGTACCTGTACACATCTCCATCCCTCCCCCATCACTACTAGGCTTGTACCTGTACACATCTCCATCCCTCCCCATCACTACTAGGCTTGTACCTGTACACCTCTCCATCCCTCCCCCATCACTACTAGGCTTGTACCTGTACACATCTCCATCCCTCCCCCATCACTACTAGGCTTGTACCTGTACACATCTCCATCCCTCCCCCATCACTACTAGGCTTGTACCTGTACACCTCTCCATCCCTCCCCATCCTACTAGGCTTGTACCTGTACACCTCCCATCCTCCCCATCACTACTAGGCTTGTACCTGTACACATCTCCATCCCTCCCCCATCACTACTAGGCTTGTACCTGTACACATCTCCATCCCTCCCCCATCACTACTAGGCTTGTACCTGTACACACCTCCATCCCTCCCCCATCACTACTAGGCTTGTACCTGTACACCTCTCCATCCCTCCCCCATCACTACTAGGCTTGTACCTGTACACATCTCCATCCTCCCCCATCACTACTAGCTTGTACCTGTACACCTCTCATCCCTCCCCCAACACTACAGGCTTGTACCTGTACACATCTCCATCCTCCCCCATCACTACAGGCTTGTACCTGTACACATCTCCATCCCTCCCCCATCACTACTAGCTGTACCTGTACACATTCACCCTCCCCCATCACTACTAGGCTTGTACCTGTACACATCTCAAATCCCTCCCCCATCACTACTAGGCTTGTACCTGTACACCTCTCCATCCCTCCCCCATCACTACTAGGCTTGTACCTGTACACATCTCCATACCCTCCCCCATCACACTAGCTTGTACCTGTACACCTCTCCATCCCTCCCCCATCACTACTAGGCTTGTACCTGTACACATCTCCATCCCGCCCCATCACTACTAGGTGTGTACCTGTACACCTTCCCACCCTCCCCCATCACTACTAGGTGTGTACCTGAAACACCTCCCATCCCTCCCCCATCACTACTGTGTGTACCTGTACACCTCTCCATCCCTCCCCCATCACTACTAGGTGTGTACCTGTACACCTCTCCATCCCTCCCCCATCACTACTAGGTGTGTACCTGTACACCTCTCCATCCCTCCCCCATCACTACTAGGTGTTACCTGTACACCTCTCCATCCTCCCCCATCACAACTAGGTTGTACCTTACACCTCTATTCCTCCCAACGCAACAGGCGAGCCCGAAAATGTACAAGTGTATCTAGTGGAATAGAACACCTGATGTTTTCCCACATATGTAAGCACTAGTCACAGAGCCTGACACCCAGAGAGAGAGAGAGAGAGAGAGAGAGAGAGAGAGAGAGAGAGAAGAGAGAGACGAGAGAGAGAGAGAGAGATAGGAGAACCGCAGCAGAAAGAGAGAGGAGAGACAGAGAGCACGACAGAGAGAGAGAGAGAGAGAGACAGAGAGACAGAGAGACAGAGAGAGACAGAGAGAGAGACAGAGAGAGACAGAGACAGAGAGAGACAGAGAGAGAGACAGAGAGAGAGACAGAGAAAAGACAGAGAGAGAGACAGAAGAGACAGACAGACAGAAAGAGAGAGGGAGAGACAGAGAGAGAGAGAGAGAGAGAGAGAGAGAGAGAGAGAGAGAGACAGACAGACAGAAAGAGAGAGGGAGAGAGAGAGAGAGAGGAGAGAGAGAGAGAGAGAGAGAGAGAGAGAGAGAGAGAGAGAGAGAGACAGAGACAGAGAGACAGAGACAGAGACAGAGAGAGAGACAGAGAGAGAGACAGAGAGAGAGACAGAGAGAGAGAGCGAGAGAAGAGAGACAGAGAGACGCAGACTTCTCAGTGAGCTGATTTAATAAGTTTGCTTTTAAAGGGTTTTTTTTTTTCCGCCCAGGTTTTAGCTGCCCGGATCCAATGAATCACATTCTTTGAATGCGAGAATGTAGTGAAATAAAGGCAGGTGTGAGAAATTGTATGTCACATTGTTGTATGAATACAACCATCAGCCACCTTAAAGCCAGCAATTTAAAGTGTCACCATGAAAATAACCCTAAAATATTTGCATCTGAATTTCCTCCTGAATTAAAAGTGCGAAAAATAAGATAAAACTTTTGAAATCTAACTTAGTAACTCAACAAAACAGCGATTTTACCTATAAGTGATTTGGCTACTGAAGCTAGTTTTGTTACAGCTTGGAATACTGCTCGAAGTAAACTATCTTACACTCATGGAGAATTTGTAAAGAATAATATTAGTGATGTGATTGCAGTTTTGGCTCCGGACAACTCAAAACTTACAGTCCACAGAACAATTCGTGCCTCCCGCCGCACCACTGAGAGACGCACTTCTGAAATTAGTTCTACAATAGTATGTTCACTGCAGAGTGATCTGAAAAGCTGCGTTGTTTTCAGCTTACCAAATATAGCTAGCTGAGGGATATCTTGAATGTACAGACATTCAAGATATCCCTCACCTAGCTATATTTGGTCGCTATGATACAAACGATGGAAAGGTAAAAGAATTCTTAGGCCTGATAAGCTTACAAAAGGTGCACACTTAAAAAATGCACTTAACAAAGCTTTATTAAATGCTCGACTACCATTGCATCAACTTATCATTGCAACAGACGGAGCACCAGCTATGGTAGGTCAAAATACTGGCCTAGTTGGCCAATTAACACATGATCTCAACTATCCTGAATGTCTCTTTATCCACTGTATCATCCACCTTGAACATTTAGTAGTAAACACTTCAAGTTCAATAGTGTCATAAACTGCGCTTTAGAAATTGTGAATTTCATTTGGACATGTGCAAAAAAAAAAAAAAAAAAAAAAAGCCGTGAATTTTGAAATTTTATTGAAGAGCTGGAGCTTGAAGAAAAGCCACGTGACCTTCTATTGTACTGCAAGATGGATATCAACTACCAATCTTCTGAACAAGTTTGTTGCTCTTTTTTGAACCAATCATTGCTTTCATGAAAGAAAAAGAAATACCCACAACTAGAAGACGACGAAGGGGTACAGGAGTGGATGTTATTTACAGGTGTAACGTAACACCTCCAATATTTAAACCTGGAAGAAACAACACTATTACACAACTTGCCCAATCAGTTTTCAGAATAAAATAAAGCTTTATCAGAGAGATCTGGCAACAGAGAAATTTGACCACTTTCCCAACCTTAAATTAAGAATAACTGATTTTCCTGATGTTGAAATTAAAGACAGTAAAATGAAACAATACGAAGGAAACCTAGAAATACTTTATAATGATTTTAAAAACATGTTTGAGAAACTAAAAAAAGTTAATGCCATGTTTTGAATTTCTTGCGACTCCTTTAGTGACTGATGTCATCAACGATGGACGTCTTGTTGTTGCACCTTTTGCCTCGGATGTTGAGCTGCAAGAGATGTGCGTTTGAAGCTACTACATAAAAGCTCATCTCTGACTTTTAGAAACAAATCCCAGAACCAAAGTTTCCCAATCTACAGAAAGATGGCTTCCGACTACTATATTTTCGGGACAACTTACTATTGTGAAGCTCTCTTCTCCGTAATGAAATTGATCAAATCAAAACATCGTGCTATCCTCACTAACACCCACCTCAGTGAACTTCTTATAACAGCTTTGACATCCTACCAGCCACATTTTAAGATATTAACTGCAAAAATGAAGAGTCAAAATCTTCAACGAGCAGAAATTAAACATTCTCCTCAGGTGAGTAAGACTACTATATAGTTGTATTTTTTTTTTTTTAAATACAATTTTAAAATATTTTCTGTGGCTCTTGAACATTCAAAAATGTATGAAAAGTATTAAATGTGGCTCTTCTTGTCGAAGAATTTGCCCGCCCCTGTATATGACCTGAGTACAAGCTGTCTCCGCTGACTAGAGTACGTCAAGTGACTGACCCTGATATACCTTCGATGAGTTCCCAGAGTTTTTCTACTCCCAGAGCTCGACCTTGGGCCAGGCTTGTCTGATGCTTGACTGGTCAACCAAGCAGTTACTGCTAGTGGCTCGCTGACCCACATGTACTACCAGAGCTACAAGCAATGCTTCAGCCTTATTACAGAATTTATTTTTTCAAGAGTGTTTATGTACCTGAAGTGGACAGTTAGTGAAGTTAAGGAAATAAAAACAAAAGAATACTTAAAATCAAAGAAGGAATACTTAAAAAGAAAGGAATAATACTTCCAGACATAGGAAGAATACGATAAACACAGCTGGGCTCACCTAACTACAAACAAGAACTACAAAAAATAAAATCACTAGAACATTCAAAACGCTGAATATCAAATTTCAAGTTTACCTCCTTTACGACTCTTAAAATACTGAGTTTATCTCATGTACAATTCATAAAATACTAAGTTTATCTCCTTTACAGTTCATTATATACTAAGCTTACCTTTACAAGTGATTAATTGTATTATTGACTAAAACGTTACTGTTCTTTGCTTCCGACATTATAATGTTAAATTATTACATTTCTCTGGGGAGCACTAAACTCGGAGGGGTCATACAGCGCCTGGGTGAATGGGAGGCTCAGGTTGTATGTGAGGAGAGCGCAGGTCTAATGTGCTACATCACGAGGCTCTCACCAGCCTCCACGAACCTCCCTACACTACCAATGACGAAAATGAAATACCACCTCTACTTTTTATACATGATCATCCGGCCCGCCAGTCCACGTGATCCGTGGCCCGCCAGTCCACGTGATCCTCCGGCTCGCCAGTCCACGTGATCTGCCAGCTCGCCAGTCCACGTGATCTGCCGGCCCGCCAGTCCACGTGATCCGTGGCCCGCCAGTCCACGTGATCCTCCGGTTCGCCAGTCCACGTGATCTGCCAGCTCGCCAGTCCACGTGATCTGCCGGCCCGCCAGTCCACGTGATCCGTGGCCCGCCAGTCCACGTGATCTGCCGGCTCGCCAGTCCACGTGATCTGCCGGCTCCCCCAGTCCACGTGATCCGTGGCTCGCCAGTCCACGTGATCTGGCGGCTCGCCAGTCCACGTGATCCTCCGGTTCGCCAGTCCACGTGATCTGCCAGCTCGCCAGTCCACGTGATCTGCCGGCCCGCCAGTCCACGTGATCCGTGGCCCGCCAGTCCACGTGATCTGCCGGCCCGCCAGTCCACGTGATCTGCCGGCCCGCCAGTCCACGTGATCCGTGGCTCGCCAGTCCACGTGATCTGGCGGCTCGCCAGTCCACGTGATCCTCCGGTTCGCCAGTCCACGTGATCTGCCGGCCCGCCAGTCCACGTGATCCTCCGGCTCGCCAGTCCACGTGATCCGCCGGCCCGCCAGTCCACGTGATCCGTGGCTCGCCAGTCCACGTGATCCTCCGGCTCTCCAGTCCACGTGATCTGCCGGCCCGCCAGTCCACGTGATCCTCCGGCTCGCCAGTCCACGTGATCTGCCGGCTCGCCAGTCCACGTGATCCTCCGGCTCGCCAGTCCACGTGATCCTCCGGCTCGCCAGTCCACGTGATCCGTCGGCCCGCCAGTCCACGTGATCCTCCGGCTCGCCAGTCCACGTGATCCCCGGCTCGCCATCACGTGATCCCGGCTCGCCAGTCCACGTGATCTGCCGGCCCGCCAGTCCACGTGATCCTCCGGCTCGCCAGTCCACGTGATCTGCCAGCCCGCCAGTCCACGTGATCCGTGGCCCGCCAGTCCACGTGATCCTCCGGCTCTCCGGTCCACGTGATCTGCCGGCTCCCAAGTCCACGTGATCTGCCGGCCCGCCAGTCCACGTGATCCGTGGCTCGCCAGTCCACGTGATCTGCCGGCTCGCCAGTCCACGTGATCCTCCGGCTCGCCAGTCCACGTGATCCTCCGGCTCGCCAGTCCACGTGATCCTCCGGCTCGCCAGTCCACGTGATCTGCCGGCCCGCCAATCCACGTGATTCGTGGCCCGCCAGTCCACGTGATCCGTGGCTCGCCAGTCCACGTGATCCACATAGTACAAAAATAATTATCATAAGATGTGTGGGTGTAAATGACTGTAGGTTGAAGATAGGACCTTATACCGACGTCTGGTTATTTACTACATACCTAGTATTGTATATAAGTACAGGACTCCTTTCTATTAAATAACCAGACATTAGTGTCCCATCCCCAACATGTACTTACACCATTAAGCCAGTGGATCATGTGGACAGGTAAGCCAGCGGATTATGTGGATCGGCAAGCCGGCGGAAGGCCTCGGTCGACTGACCAAAAGTTGGACTGGGTGGGTCATCACATGACTAAGAGCTGCGTCAGCAGGAACTTTCCCACTTCTCCTGACTAACAAAATACTCCCATCGACCACCTCGTCTACAAGTGAGCAGTTCCAGTGAGAGATCAGGTTCTCGCTTCCACACCTGTCTTCTTCAATGTGTTGTTCTTTTACCACTTTTTAAAGTATTTCCTTGTATTGCTCATAAAATTCCCTGCGAGTAAAAGCTTGTTAATACAGAGTTGATTCGAGCGGCTGCCATCTCATTACTCTCCCCCCCCCCCCACACCAAGTCCATGATACCAACACATCTAAGACTGATGCTGTGAATGACTCTTACACAACAGTAAAGCAGATTATCTCTACTGAATGAACCCACACACGCTAGCCGTCTCATTGAATAATAATAATAATAAATAAATAAATTTGAACGGAATCCAATTCTTGAACTTTCCTTAATTCCAATATGCATTCAAACATACTGTGAAACTACTCTCAGTGCCTTCTGACCTGAGAATCTGAACATACTGGAAGCAGCTAAAGAAAAAATCCAGAAAATACTTCCTTCGAGATAAAAAAAAGTTTATAACAAAATAGGCTGCGGAAAAGGGTGTGCGAGTGATAATTATCGCAAAGCTTACACAATATCATAATAAAAAAAAGAAGACGGTGGTACACCGCAAGTGTAGCTTCGTTTACATAACCATAAATGGGGAATTACAACCAAAAAAATGACCTACAGATTCAAAAGAAGATACGACTGACTCAATCTTGGAACTAAACCCGTCGATTGAAGGTCAAGTGGTGAGGCCAAGAGCTGTACTCCTGCAGGCACAGCCCTGAGCACACGCACTGAACTACAGGTCAGCATCCCTTTGAGGTACCAACTTCTGGAGAAGAGAACTGTGAAGTGTGTGTGTTTGAACACTTGGGAAGACGTCAGAGAAAACAAGTATTATTATACAGGAAGGAAAAGTCCCGTCTTACAAACATACTGAAGTTACAGGAGATGGTAGAAATAAAACAAAAGACAGATGAACGTAATGTCTGTTATTGAACAGCAAGAAAGCATCTGATTGTCTCCTACCAAAGATATACATAGATCAGGTGGAGTGAGAGTTAACGTGTTTAAAAGAGTTAGAAAAAGTGCAAAAAAAGACAATGTTAAATACAGACTAACAGGATGGGTGAGTTTGATAATTAGGATGCCCCAAGGATCAGTGCTAGAACCACTCTTTCTGATTTACGTAAATGGTTCACCAAAGAGTAGTGTGCACACGCGCTTGTGTGAATGCGTGAGAACGATGTAGATAATACGAACAAGAACGGTTACCTACTGTGAAAGATTAGACGAGGATTTACAACACGCTGCAGGTGACTGAGCATGTGGCTACTTGAGTTTAACCCCAATAATTGTAAGGCCATTCAGATTTGATACAGAATGACTGGGGAGGAAGAGTATAGTTTGGAGGAGTGTACAAGAATACATGAAAGAGAAAGACCTGAGAATGACCATCACTAGAACAATGAACACTAAGTTATCTGATAGTGTACACCTCAGTATGTAACACACACGTTTCCCTCACCTCCCATGTCACTACACATTACCATACATCAATAATCAATATTGTCCTTATCACTTTCACACACTCCTAACAGATAAGCAGGCATACAATCATACACGGAGAGCGAGCCAGAGAGAGAGAGAGAGAGAGAGACTGAATTTCAGATACACGAGTGATCAATCATTAGCCATGACCATCTTGCGTAGTGCCAGGAAAGTTCTCCAGCACAACTCAGGTGGGACAGGTAGTGCCAGGAAGGAACAACACTCAGCCACACATTTGATCAAGAAAGCACATCAACAAGTAGCACCACTACCAACGCTCCTCCTTTTCCTTCCCACTGATGCTTTTCATCTTCATGCTTGCTTCTCTTTCTTTAATTTTCTTCTGCCTCTTGTTTCCCCTCCTCTTAAGTCCTCCTGTTTATCATTTTTTTTAATCAGTTTGCCTAGATTACCCAAGGGCTTCATGTTTTTTATCCTCACACTCTTCTTTCAATTTCTTTTAGTGTGACACTCTTGTTCCTTGAAGAGGAATTGCCAAGACTTTTCAACACTGTTTTATAGGAGCTTTCATTAAAGAATATCTGAGGTAATGCCCGGGTGATGATGAAAGTGCAGCCACTTTCCTACTGTGATTGTTACACAGTGATGGTGGCGACTCAAGAATACGATACCGAGACGGGCAAGTAAGGAAGAGGGAGAGAAGGGAGGAGGGGCAGGAATGATTATAAACGAGGGTGGCAGAAGAGGATATATTGAAGGATGGGAAGAAGGGGAGTGACAAGGGAAGAGGATAAAAGAGAATGGGTAAAAGGATAGAAGAGAGAGAGTGAGAGAGAGAGAGAGAGAGAGAGAGAGAGAGAGAGAGAGAGAAAGGGGTAATGGGGTAGGGAAGCTAGGGGAATGGACAAATGGTATAGGGAGAAGAGAGGGACATGAGGTATGGAAAGGATTATGAACAGGGTGAGGAAAAGGGGAAGAGAGAGGGTAAATGATAGAGGGAAGAGAGTAGGGAAAACTAGGGATTTACGGGGTGCTGGAACCAAGCGGTTATTCAGCGCTGTGGCCATTACGACATTCACAGCCTCGTGCACACTAACCCCCCCCCCCCTGCGGCCGCGCGCTCGAGGTGTGATTGTGTATCAACAGTAGATATGATGAGGTCCAAGAAGCCAAAAATCATTAATAACCATCAGAGCAGCACAGGAATGAGCTGAATCTCGACCTCACAGAACTGTTCTCGGCAACTACAAGTCTGTGAGTAAACGCACACGAACACGCGGGCGACAAATCGATGGAAAGCACTCAATAAATGGGACAATGACGAGGAATACAACAGTGGCTACTGGAAGTCAACTTCAGAGAAGTGTACAAGTCAAAGAACATAGGAAAGTGGAGAAATCTGAAGGGGAATAAAAAAAAAAAACATTTTGCAAGCTTCATACAAGTTAAAGGAACTAACAGCAAAGATAACGTGATGAATGGTTTTGAAAACCGACAAGTTGAAGAACTGAGACACTTATACAACATATGGGAATCTTTATTGAAGAAACGTTTCGCCACACAGTGGCTTCATCAGTCTTATACAAAGCATATACTTGTCGGTTTTCAAAACCATTCATTACATGTCAGACACTGCATCATCATGGGATCTTGATACAAAGAATTCTTCAAAACTTGTCCAACCTTAGAAAGAAGACCTACTTATACTAGTGGATGGTTCCACTATCACCCCGCCTCCTCCTGCTTCGCCTCACCTGACTACAGTATATAAGCCACTGCTACGGCCCTGTACTGTACTTTCTACAAGATTGATGGACTGAACACAACGACTCCAGGCTGAGGGACTGATTACCTCAAACTCCTCTCCTTATACCTTCCTGCTTTGTATAAGACTGATGAAGCCAGTGTGTGGCGAAATGTTTCTTCAATAAAGATTTCCATATGATGCATAAGTGTTTCAATTCTTCAGCAAAGATAATACCCAGTGAACCCTCCTGGAGCACAGGGCCTTATATTCCCAACGAAACACATCGTTGTGCAAGAAAGGTTTAAATACCGACAATATGAAGTTAGACACTTATTGCAACATCTGGATATCTTTATTGTAAGTAGAACGTTTCGCCATCACAGTGGCTTTATCATACAGAATCTGTATTGATAAAGCCACTGTGGCGAATACGTCTACTCAATAAAATATCAATTTCCATGTGTCTTAACTTTACATATTGTCGTATTTATACTTTCTTGCACAATTTCGACACTGCAACATCATGGAATCTTGTTCAGAGGACATCTACAAGACTTCTTCACGGCTTAGAACAAACCCATCTCTATTGGGAAGGACTTCCACTGGGAATCCGCCACCGTGCTGCCCTCGTCTGCTGCCGTCCCATTCACTGACGCTATAAAAGCGCACAGTCTTCTTGCCCTTGCTCCGACTCTCCTCCACACGATGTGTGAACACTAACTCCAGGGAGGATGCCGAGGGACTGATTACCTCATCTTTGTATATAGTTCTACTGACTTCATATGTCGCAAATCTGTATTGATAAAGCCACTGGATGGCGAAACGTCTACTACAATAAAGATATCCAGATGTTGCACATGTGTCTTAACTTTCGTAAACACATTCGCTTGGAGCCTACTCCTGATCTAGCACAAAATTAGGAAAGTCTAAAGGTTTAGGACTCCCTGAACTGGAGTAGCTCATAATTTTAGTTATTTTGAGTATTATCTGCATTGGACACCCCATCTTGTCAACATCCTTTTAAAAATAAGAGTAAAATAAAGAATACATTTTCCCCTTCTAAATATTAAAACGAGTGACCTACCAATCAATACTAATTCTATTTGGAGTTTTACTGCCTTTATATAGCGCCTATGTGACTAAATTAATTTCATTATTTACAGGTCTATTAAAAGTTTCCATTAACTCGATTCACTTTTTCAATTACCGTCAATCTCAGCACCCTAATATGTGATGGCTTCCGTCCTGTTCTTCTGTCAGACAAAACGCCATCGTCATCTGTACAAAGAACACAGCCGGTCCCTGTGCTACAGCACTTGCTTTGTGACTTCCACACTCCCGCTAAAAACTGCCCCTAATTTGCGTCTGCGTATCTATTTTTTGTTTTAAGGAACAATTTCAAAAGCTTTCGAGAGGTACAATACATGGCATCTATGGTCGCTGTCATCGTGCACATTATATACATTAAAACAATCAATAAGGCAGTTATTTCTTCCGTGTGCTTACCAAGGAATGAAATAAAGGTTTATTTATAATTATTTTGCCCTATGGAACAATAAATTAAGATTCAAGAGTACTCTGTTAAGAAATCTTTAATTCTTTAATAAATTTTGTCTTCAGTCTGAGTGTAAACTAAAAAAAATGTGTACAATAGCCCCCACACCAAATAAAACAATGGAATGTGATAAATAAAATTATTGAGGATGTTTTAATATACCACAATTTTAATATCTAAATCCTAAAATTTTATTCACAAAATTCCCCCCCTTTTTTTTTTAATCAACCCTCTACCTAAAGGTTTTAACAAATATAAACAGGAGACCGTTCTTGCCTAGAGGTAGGGCAGGAGTGTCTCGAGAAGCCTCACCCATAGACACCAGCGGGTAAAAGACACGCGGTAACTAGGACATTCTATCAATAAAAAATATTCTAGTTACTGTATATATCTATCGTCGGTGTTACTCGTCACATGCAATGTGGGTAAGCAACACCTCAGATTAAGGCACAATCACGGTGGTTAAATTTACATCCTAACATGCAGACTACAGAATAGTGTAGATAGTCGGGACCAACCATTCATTCATTCATTCATTCATTCATTCATTAGAGGTTTGCCGGTACTTCCGGCCCGGGTCTTCTCCATATGGTGACCCGGCTGTGGCCCCCGTTGGGGGTGTCGTTCATCTTTCTTCTGTCTTCTTTCTTGGGCCCTCCGGCTGGAGGGTAACCTCTCGGGACCAACCTTGCTCGAATTTTGTGTGTGTGGTGGGGGGGGGGGGGTATTGACTTGCTGCTAGTTTTTTTAACCTCCTACCATTAGAATGTGCTAAAATGTATGAAAAAATACATTCGTCGTCATAAAATACGCTATGCACTAAATTAAAAATTTCCCTCCTGGTCCAATATACAATTCTGAATTGAAATACATTGCATAAAACTTTTCTACAGAAATCAACAAATTCAGACTGATTTGAAGCCACTTGTCACGACACGAGTAACGAAGAATAAACCTTAATTCTGGGTGTCAGTAAGTACGAGAGTAACTTGAAGTCACCGCTTTAGGGACTGGTCAATACTAAAGGTATAGATCCTCAATCTCAACAATCCATTGTAACCTTTCTATAACAATTTCAACGCGAGTGAGGCTTCTACAACTGAACCTTCAACAGTTACTGTGCTTATCAAGTTTTTTTTTTGTCTATATATAAGAAACAAGTACAAGTAGGTGTAAACGCTGGATGGTATAGGGTGTAGTGTATAGTTGTGTACAATATCCACATGCCTCCGTATTACAGTTTTGTTAAATTGGCAAATGGTTGTATCACAGGCTAGGATAACTATATTTGCTACCTTAACAGTTTGCGCCATGTACTTATAAGCGGTCACTAGTTACATACTAACTACTCAAATTAACCCAATTCTATTCAACCTGGGTGGACTGCATTTTATTTGTGATGGACGGCAGTCTTGGGAGAGGTGCCAGCGGCACTTTGTAGTTACATTAGTAATATTGTTGACAACTGCAGCTACACACGACACTAGGGAACAGGTATGGTGATACTGATAGCACAATTAAAGACTTACATTGAGAAAACGTTTCACCACGAGTATATCTATATGCACCTCACCGATCACGCCTAAAACTGATCAGTCAAGGAAACACATGAACCATTCATACCATTCTGCTGGTCACGGTATATACACCAACAGGTGTACATGTTTCCGTCACCGCACTTCCATATTTTATGGACTTAAGTTTTCTCCAAGTTATCGACAGGGGAATGACAGTGTTTAAGGACCTACGTGCTGTGGACAAGTTTAAACTTAGCATGCAAACTATAGGGCTGCAAATCGTTGGTAAAAGTTGTCTCAACGCTTTAGATTTTCAATGCTACTGATATGAAGAGGTTCTCTTGGTTTAGAAAGACACGTAAGCAAACACTGTAACATATTTATTAGAAAACGTTTCGGTCCTGGGACCTTGATCACTTCTAACATACAGAGGTAGAAAGACATTATATATATAGGCGGAGAGTGAGATGTGACGCACGTGACCTGAGGAATGTCTTAAGAACATAAGAATGGAGGAACACTGTAGAAGGCCTACTGGCCCATGCGAGGCAGGTCCTTATCAAAACAACCTCTGCCTATGATGAGGACGGGTACACGATGAAATCATGTGACTCATGTGTTGTTGGGTTGGTGCTGCTTAAGTATCATGTATGCCAATGTTTTTGAAATTTTGTAGTTTCCAGTGTTGCGTTCTATAGTGTCGGTGACGGTGATTAGTGAGGCTTCTAGGCACCGTCGGCGTCTGAGGTCTGGTTCGGTGAGAACGAGTTGTGCCTCGTTCCAGTTCATCAAATGCCCCGTGGAGTCTCTGTGGAGGACACAGGCGTACCTTACATCGTCTCTGTTAGAGGCATTTCGATGCTCATTCAGGCGGACTGCAAGATCTCTGCCTGTCAATATGTAGGCGAGACAGGCAGAGATCTTGCAGTCCGCCTGAATGAGCATCGAAATGCTCTAACAGAGACGATGTAAGGTACGCCTGTGTCCTCCACAGAGACTCCACGGGGCATTTGATGAACTGGAACGAGGCACAACTCGTTCTCACCGAACCAGACCTCAGACGCCGACGGTGCCTAGAAGCCTCACTAATCACCGTCACCGACACTATAGAACGCAACACTGGAAACTACAAAATTTCAAAAACATTGGCATACATGATACTTAAGCAGCACCAACCCAACAACACAGGAGTCACATGATTTCATCGTCTACCCGTCCTCATCATAGGTAGAGGTTGTTTTGATAAGGACCTGCCTCGCATGGGCCAGTAGGCCTTCTACAGTGTTCCTCCATTCTTATGTTCTTATGACATTCCTCAGGTCACGTGCGTCACATCTCACTCTCCGCCTATATATATAATGTCTTTCTACCTCTGTATGTTAGAAGTGATCAAGGTCCCAGGACCGAAACGTTTTCTAATAAATATGTTATAGTGTTTGCTTACGTGTCTTTCTAAACCAACTTGTCGGTATTTATTACCAAGGTTTATACCAGAGGTTCTCTTAAAGGTTGTACAGAGAAAATTACGTATGTGGAGAGGAAGGTGACGAGATCAGCTAGCAGCAACAGCCTGGTTGAAGGGACAATCAACTTGGAGTCCTGACTTCAGGCTGTGCTGCGAGGACGGCAGAAGCCTGGAAAAACTGTTAAGTAAATCACAAGTAATTGTGATCGAGAAAAGGGTATCGTCGCCATTACTAAGGAATAATATTTTTGCATCAAGCAGTTAGAACTTTTTGATGATGAAAATGACGGCATGTTGTGAAAATACATCGCAGGAGTATTAAAGAGATCTAAGCGGATCTCTTTCCAAATCAATAATTCGTCGAAGCATGGTCATACTTTCATATAAAGTCGCCATATGCAGTTTGCTGAATGTTAATGTACTCTAAGCTTACCCACAATTTAGAGAAGTATCTTTATCCGACGTTCCAGTTCACCTGTGGAGCGTCATAAGAGTGGAGAGAGAAATGGGAGACAGCTAGAAGACAGGTCAGATTAAGATAAACAAGACAAGATTATGTAAAGTAAAAGGACACAAGTGCAACTAATGTGACATTTATTGTGGCAACGTTTCGCTCTCCAGGAGCTTTATCAAGCTTGATAAAGCTCCTGGAGAGCGAAACGTTGCCACAATAAATGTCACATTAGTTGCACTTGTGTCCTTTTACTTTACATATTGTCGGTAATTCTACCAACTTTATTACAAGACAAGATTAGGAGAGGCGAGGAGACAACCAAGATATAGAAGATCAGGTGACGAGAGTCAAGATCAGTTCAAGTCATGTGTGCTCTCAAAACCTGAACATTTCACAATGTACTAGGAAAGACGAACATCAACGAAATCCAACAGTTAGGTTATGTAGTGTGTGTGCGTGTGCGTGTGTGTGTGTGTGTGTGTGTGTGTGTGTGTGTGTGTGGTGTGTGTGTGCGCGCGCGCGTGTGTGTGTGGTGTGTGTGTGTGTGTGTGTGTGTGGTGTGTGTGTGTGTGTGTGTGTGTGTTGTGCGCGTGTGCGCGTTGTGCGCGTGTGCGCGTGTGCGCGGTGTGTGTGTGTGTGTGTGTGTGTGTGTGTGTGTGTGTGTGTGTGTGTGTGTGTGTGTGTGTGTGTGTGTGTGTGTGTGTGTGTGTGTGTGTGTGTGTGTGTGTGCGTGTGTGCGCGCGCGCGCTCTCTCTTTTGCGTGCTTGCTTGCTCTAACACAATTTCCCCGATCCATCTTACAATCACCAATGATGGCAGCAGTGTTTCATTGTATTCCCTTAAGAGTATTGTGTTGTACAACTGCATTGTGTCCGCCTCCAGACATGTGTAAATCCAGCAGCTTGCCTCACGCCGGTAATACCTTTTAATCCCCTCTCCCCCACCCAGCCCCTCCTCGGACCCTTTCTCTCTGCCTTCCACCCGCTCCCCCTTTCCTCTCCACTAAACAATTAAAATAATTACAAACGAAAACCTACAAAGGTTACACCAATCACAGAGAATGTTGGTCCCACTTCAAGGCGTAAACAAACTGCCACAACAAGAGCATATCTGAAATACTGAAATCTTGGCTCAAGTGTGAACCAAACTTTGCGTAACTTTTCTCTTTTTTTACATATTTTAACACCAGAGTACACGTGCTGTGAAGCAGCACAGTTCTATACCATAGTTAAATAGTGGGAACACCGGCAGTGCGGCTACACAATTTATAAGCTACTGTAGGTACATAGCGGGAACTCAAGTTAGCAGTTCTCCTGTCAGACTTCGTCACGCAGGATGAGTTTCTTATACACGAGGTAGTGAAATCTGTCAGCCTGTATGCACACCTGTAATATCTCTATGGTCAGTTCTATGAGGTTTTCTCTATGGTCAGTTCTATGAGGTTTTCTATCCTCGCAGCCCGGCCTGGGACCAGGCTTTTTTCTTGGTTGCCGGTTCAACCCGACTGTCGCTGTTGGCGGCCCGCTGGCCCAGTCATCACTTGACAGAAAAAGTGACCATTTTTGTCTCTTAAGATTTCTACACTTGTTCCTGTAATATTTCTGATATATGTTGGCTGCAGTTTAAATAGTCTTGGACTACGATGTTGACAATGTTCTCATTGTGATTATGGCACTCCTGCTTTTCACCATGTTTATTTCCTTTCACATCTCTTACTCCAGTAAGTTATAGATAGTAGCGTGTAGATTTGGAACCTGGTCTCGAGTATATTACCATGTATCTCTCTTCTGCTCAAGAGAGTACATTCCATGTACTTTTAGGCGTCCCCATTACTGATTTCATGCCGGTTACTAGTAAGTGATTTTTGTACATTTTCTAGCTCTGACATCTCCACCTTCATCTCTCTCTCCATCTCTCTCACCATCCTTCTCCTCTCTCTCTCTCTCTCTCTCTCTCTCTCTCTCTCTCCTCTCTTCTCTCTCTCTCTCTCTCTCTCTCCATGAAAAGGGTTGTGAGCTGATAAGGTCATTTCACTGTGGGTTCCGTATCTACAGCAGCTTCAAAGATTGGCTTCCACGAGGAACTGGAGTTACTATTACGTGGACATGACCATCACTTAAGATATCTTATCACAAACATGGGTTTAGTGAAAAATGTCAAACAAAAACAATCTACAGTATGGATTTACAGAAGTGATGTATTAATATTAGGAACAGTCTTAAATACAAGAGTATATTTCAAGGCGTATAATGTACAGATACTACGTAGACTCGGCAGAGATGCAACATCCCCCCAGTGAAAAGCACGGGCACCACGAGTAAGCTAAGAGAACACAATAAATGTCAGGGGGCCCAAGACTGTTCAACTGCTTCCCAGCATACATACGGGGGATTACTAACAGACCCCTGGTTGTTTTCAAGAAGGCGCTGGACAGGCACCTAAAATCAGTACTTGATCAGCCGGGCTGTAGTTTGTACGCCGATTTGTTTACGGCCAGCAGTAACAGGCTGGTTGATCAGGCCCTGATCCACAGCGAGGCCTGGTCACAGACCGGGTCGCGGGGGCGTTGACCCCTGAAACCCTCTCCAGGTATCCAGTATAAGACACTGGGAGATACCTGAAAACAAGCCATTTTACCTGACACGTAGGTACGTACGTACGTAAGTACACGCGTGCGTGCGTGTGTGTGTGTGTGTGTGTGTGTGTGTGTGTGTAAAATAAATATTGAGGCCGGGTGGGTGAAGGCTGAGGGGTGAGGCTGAAGGGTAAGTGAGGTTGGAGGGTAAGGTGGGTGGTGAGTGAAGTGGGTAGTAGAAGGGGTGTGGAAGGCGTGGGATGGGGATGGGGTAGTGCGTCTAGATAACCAGTGTTTACCTGCTCATGCTTCCTGGGATCATCGTCCCCTCTATGTCACTCATCATAACATCAGGAGATGTAGGTCAAGTGTGCCTCCGCACGCATTATTATATAATTATATATATATAATATATATATATATATATATATATATATATATATATATATATATATATATATATAAACAACAGTAACAAAAAACAAAACACTGGCTGATGTAAATAAAATATCTGGGGAAAAAAATGTGCCCAAGAAACCAAACAAATGAAGAAGACAGGCAAGTGAAAGCCCAGTCTCTAAGTCATTCACAAATTGTACACGTAGGTATGTTTGTATATATGCAGGCATGCATATATACAAACATACGTAAGGTGTGTGCATATCCGTATTCAATGAGATTACATGAAACTTTCTTATTATGTAATACAACTACAGTGAATGGTAATTAAATTCCCCGCGTTCTCGTGATCTCTTGATTAATCAAATTGTAAAGGGTACAGTTCCAGGTTAAAGACAGAGATAAGTTGCTATGATATCAGAAGTATTTATTCAACCTAAGGGTAGTCAAGAAGAGGAATGACCTGAACGTAGTAGTAAACAGGCTCCATACATAGTTTTAAAATAATGTGTATGACGGGGCCTGCGAGGCTAAGAAGTTGCAAGTTAAGACGCAGAGGCAGAAGCAGAGATCGATCCCTGCAACCACAAAAAAGATGAGCACATACTATACGAGAGATGAGTTATAAGAGTGGGAGTACGCAACGAGTGGAGTTCCTCAGGGATGGATACAAGAGCCACTGTTGTTGTTAATTTACGTTAATTATCTCCCAGAGGTGGTCGAGTCTTCTCTTTCCAACCTATCTTCATTTTATTACGTTAAATTTATTGCTAGGTTCCCAGCTTCAAAAACCTAAAATTGTAAATACGAATATTATTTTCTTTATTTAAAGTTAGGTTAAAAAAAATTGAATCACAAAAGGAAATTTAAAAAATAAGGTCGAGGTGGCTGAGCGTCTCCCCCCCCCCCCCGTCTCTCTTTTTTCCTCTTTTTTTTTTTTTTTTTTTTTTTTACACAGGGTTGGACAAGGTTAAGTTAAGGATCCCTAACTTTATTCACAAGCTATTTACAGGTTAAGGATTCCTAACTTTACTGACAAGCTAAGAGCTGTTACCTACATCAGCTCATTTGAAAGCATTTTTATTGTCTCCCTTCTTCCCCTCTCTCCCTCCCCTTCTTCCCCTCTCTCCCTCCCCCTTCTTCCCCCTCTCTCGCCTTGCCCACTCTCCCTTCTTCCCCCTCTCTTCTTCCCCCCTCTCTCCCTTCCCCCCTCTCTCCCTTCCCCCCACTCTCTCCCTTCTTCCCCTACTCACTCCCTGTCCCTCTCCACACTCTCCCCGTTCCTCACCACACTCTCCCCGTCCCTCACCACTCTCCCTCTCCCCTCACTTTGCTAGTAGGGCATTATCAGTGACAAGAGTTGTTTATGCTTGATGGCTTATGCATGAGCGTATACATACGAGTACGTGGCTCGTGGTTTAGAGCAGGGGTGGTGAACGTCCGGCCCGCGAAATCATTTGGGCTGGTCCTGCCAAGGCTGTGGAAAGTGCAACTCGAAAGGAATAACACGATGCATTTCCCCATTAAGGAAGGACAAAAGCCTTCTATGACACTTTAGTATTCTGGTGAATGTGAGAAACTAATTGAGGCATTTAATGAAAGATTCAAGGACGTGAAAAGTAAACAAATGGAACTGAACATCTTTGCTACACCGTTCAATGTGAAACCAGCTATGTGCCTGATAACCTACAACACGAAATCATTCAGCTGCAAAGCGACGAGCTGAAAGCAAGGTACAACAACCTCTCATTGCTTGAGTTCTATAAACGTTACAGAAGCAATGATGAATTTCCCACTGAGGAAACATGCATTAAAATATGCAGGTGTTCGGAACTTACTGCTGCGAGTAGTTCTTTTCAAAACTTACCGTCGCAAAGAATCGACTGCGCTCCAGACTGACCGACGCAAACCTGGAAAAGCAGTTGCGAGTAGCAACATCAATACCAGCTAATATCACACGCCTCAAGAGAGAAGCAGTTCCACGCATCACATTAGGCGTGAGTTAATTAAATGTTTGACCAAATATAGCTGGCTAATTTTTAAGCTGATAATTTTGTATGGCCCGCGAATGATGTTATAAATATCCAAATGGCCCCTGGCAGAAAAAAGGTTCCCCACCCCTGGTTTAGAGCTAGAGTCACTAATTACACCAAATGTTACGGAAGCTGATCTTCTCGAATTTATTTCTCCTCGAAAGTGATAAATATATATAAACATTTGTGAGAAAAAGCTGAGTGCAGTGTTTTCTGTTGCACCAAGCTAGTCTGGAGACCTTGCCTGTTCTTGCTAAAACTAATGGAACATATTCCATTATTCCCCATGCAGCTCAATCCTGTCCAACATATCTGGTCAGAATAAACTGAACTGTTGTGAAATGTGAGTTAACGGGGGGGGGGGGGTCATGGTTAGTATGTTTTTTGCGGAGTACACTAAATGTAAGTATTTATGTTATTTGTTATCTAGTATTTCCGGAGATCATCCCTCCATGACCAGGAATAAAGTTATTACTAGATTAAGAACTATTAAAAAGCACATAGGAAAGTAAAGATGTGTAAGCAGAAGTTAGTAAGAGTTAACTGTGATTTTACTTATTCGTGAGAAATGAGAAATCAATTTGCATAATTTTTTTTTTGTTTCTCTTTGCGATAAAAAATATCTTCATAAATTCTATTTCTTCTATGTATAGGACAGATCATCCTGACAGATGGCTATGCCACAGTAACTGAAGGAGGGAAACATTTGAACCTGCTGGAGCTATTGAACCTATTCATACTGGAATTCTTGATAATATCCTCACCACTCAAGGCTCAGGCTGACATTTCATTACATCATATTCCATCATACTATCTTGTGTGTGTGATGAATTTTGACCGGGGAAAGATAACCAACTTTAGCTCCCACTAAGTACCTAGTATAATGTGTAGGGTAGCAGCACAATGTCGATGCACGCGATTTCGCTTAATAAAAATAATGATAATCGCACAACCATTTTCTACTTTTTTGACGTACCTTCCACCCCATTCACTCTCCTACTTCTAGCACAAACTAGGGATGAGTATGTAGGCAGCAGCACACTGCTGATGTAACCAATTTCATTTAATAAACAATGGTAGTAAAATGTTGCGAAAGGTCGTCTGTAAAAGCAGCAGCAGCCTCAACCAACACCAGCAGGGGAACACTTGATAATAGCCTCATCGCCATACTTTAACGTCTTACAGCTTTGACTGAATGCTATTACTTAATGTATGCGACCCATTTTACAATGTCACCTAAAAAAGGAAATACGGTAGCTGCACGCTGCGACTGTATCCAAAATTAGTAAAAACAGCAACAGTACCACCCCCACGCTGCCGCCAGCAGCAACAACAGTCAGGCTGTATTTACATGGCTGCACTTTGTTGTAACACCTAGAGGGAGCTGGACTGAGGTGTCGCCATGGTGCAACACCAAGTTCTCCCGTCACTCCGTCTTCGTGAGTGTCACTTTTTCAAAAAAAAAAAAAGTGACCTACTTGCATGCCTGGCTGAACTGCTGAATGATAAGTGGACCACGTCAGTTATTGTCTAGCTCCAGTCAATGGCTCATGCCAGCAGTAAGAGTTACCAGACAGGAAAGAAGCGAGATGAAGACACGGAGATGAAGGAAAGGGCAACAAAAGGAATTAAGGGGAAATGAAAAGCGGGAAAGAATGGAAGATGAAAGACAGGATACGAATGAGAAGAGAACGAAGGCAAGGAAGAGGAAAATGGAAGGAACCGAGATTTGCAGTGGTCATTCAATGCTTTGTATAATGAACATCAATTCAACCCCCCCCCCATATCCCCCACACCCACACTCCATATTGGATTATCCAGTGGAATGAAATTTGAGGCTAGACGAAAAACCTGGTCTATCCGCCACAAGTACAGCTCACTAACAATTGTCAGTACAGTCACATGACCCAGTAGGATATCCTCCCCCCCCCCTCCCACACTCCTTCCCCCGGACAGAGTAAACAATGCCCGGGCGGATGTGATGAGTAGCATTCGTCATTATCAAACATAACTATTAGAATGGATGATATTACCATTACCCTAACAGCTGTTGCTCCGCCCACCTCCTCCCTGTTGCTGGAATCCAAGTGTCAACCTCCAGAGGCAGTACCCCGCGATGGATGTTCTCTCGACCCTGCCACCACCCAAAAAATTCTGAAGCTCTCCTATTACAGTGTTCAAAAACCACGCACCGCCTGAGAATGGGATGTCATCAGGTTTGACACAAGATAAGAAAGGGTAGCTTCAATTCTTCCATTCAAGAGTTCTTCACTTGTATCATGGCACTCTATTAAAAGGGGTGAATCTGTCGTGGTTACTGAACCTCTAATCTAATGGAATACTTGACTGTCTTCACTGGGAGCGTTACTATATAGTCTCCCAGCTCAGGCTGACACATTTCATAACGTTATGCATGAAACATCCTGCGTGATGCAATTTTCCAGGAACAGACAGTGTTTGTTCCCACAATGTAACAGTCATAGGTAACAAGGTAACAGAACACTGCGAGTGTTCTCACAATGTAACAATCTTATATTTTATTGTGGTAACGTTTCGCTCCACATGAGCTTCATCAAGCAGTTACGGCTTAACAAAGCTCCTGGAGAGCGAAACGTTACCACAGTAAAATGTCGCATAACAATAATAAAGATGCGGTAGTAGCAAACTGTGACTAATTTTATTAAAGAAAAAAAAAAAGTGTTTTCCCAGGCAATGTTCTGCATAAAGACGAAAAAATAGTAAAATAAAATTCAAGGAAGAAGAAGACAGTAGCGCATTACACACGATATAAACATTTAAGGGAAAACTGGCAGTGTTAACAGTTGTGAAAATACTGGCGGGGTGTCGAAGGTCACATTAACACTGCCTGGCTCAGTAACTCGTACTCATATAGTTATACACCATTTATAAACATGACACATGTAGTTAGTTCATTAACTGCCATCTAGTTCTACTTCCAGATTGATGGATGGGCGGCTCTGTCCATCGGTCTGTCAGTGTTTCTTTCTCAGTCCCACCCTCCGTCAAGTCTCCTTCCCAGGTTCGATTTCTAAACTGAGTATCATTTGGGCAAGTTTCCTTATATCCCTGGTGTGCCTGCCTACACAGCAGGAGACAACAGACGCTTGTGGGGTGTATGTAAGGGTAAAATGTGTCTTAGAAAACACTCTCTATTTAATGTCATATCCTGTGTAAGAACACACCAGGCATGTGCCAGACACTAAAGTACCTGCTGGGTGTATTCATGTGTTGGGTAGAGGGAGGGAGGGAGCGAGAGTATATATCTCTAATCCTCTCTCTCTCTCTCTCTCTCTCTCTCTGTCTGTCTGTCTCTTTCTCTCTCTCTCTCTCAGGTGGGATAAACAAACTAATCAACAGGATGCAGTATACAGCGCCTGGCTCCCACGTCCGCTACTCAACACTTTATAGAATATACAACAAAATGTATTCATAACAGACTTAATGACAACAAAACAGCACTGGTGTGGCTGGACTCGGGTGTGTATACTCTACCACCACTGCTACATGGATGCTGGCGAAGTGCTCTTCGCGCAGGTAAATGGCTCTTCCTTCCACTTCCTTGGATCAAACATAAATGCCGATTCCCAATGAGCTGTATGATTCCTGCGGTTTTAGCGCTTTCCTACGAGTATAATAATCTGCTTTCGTGGACAGTTATAGCTCCCGGCCCCCTTAATTTTTACTGATTGTTTTATTATTAATGGTATTTGTAGTAGTAATTTATTAAAGGGGATTCTCTATATCCTAAGGGGTCATTTACTAAAGTACATGGGGAATGAGATAAACATAAGAACATAAGAATGGAGGAACAATGCAGAAGGCCTACTGGCCCATGCGAGGCAGGTCCTTATCAAAACGACTACTACCTAAAGCTTCCCAAGAAATAACTCCCGTACCCAATGACACCAATCAATGTAAAGTAAAAGGACACAAGTGCAACTAATGTGACATTTATTGTGGCAACGTTTCGCTCTCCAGGAGCTTTATCAAGCCATTACAAACAATACGCGGACACAGAGGGTATATAAAGGCTCAGAGTGAGGTGCATACTAGTGAGGTACCATTTCGATGTTCACTAGTGGTAGTGGTAGTAGTAGTAGTGGTAGTGACAAAAGTAATACAATATGGTAGAGCAATTAATTCGTACATGAGTAAAAGGATATAAAACCTATTACTTGGGTAACATAAAAATAGGTTGGACAAATATAGAGTGGAAGGAGGCAGCTTGTTTCAGTGGTCACTCTCTGTAATGTGCTTTGTGTAGTATAACAGGAGACTATGTGATGGCAGGGTTTACTGTTTTCAGGAGGATTCTTGCTAAGACTTCGGAGATGGTGAAGCTGCCGTTGTTTTGTTTAATTGTATTTGAAACAGCGATCAGTGCTGATTCGAGGCACTTTCGTCTGCGGAAATTAGTTTCTTTGGTCACTAATTGGGCGTCTCTGAACTTCATGAGATGATTGGTGGAATTTCGGTGTTGTACACAGGCGTTGTTCAAGTTATCGTTCCTACATGCGTAAATGTGTTCATTGAGGCGGGTGTCGAGGTTTCTTGCTGTTTCACCTACATAAATCTTGTCACAGCCTCCACAGGGTATTACCTGGAGGTTACCTGGAGGTTATTCCGGGGATCAACGCCCCCGCGGCCCGGTCCATGACCAGGCCTCCCGATGGATCAGGGCCTGATCAACTAGGCTGTTACTGCTGGCCGCACGCAGTCCAACGTACGAGCCACAGCCCGGCTGATCCGGCAATGACTTTAGGTATCTGTCCAGCTCTCTCTTGAAGGCAGCCAGGGGTTTATTGGCAATTCCCCTAATGCTTGATGGGAGGCTGTTGAACAGTTTTGGGCCCCGGACACTTATGGTGTTTTCTCTTAGTGTACCAATGGCGCCCCTACTTTTTATTGGGGGCATTTTGCATCGCCTGCCCAGTCTTTACTTTCGTAGGGAGTGATTTCTGTGTGCAGATTTGGGACCATTCCTTCCAAGATTTTCCAAGTGAAAGATTATGATATATCTCTCCCTCCTGCGTTCCAACGAGTACAAGTCAAGTGCTTCCAAGCGTTCCCAGTAGTTAAGGTGCTTGACAGAACTTATACGTGCAGTAAAGGATCTCTGTACACTCTCTAGATCTGCGATTTCACCTGCTTTGAATGGAGATGTTAATGTACAGCAGTATTCCAGCCTAGAGAGAACAAGTGATTTGAAAAGAATCATCATGGGCTTGACATCTCTCGTTTTGAAAGTTCTCATTATCCATCCTATCATTTTCTTTGCACGTGCGATCGTGGCACTGTTGTGATCCTTGAAAGTGAGATCCTCAGACATTACTACTCCCAGGTCCCTTACATTATTTTTCCGCTCTATTGTATGGCCGGAGTCAGTAGTATACTCTGTTCTAGTTATTATCTCCTCCAGTTTTCCATAACGGAGTAGTTGGAATTTGTCCTCATTGAACATCATATTGTTTTACCGTTGCCCACTGGAAAACTTTGTTTATATCTTCTTGGGGGTTAACTGCGTCCTCAGCAGATGACAGCCTCATGCAGATCCTAGTATCATCCGCAAAGGATGATACGGTGCTGTGGTGTATATCTCTGTTTATGTCTGATATGAGGATAAGGAATAAGATGGGGGCGAGTACTGTGCCTTGTGGAACAGAGCTCTTCACTATGGCAGCCTCCGATTTAACTCTGTTGACCACTACTCTTTGTGTTCGATTTGTTAGGAAGTTGAAGATCCATCTCCCCACTTTCCCAGTTATTCCTTTAGCACGTATTTTATGGGCTATTATGCCATGATCGCATTTGTCAAATGCTTTTGCAAAGTCTGTGTATATTACATCTGCATTCTGATTTTCTTCCAGTGCATCCAAGGCCATGTCATAGTGATCCAGTAAACTCCTGCATTGACTGGTTCGTGGTGCTTGGATTTTGTCCTGGTTAGATCCTTTATTGAAGTGCTAGAAGCGATGGCGACTCTGGTGTTAGCTTGTGAAAGTACTTTTGAGACGTTCAGTGCAACCTGGCTGTTGGGAAGAATTATAACTTTGTTGAGAGTGGTGTTGATGCGTGGAGAATTAATGATCTGAAGAGCTCTTTTCTTGCAGTCTTTGATGAAAAAAGAAGGAAAATGTAACTCAGTGAATGTTTGGTGAATGTATGTACATTCCTCGTCAAGAAACTCAGGACTACAAATTCGGTATGCTCTTAGGAAAAACCCGATGATGATGCCTCTTTTGGTCTTGGTATCTTGACTGGAATAGAAGTGTGTGAGATCATTTTTATTGGTGGGTTTCCGATAAACTTGAAATCTTAGGTTGTTGTCTACTTTGTGAATGAGGACGTCGACAACCCAAGATTTCAAGTTTATCGGAAACCCACCCACCAATAAAAATGATCTCACACACTTCTATTCCAGTCAAGATACCAAGACCAAAAGAGGCATCATCATCGGGTTTTTCCTAAGAGCATACCGAATTTGTAGTCCTGAGTTTCTTGACGAGGAATGTACATACATTCACCAAACATTCACTGAGTTACATTTTCCTTCTTTTTTCATCAAAGACTGCAAGAAAAGAGCTCTTCAGATGGAAATATAAACACAAATGCAGTATAATGTGATCCTTTATTGACAACGTTTCACCCACACAGTGGGCTTTCTCAAGTCACACACGGATCTACCTGGGGTTGGAAGGTACGAGAGTATTTATAGTCAGAATGTTGAGGTCAGGTGAAGAATGCTGCATCTGACGATCTACCGGGTGGGGTTATAGAGTCTTGGGTAGCTTGGCAGGGGTATTGGACAAGTTGTAGACCTTCTGCAGTGTTCTATGTTCTTATGTGGGATAGCGATGAAGAAGTTTCTTGGCGAGTGGTTCAGCTATGTTATAGAAGCCATTGTTCTGGTTGAAATTGTTGGTTATAGAGATAAGCGATGATTCCAGGATTCTTCTGTATTGAGTGTTGTCTTCTGTGGCTATAAGTCTTGAGTTTCTGTAGTTAATTAAATGGTTGTGTGAATTGCGATGCTGTACACAGGCATTCCTTGTATCGTCAGTCCTGCTTGCATATTGGTGTTCTGAAATGCGTGTTTGGAGGTCTCTTGATGTTTCGCCCACATATAATTTGTTGCAGTCATTACAAGGGATTATGTATACCCCTGCAGAGGATGGAGGCTTGTCCTGTCTACTACTGGTGATGTCCTTGATGGTCGTGGTTGTGGAGGTAGATACTTGGAATGATGTTTTGGCAAAGATGTTGGAAACATGTTTGGGGGAATGGAG
>NC_069442.1:10014090-10031899 GCF_026875155.1 Cherax quadricarinatus | reverse complement strand
AACGTTACAGAAGCAATGATAATTTTCCCCCCTGAGGAAACATCATTAAAATATGCGGGTTTTCGGAACTTACTGCTGCGAGTAGTTCTTTTAAAAACTTACCGTCGCAAAGAATCGACTGCGCTCCAGACTGCCCGCCCGCAAACCTGAAAAGCAGTTGCGAGTAGCAACATCAATACCACTAATATCACACGCCTCAAGAGAGAACCCAGTTCCACGCATCACATTAGGCGGAGTTAATAAATGTTTGACCAAAATATAGCTGGCTAATTTTTAAGCTGATAATTTTGTATGGCCCGCGAATGATGTTATAAATATCCAAATGGCCCCGGGCAGAAAAAAGGTTCCCCCCCTGTTTTAGAGCTAAGAGTCACAAATTACACCAAATGTTACGGAAGCTGATCTTCTCGAATTTATTTCTCCTCGAAAGTGATAAATATATATAAAACATTTGTGAGAAAAACTGAGTGCAGTGTTTTCTGTTGCACCAAGCTAGTCTGGAGACCTTGGGCCTGTTCTTGCTAAAACTAAGGAACATATTCCATTATTCCCCATGCAGCCCCAATCCTGTCCAACAAATCTGGTCAGAATAAACTGAATGTTGTGAAATGTGAGTTAACGGGGGGGGGGGGGTCATGGTTAGTATGTTTTTTTTGCGGAAGTACACTAAATGTAAGTATTTATGTTATTTTTTAAATCTAGTTTTTCCCGGGAGATCATCCCTCCATGACCAGGAATAAAGTTATTACTAGATTAAGAACTATTAAAAAGCACATAGGAAAGTAAAGATGTGTAAGCAGAAGTTAGTAAGAGTTACCTGTGATTTTACTTATTCGTGAGAAATGAGAAATCAACTTGCATAATTTTTTTTTTGTTTCTCTTTGGCGATAAAAAATATCTTCATAAATTCTATTTCTTCTATGTATAGGACAGATCATCCTGACAGATGGCTATGCCACAGTAACTGAAGGAGCGGAAACATTTGAACCTGCTGGAGCTATTGAACCTATTCATAAATGGGAAATTTTTGATAATATCCTCACCACTCAAGGCTCAGGCTGACATTTCATTACATCATATTCTATCATCTATCTTGTGTGTGTGATGAATTTTGACCGGGAAAGATAACCAACTTTAGCTCCACTAAGTACCTAGTATAATGTGTAGGGTAGCAGCACAATGTCGATGCAAAGCGATTTCGCTTAATAAAAATAATGATAATCGCCCCAACCATTTTCTACTTTTTTGACGTACCTTCCACCCCCTTCACTCTCCTACTTCTAGCACAAACTAGGGATGGGGTATGTAGGCAGCGCACACTGCTGATGTAACCAATTTCATTTTAAAAAACAATGGTAGTAAAAAGTTTGCGAAAGGTCGTCTGTTAAAAGCAGCAGCCTCAACCAACACCCGCAGGGGAACATGATAATAGCCTCATCGCCATACTTTAACGTCTTAAAAGCTTTGACTGAATGCTTTTTACTTAATGTATGCCCACCCATTTTTTCAATGTCACCTAAAAAAGGAAATACGGTAGCTGCACGCTGCGACTGTATCCAAAATTGTAAAAACAGCAACAGTAAACCACCCCCACGCTGCCGCCAGCAGCAACAACAGTCAGGCTGATTTACATGGCTGCACTTGTTGTAACACCTAGAGGGAGCTGGACTGAGGTGTCGCCATGGTGCAACACCAAGTTCTCCCGTCACTCCGTCTTCGTGAGTGTCACTTTCAAAAAAAAAAAAAGTGACCTACTTTCATGCCTGGCTGAAACTGCTGAATGATAAGTGGACCACGTCAGTTATTGTCTAGCTCCAGTCAATGGCTCATGCCAGCAGTAAGAGTTACCAGACCCGGAAAGAAGCGAGATGAAGACACGGAGATGAAGGAAAGGGAAACCCAAAAGGAATTAAGGGGAAATGAAAAGTGGGAAAAAATGGAAGTGAAAGAAAAAGGATACGATGAGAAGAGAACGAAGGCAAGGAAGAGGAAAAGGAAGGAACCGGATTTGCAGTGGTCATTCAATGTTTGATAAAGAACTCAATTCAACCCCCCCCCCTATCCCCCACCCCAAACTCCACATTGGATTATCCAGTGGGAATGAAATTTGAGGGTAGCGAAAAACCCGGTCTATCCCCAAAAAATACGCTCACTAACAATTGTCGTACTCACATGGGCCCAGTTGGGTATCCTCCCCCCCCCCCCCCACACTCCTTTTTCCCCCCGGGCAGAGTAAACAATGCCCCGGGGGGATGTGATGAGTAGCATTCGTCTTTTTAAACATAACTATTGAATGGATGATATTACCCTTACCCTAACAGCTTTGCTCCGCCCCCCCCCTCCCCGTTTTGGAATCCTTTTTCAACCTCCCGAGGCATACCCCGCGATGGAGTTCTTTCGACCTGACCACCCAAAAATTCTGGAAAACTCTCCTATTACTGTGTTTTAAAAACCACGCACCGCCGAATGGGGTGTCATCATTTTACACAAGATAAAAAGGGACTTCAATTCTTCCCTTAAAGAGTTCTTCACTTGTATCATGGCACTCTTTTAAAAGGGTGAATCTGTCGTGGTTATGAACTTAAAATTTAATGGAAACTTGATGTCTTCACGGGGAGCGTTATATATAGTCTCCCACTCAGGCTGACACTTTCATAAGTTATGCAGACATGTTTTTTCCCACAATGAAAACAGTCTAGGTAACAAGGAAACAGAAACTGCGGGTTCCCACATGAAACAATTTTACTTTTTTGTGGCAACGTTTCGCCCATAGGGCTTCATCAAGCAGTTGGGCTTAACAAAGCCCCTGGAGAGCGAAAGTTACCACAGTAAAATGCGCTAAAAATAAAGATGCGGTAGTGGGAAAACTGTGACTAATTTTTTTTAAAGAAAAAAAAAGTGTTTTCCCAGGAAATGTTCTGATAAAGACGAAAAATGTAAAAAAAAATTCAAGGAAGAAGAAGACAGTAGCGCATTACAACGATATAAACATTTAAGGAAAATGGCGGTTTAACAGTTTGAAAAAAACGGCGGGGTTCGAAAGGGCACATTTAAACTGCCTGGCTAGTAACTCTACTCATATTTAAACACCATTTTTAAAATGCACATGTAGTTAGTTCATTTAAAGCCATCTAGTTCTATTCCAGATTGATGGATGGGCGGCTCTGTCCATCGTCTGTCAGTTTTTCCCTTTCTCATCCCACCCTCCGTCAAGTCCCCTTTCCCCAGGTTCGATTTTCTAAAAACTGAGTATCATTTGGGCAAGTTTCCTTATATCCCTGGTGTGCCTGCCTACACAGCAGGAGCCCAAACAGACGCTTGGGGTGTATGTAAGGGAAAAAATGTGTCTTAGAAAACACTCTATTTAATGTCATATCCTGTGTAAGAAACACACCAGGCATGTGCCAGACACTAAAGTACCTCTGGGTGTATTCATGTGTTGGGTAGAGGGAGGGGGGGAAAGGAGCGTATATATCTCTAATCCTCTCCTCTCTCTCTGCTGCTCTTCCTCTCTCTCTCTCTCTCTCTCTCTCTCTCTCTCTCTCTCTCTCAGGTGGGATAAACAAACTAATCAACAGGATGCAGTATACAGCGCCTGGCTCCCACGTCCGCTACTCAACACTTATAGAAATACAACAAAATGTATTCATAACAGACTTAATGACAACAAAACAGCACTGGTGTGGCTGGACTCGGTGTGTATACTCTACCACCACTGCTACATGGATGCTGGCGAAGTGCTCTTCGCGCAGGTAAAGGGCTCTTCCTTCCACTTCCTTGGATCAAACAAAAAATGCCGATTCCCAATGAGCTGTATGATTCCTGCGGTTTTAGCGCTTTCCCTATGAGTAAAAATAATCTGCTTTCGTGGACAGTTATAGCCCCCGCCCCCTTAATTTTACTGTATTGTTTTATTATTAATGGTATTTGTAGTAGTAATTTATTAAAGGGGATTCTCTATATCCTAAGGGGTCATTTACTAAAGTACAGGGGAATGAGATAAACAAAGAACATAAGAATGGAGGAACAATGCAGAAGGCCTTACTGGCCCTGCGAGGCAGGTCCTTATCAAAACGACTACTACCTAAAGCTTCCCAAGAAAAAACTCCCGTACCCAATGACAAACCCAAACAATGTAAAGTAAAAGGACACAAGTGCAACTAATGTGACATTTTTTGTGGCAACGTTTCGCTCTCCAGGGGCTTTATCAAGCCATTAAAAACAATACGCGGACACAGAGGGTATATAAAGGCTCAGATGAGGTGCATACTAGTGAGGTACCATTTCGATGTTCACTAGTGGTAGTGGTAGTAGTAGTAGTGGTAGTGACAAAAGTAATACAATATGGTAGAGCAATTAATTTCGTACATGAGTAAAAGGAATAAAACTATTACTTGGGTAACAAAAAAAATAGTTGGGACAAATATAGATGGAAGGAGGCAGTTGTTTCAGTGGTCACTCTCTGTAATGTGCTTTGTGTAGTATAACAGGAGGACTATGTATGGCGGGGTTTACTGTTTTCAGGAGGATTTGCTAAGACTTCGGAGATGGTGAAGCTGCCGTTGTTTTGTTTAATTGTATTTGAAAAGCGATCATGCTGATTCGGGGCACTTTCGTCTGCGGAAATTAGTTTCTTTGGTCACTAATTGGGCCCGTCTCTGACTTCATGAGATGATTGGTGGAATTTCGGTTTTTGTACACAGGCGTTGTTCAAGTTATCGTTCCCTACATGCGTAAAATGTTTTCATTGAGGCGGGTGTCAAAGTTTCTTGCTGTTTCACCTACGTAAATCTTTGCCCACAGCCTCCACAGGGTATTACCTGGAGGTTACCTGGAGGTTATTCCGGGGATCAACGCCCCCGCGGCCCGGTCCAGGGACCAGGCCCCCCGATGGATCAGGGCCTGATCAACTAGGCTTTAGTTTGCTGGCCGCACGCAGTCCAACGTACGAGCCACAGCCCGGCTGATCCGGCCTGACTTTGGGTATCTGTCCAGCTCTCTCTTGAAGGCAGCCAGGGGTTTATTGGCAATTCCCCTAATGCTTGATGGGGGGCCCTGTTGAACAGTTTTGGGCCCCGGACCTTATGGTGTTTTCTCTTAGTGTACCAATGGCGCCCCTACTTTTATTGGGGGCATTTTGCATCGCCCGCCCCGTCTTTTACTTTCGTAGGGAGTGATTTCTGTGTGCAGATTTGGGACCATTCCTTCCAAGATTTTCCAAGTGTAGATATGATATATCTGTCCCTCCTGCGTTCCAACGAGTACAAGTCAAGTGCTTCAAGCGTTCCCAGTAGTTAAGGTGCTTGACAGAACTTATACGTGCAGTAAAGGATCTCTGTACACTCTCTAGATCTGCGATTTCACCTGCTTTGAATGGAGATTTTTAATGTACAGCAGTATTCCAGCCTAGAGAGAACAAGTGATTTAAAAAAGAATCATCATGGCTTGGCATCTCTCGTTTTGAAAGTTCTCATTATCCATCCTATCATTTTCTTGCACGTGCGATCGTGGACTGTTGTGATCCTTGAAATGAGATCCTCAGACATTACTACTCCCAGGCCCCTTACATTATTTTTCCGCTCTATTGTATGGCCGGAGTCAGTAGTATACTCTGTTCTAGTTATTATCTCCTCCAGTTTTCCATAACGGAGTAGTTGGAATTTGTCCTCATTGAACATCATATTGTTTACCGTTGCCCACGGGAAAAACTTTGTTTTATTCTTCTTGGAGGTTAACTGCGTCCTCAGCAGATGACAGCCTCATGCACCCTAGTATCATCCGCAAAGGATGATACGGTGCTGTGGTGTATATCTCTGTTTATGTCTGATATGAGGATAAGGAATAAGATGGGGGCGAGTACTGTGCCTTGTGGAACAGAGCTTTCACTATGGCAGCCTCCGATTTAACTCTGTTGACCACTACTCTTTGTGTTCGATTTGTTAGGAAGTTGAAGATCCATCTCCCCATTTTCCCCAGTTATTCCTTTAGCACGTATTTTAGGGGCTTTTTACGCCATGATCGCATTTGTAAAATGCTTTTGCAAAGTCTGTGTATATTACATCGCATTCTGATTTTCTTCCAGTGCATCCAAGGCCATGTCATAGTGATCCAGTAAACTCCTGCATTTGACTGGTTCGTGGTGCTTGGATTTTGTCCAGGTTAGATCCTTTATTGAAGTGCTAGAAGCGATGGCGACTCTGGTGTTAGCTTGTGAAAGTACTTTTGAGACGTTCAGTGCAAACCTGGGGTGTTGGGAAGAAATTATAACTTTGTTGGAGTTGGGGTTTATGCGTGGAGAATTAAATGATCTGAAGAGCCTTTCTTGCAGTCTTTGATGAAAAAAGAAGGAAAATGTAAAATCAGTGAATGTTTGGTGAAAGTATGTACATTCCTCGTCAAGAAACCAGGACTACAAATTCGGTATGCCTTAGGAAAAACCCGATGATGATGCCCCTTTTGGTCTTGGATTTGACTGGAAAAGAATGTGTGAGATCATTTTTATTGGTGGTTTTTCCCATAAAAATTGAAATCTTTTGTTTCTACTTTTTTGAATGAGGACGTGACAACCAAGATTTAAGTTTTTCGGAAACCCCCCAAAAAAATATCTCACACACTTTTATCCAGCAAGATACCAAAAACCAAAAGAGGGATCACACGGGTTTTTCCTAAGAGCAACCGAATTTGTAGTCCTGAGTTTTTTTGACGGGAAAAGTACAAAATTCACCCAAAAATTCACGGGTTCATTTTTCCCTTTTTTTTTCATCAAAGATGCAAGAAAAAAAGCTCTTCAGTGGAAAAAATAAAAAAAACGTTAATGGGGATCCTTTTGACAAAGTTTTACCCACACAGGGGGTTTCCAAGTCACACACGGGGTCTACCCGGGGTTGGGGAAATACGAAGTATTTTAGTCAAATGTTGAGGTCAGGTGAAGAAGCGCATCTAGTCCCGGTTGGGGGTTTAGAGTCTTGGGGAGCTTTTGGGAGGGGTTATGGACAAATTGTAGACCTTCTGCGTGTTTATGTTCTATGTGGGAAGCGTGAAAATTTCTTGGCGAGTGGTTCAGCTAGTTATAGAAGCCATTGTTTTGGGTTTAAATTGTTTGGGTTATAGAGATAAGCGATGATTCAGGATTCTTCTGTATGAGTGTTGTCTTCTGTGGCTATAAGTCTTGAGTTTTTGTGTTAATTAAAAGGTTTTTGGGGGAATTCGAGCTGTACACAGGGGTTCCTTTTTCGTCATCCGCTTGCATATGGTGTTCTAAATGCGTGTTTGGAGGTCTCTTGTGTTTGCCCAATTAATTTGTTGCAGTATTAAAAGGGGGTTTTGTTCCCCCGCAGAGGATGGGGTTGTCCTGTTACTATGGTGATTCCCTTTAGGTCGTGGTTGTGAGGGAGATACTTGGAATGAGTTTTGGCAAAGTGTTGGAAACATGTTTGGCAATGGAGTTGTTTGGGGAGGGGCTTTACTCTTTCGGGAGTGCTTCCTGGGTGTTGAAGATGTTTAATGCCCCCCGTTGCAGTCTCTGATGAAATGACTGGTAGGGGGTTTGGGAAAAAAAATTGTTAAATTTTAGGCATTTCTCCATTTTCTACTCTCCCCCACGACCCCAAAAAACCCAAAACGTGGGTAAAATTATAGGCTTTTTCTACGTGACTCAGAATCTGCAGCAAGGGTTTCCCTTGAGAAGAATGAAACTTTTAATTTTGAACAAGTTTTTTCCCAAACTCCATTTTCCTAGTCACTTAAACGGACTGCGGGCCCGGGGGGCATTAAACTCTTCAACCCCCCCCAAGAAGACCCCGGGAGAAGAATACTAGTCCTCCCCAAAAACTCCATTCCCAAAAAACATTTTTCCCAAAATCTTTGCCAAAACACCCATTCCAAGTTTTCTACCTCCACAACCCGACCATAAAGGGACTTTCCCCAGTAGTAGCCCGGGACAAGCCTCCACCTCTGCAGGGGTATACTTAACCCCTTTTGTAATGGCTGCAACAAATTATATGTGGGCGAAACAAACAAGAACCCCCAAAACACGCCCTTTCAGAAAAACCAATATGCAAACAAAGGGCTGGGCGAAAACAAGAATGCCTGTTACAGCAAACGCAATTCCCCACAAACCCTTTTAAATTTAAATACAGAACTCAAGACTTTTAGCCACAGAAACAAAACTAAATACAGAAAAAATCCCGGAAAACATCGTTATCTCTAAAACCAACAATTTCAACCCGAAAAATGGCTTCTAAAACATAGCGAACCACTCGCCAAGAAACTTCTTTCCCCCTTTCCCATCCCACATAAGAAAAATAGAACACTGCAGAAGGTCTACAACTTGTCCCCAAAACCCCGCCCCGCTAAACCCCCACCTATAACCCCACCCGGGGGTCATCAGATGCAGCATTTTTACCTGACCTTTAACTTCTGACTATTTAAAAACTCTCGTACCTTCCAAAACCCCAGGGAGATCCGGGGTTTTGACCCTTTAGGAAAACCCTCTGTGTGGGGGAAACGTTGTTAATAAAGGTCACCCTTATACTGCATTTGTGTTTAAAGCTTTTGCCTTTACGAGCAATTGTTTTTGAACATTTTCTTTTAAAAACATCCCTGAGGTTTTCCTTGAACATCTTATTTTGAACCCTAATACTGCAGTGATTTTTTTCCCACAAAAAACCCAACCCCTTAATTTTATATTTTTTAAATTTCCCCGACATTTTCCCTCAATGGGCTCCCCTTTTAAACGAATTGGGGTAAGAACCACTCCCCGCCTCAGAGAGATGAACCCCACCCCTTGCATACATATATGGTTTCCCCAAAAAATTTTTCCAAGTTTTTCAATGAATTTGGGGTAACAAGTTCCTTTTCAGTACCTGTCCCCGGAGAGTTTTTCCTGGAGAAGTTCCGGGGGGGCAACGCCCCCGCGGGGCCCCGGGCTGAGACCCCGGCCCCGTAATTTATACCAAATTTCTCAGAATCCATCCATTTTCCACTCGCTTTTTTAGGCAAGATGCTACATATGAATTTGGGGTCCCCCCCTTAACCCGAAAACTTTTAGGGGGGACCGTAATTACCGGGGCTCCCGTCCCCCTGCACTCCCGAAAAAAAAAGGCATTTTCCCCAGCACTAAAAACGATAATGGGCTTTTTCCCATTACGTGACATAATATTATCCAACCTGCTGAAATTTGTTACTAACACCAGCTTGGGAGGGAACCCCCCCGTCCGACCCCTTTTACTCTGTTAAAAAAAAGCCGGTCCAAATATTTAATTTAGAATCTCTTTCAGTTAGGGATATTCTTAGGGTTGAAAGCAGAGGGTCAAAGGTAAACTTTAACCCTTTTTACTAACCAATGAAGTAACTCCTTTTTGGAAACAGTGAATCGATTTCCTACCTTCACTTCTTCTCTATAACCTTCCTTATCTTCCTTCTTAAACTGTGAACCACTTACCACTTAAAGCAGCTGCAACTCTTTAGCTCACTGCTGGTATCCTTTTCCTCACTCGCTCCCACCCACTCCCAAACCCATCTAGGCGAAGCTTCAGCCACCTATTTTCCTCCTGAGGAAGTAGAACCTTCTTCTTCAACACTTTAACCTGAGATTCCAAAACACTAGAGCCGGCCATGGTGCTCAGTAACGCTCCACGCTAATTCCCAGAAAGCTTAGGAGAGTGACCACACATGACATCTGACTGCAGCATCCTGATTTTTAACTAATGGAGCCACTTCCATGTTTTCTCTTATTACCTGGTATCCTGTTGTGAATATGACATTAGTTATCATGTCATGTAGTTTTGTTTCCATGATAGCTGTGATACCTGGGTTTACCTTCGCTATCCATCCTTTGAAGTCATTACTTGCATTCGATAAATAGCACACTACGCATTCTGTCCTTTACCATCCTCTGTTGTTGTAGTCTAGTCTGTGTTGAGCATTTATCTGAAGGGGGGAAGGTGGGGCTGGGGTTGGCATTTGCATCGGCACAGCGAGAAGAGTCAGGATGAGAGGGGGGAAGGGGAAGGCGTTTTGTGTACTCACCTATTGTACTCACCTATTTGTGGTTGCGGGGGTCGATACTCAGCTCCTGGCCTGCCTCTTCACTAACGGCTACTGGGTCCCCTCTCTCCCTGCTCCATGAGCTTCATCATACCTCATCTAAAACTATGGTTCCTGCCTCCACTACATCACTTGCCAGACTATTCCAATTCCGAACAACTCTGGCTGAAGAAATACTTTCTAACATCCCTTTGACTCGTCGAGTTTTCAACCTCCAATTGTGACCCCTTGTTTCTGTTGTCCATCTCTGGAACATCCTGTCTCTGTCCACCTTTCTATCCCACGTAGGGATTTTGCATATCGTTATCATGTCTCCCCTGAACCTCCTGTCCTCCAGTGTCGTCAGGCTGATTTCCCTTAAACCTTTCTTCGTAGGACATTTCCCCTTGCTCTGGAACTAGCCTTGTTGCAAACTTTGCACTTTCTCTAAGTTCTTGGCTTGCGTGTGAGAGAGGAGAGAGAGAGAGAGAGAGAGAGAGAGAGAGAAGAGAGAGAGAGAGAGAGAGAGAGAGAGAGAGAGAGAGAGAAGAGAGGAGAGAGAGGAGAGAGAGAGGAGAGAAAGAGAGAGAGAGAGAAATTTCCTTCATTCCATCTCAAGGGTGGCCATTGATTGATTGATCGTGTTGTTGCTGTATATCATTCCCAGGATAAAGGCTGAGCAACCAGTTGTGTTGTACCATCCCAGGGTGAGCACTCATGTGACTGAAGAAAAAACTGAGGAAATTGAAAGCGTTCAAGCGGAAATCAGATAACACTATGTGAGGAAAACAAAACAGGGTTGGAGGTTTGGAGGGATTACGAGAAAAATAGGAGTGAGAGGCATAAGTAATGAGTAGTATTAAGAACATAAGAACATAAGAATGTAGGAAAAATGCAGAAGGCCTACTGGCCCATACGAGGCAGGTCCTTATCAAAACGACATCTACCTAAAGCAACCCAAGAAATAACTCCCGTAACCCATGACACCAATCAAACCAGCCCCTCCCACTCAAAATTTTGTCCAGTCTCTTTTTAAAGCTACCCAAGGTCCTACCCTCTATCCCCCCCATGGGAAGCGGTTCCACGCTCTAAAACTCGTTAAAAACCATTTCTTACCTAGCCTTTCTAAATCAAAATTTTATCCAACTTAAATCCTTTTTCCCTGGTTCTTACGGGTTTGAACCCTCAGTACTTTATTAATGTTCCCTTGTTATGCCCGTCACCCACTTTACACTTCAATGTATCTCCCCTCATTTACGCCTCTCCAGGAGTGGGTTTTAAAGGCTTAAGTCTTCTTCTACGGGAGGTTCCTTACCAGAAATATTTTTCATTTTCTCGTATTTCTCTAATGATCATGCCCATCCTGTGTAAGGGGCCCAAAAAACGAGCCATAATCTAAAGAGGCCTCATATAGTTTTGAGCTGTAAAAAACTTTTGGACTTCGTTACTTATACTTCTTGAATAAACCCAAGTAATCTGTTGGCCTTGTTGCGACACTGAGGCATGCTGTTTTGGTTTTTAAAGTTTCTGCTTACCATGACTCCAAGTCTTTTTACATTCTGTATGCCAAGCTCATTCACCTAGATTAAAAGTTCGAGGGTTTTTTCATTCCCAAAGGGGAATACCTTACACTTATCCACATTGAACTTATTGCCATTTTTCAACCAAGACATAATTTGTTAAAAAATCGCCGGGAGTTCATTGATTCCTCCTCAGAGTAAAATTATACGGCCTATCTTTGTATCACAGCAAACTTACTATTCACTATAACCCCTTCATCAAGGTCTTTAATGAAAATTTTATGAACGGGTAGGGCCAAAAAAGATCCTTGTGGACCCACTAGTGACTAACATATCTTTGTCAGATAAAACATCACCACGTCAGAGAGAAACATACATACGTAGAGAAAAAACATCACACACTGTAAGAGAGAAATTACACACTATCAGGAGAAACATCACCCCTGTCAAGAGAAACATCTACACGTCAAGAGGAAACTAAATCTGTCAGAGAGAAACATCACACACTGTAGAGAGAAAATCAACACTGCCCGGGAGAAACACCATACACGTCAGAGAGAAACATACACATTCAAAGAAAAAAATCACACATGCAGAGGGGAAACATCACACACTGTCAAGAGAAACATCACCCGTCAGAGAGAAACTTTCACACCTGTCAGGAAAACATCACACACTGTCAGAGAGAAAAAACAACTGTCAAAGAGAAACATACACATGTCAGGGAAACATCACACACTTCAAAGGGAAAAAACTCCCCCCTGTCAGAGAGAAACATCACACACTGTCAGAGAGAAACATCACCATGTCAAGAAAACATCACACAGTCAGAGAAACATCACACACTGCGAGAGAAAATCACAACTGTCAGAGAGAACATCAACACAAGAGAGAAACACCACACTGTCAGAGAGAAACATCACCCCTGTCGAGAAAAAACTCACACATGTCAGAGAGAAACATCACACACTGCAGAGAGAAACACACACACTGTCAGAGGAAACATACCACAGTCAGGAGAAAACATCACCACTGTCAGAGAGAAACATCACACAGCGAGAGAAACATCACCATGTAAGAGGAAACATCACACACTGTAAGAGAGAAATATAAACACTATCAGAGAGAAAAAAACAACTGTCAGAGAAAAACATCACACACTGTCAAGAGAAAAAACTCACAACGTCAAGAGAAACATTACACAAGCCAAGAAACTCACACACTGCCGGGGGGAAAACATCACAACTCCCAGAGAGAGAGAAACATCAAAATCAGGCTAAGCCCACAAAAACTCGACTTCCCCCACAAAAACATCTGCCCAAAACTGTAAGTGATAAAATCAGTAAAATTTGTGATAAAGGCCCCCAGTTCACCACCCGGGGCAGGACGTTACCAGTTCACCCCCCCGGGGCAAGCGATGACCCAGTTCCCCCACCCGGGGGCGGGAGCGATGCCCCATTTCCCCACCCCGGGGCGGGAGCGAGACCCAGTTCCCACCCCGGGGCGGAGCGTGCCCCGTTCACCCCCCCGGGGCAGGACTTTGACCCAGTTCCCACCCGGGGCGGGACGATGCCCCAGTTCGTATCCTTGGGAACAACCTGACCCTTTTTATATAGAGGACCTTTTCCCCCCAAGGGAAGGAGACAAGAACTTCCCTTCCAGAGAAGCGGAAGACCTCCCTTTTCCCGGGGAAGCAAAGAAGGCCCTACCTTCCCAGGGAAGCAAAGAAGGACCTCCCTTTCCCCAGGGAAAGGAAGAAAGACCCCTTCCCAGGGAAACAAGAAGGCCTCCCTTTCCCCGGGAAGCAGAAAATGACCCCTTTCCCAGGAAGAAAAAAGGGACTCCTTTCCCCGGGGAAGCAAAAAGGAAAGACCTCCCTTTCCCCCGGGGAAACAAAGAAGGCCCCTTTCCCCAAGAAGCAAAGAAGGGGCCCTACCTTCCCAGGGAGCGAGAAGGACCTACCTTCCCAGAAAGCAGAGAATGCCCAAAACCCTTCCCAGGGAAGCGGGAAAAAAACCCTACCTTCCCAGGGAAGCAAGAAGGCCCCTACCTTCCCCAGAGAAGCAAAGAAGGCCCTCTTTCCCCGGGGAAGCAGAAAAAGACCTCCTTCCCGGGGAAAAACAAAAAAGGCCCTACCTTCCCAAGAAGAAAGAAGGACCACCTTCCCGGGAAGCAGAAAAGGGGCCCTCCCTTCCCCGGGGGAAAAACAAAGAAGGACCTCCTTTCCCAGGGAAGCAGTAAGGACCTCCCTTTCCCCGGGAAAAGGAATAAGGCCTACCTTCCCGGGAAAAAAAAAAAAACCTCCCTTTCCCAGGGAAGCAGATAAGGCCTACCTTCCCGGGGAACAGAAAAAGGACTACCTTCCCAGGGAAGCAGTAAGGACCTACCTTTAGGGAAGCAAGAAGGACCTACCTTCCCAGGGATAGATAAGGACCTACCTTCCCAGGGAAGCAAAAAAGGGACCTCCCTTTCCCCCGGGGAAAAAAAAGGACCACCTTCTCAGGGAAGCAGAGAAAAGACCCTCCTTCCCCAGGGAACAAAGAAGGACCTCCCTTTCCCCAGGGAAGCAGAAAAGGAAACCTCCCTTTTCCCAGGGAAGCAAGAGGACCCTTTCCGGGGAAGCAAAAAAGGGCCTACCTTCCCAGGGAAGCAAGAAGGACCTCCCTTTCCCCGGGAGCAAAAAGGACCTACCTTCCCAGGGAAGCATAGGACCTACCTTCCCCAAGGACGGAGAGAAGAGTGAGTTTCTAAGAGAAAAGAAAGGAAAGTTTTGGTTCCCCCATCCCTACCGGGCTTCACAATCATGAAAATGAAGGTCTCTGAAGGTACAATACCCATGCTTGAATTACCCTTTTTTGCAACACGTTGTTACTGACCAAATTCACTCTGCTGAGCCACTGGAACGCCTGTCATGACCTGTGGTAAGATTTGACAGCTTAAGCACAAGGCGCCCCTGGTCAGAAAGGGGTGTAAACGAAGCCGAGTCTGAAAGTCTGCCTAATATTTTTGGTAATGTGTTTTTTAAAGGAAAATGTCAAACAAAATGTAAAGTTTTATTGAGAAGAATTTCCGGGGGGGGGGGGGGGAAAAGTGCTACCGGGTTCCCCCTTTCCTTTTGTTGTGATAAGAATTTTAAGATTTAAGAGGTGTCAAATTTCAGAAACTGGCCCGCTCTTGTTTCCTCCCTTTTTTATGTTCCTAAGCTAATTTCCGATGTGCTTTTTAAAAAATTTCATTTTATGCGTTACAGTTTTGCTTGTTGTGCTGTCGCGCCTTTCCAGTAATCAACAATGTTGGTTTTGAACGCGAACAAGCTTCAACCCGTACCCCTGGAGGGTTAAGTCCTGAGGGTCCGTCCTGGGTCTGAGGAGGGGGGAATGTTGGGGGGATGGTTTTGGAGGGCACTTAAAGAATTTGACACTAAGTTAGAATAATCTAACATTGCCAAGATTTGGGATTTTCCCCCAAAAAGTAAACTCTTCGGTACATTTTTTGTGTTTTGTATGCCGCCTGTTTGTGGTTAATATAACATTTATCCTGGGCCCGGCTTATGCCTCGTAACGGGTTTTACGGTTTCCTACCTGTTTTTGTCATAGTTATAAAAAAAAAATTATATGCCTTTTTATTCCACCATTTCTTCTTTTAAAATATTACATTTCCTAATTGATAATTAGACACATGTGCAACTCTTGGGGGTCTTTATTGAGGAAACGTTTTCGCACACAGTGGGTTCACGTCCTACAAAGGAAATCTTGAGGTGAAGTTTTACTAACATCCCAGTTGGCTTCGATTACTAGTTATACCCAAATGGTCTTACTTTTCTTGCAAAATTTTTTTTCCCCTTATTAGGATGGTGAAAAGGGGAGGGTTTTGATTTTTGGGGAATTTAGAAGGTAGGGTCATATTAATGAACGGGTCGAGGCTCGGGAAAGTTTGTTTGCAATCGTGTTTTTCGATTTCGGAGTAATGTTTTTTAAAAGCTTTAGACGCGAACACACTGTATCGCTTTTATTATAGTTTACGCATAAGAGCGTCATTTAAAAATAGGAATTTGAACGCCCAAATTTATTTTTTTTTTATTCCCAGCCTAATATAAGCGCCTAATTTATTTTAAGTATCTCAAATCTCAGATTAAATATTTTTATTTTTTGGTCCTTTTTCGCAATAATTCCCTTTTTTACATTATGTAAAACCCCCATTTACTTATCAAACTCTTTTCCCCACCATTATTAAAAAATGTTATAATATTAACTATTTCAAAGTCATACCTTTGATATGACTTTTTTTTTCACTAAAATTTTTAAAAAATATCCCCCCACGCGAGTTTTTTCCTTAAGCATAACCGGTTTTTATCTGTGTTACTCAGCTACCATGAACAAAGGTTCCCCTTGGAAAGTACCAATGTATCAAAGGGCCGGATAATTTTTTAAACATAAAACATGAAAAATAATAATCTAAGTTTTATTAAAAAAAAAACAAGTTTTATGTTACTCCAATAAATTAGAAAAAACCAGAATAAATAAATTTTTTAACCTTTTTCCTTAAACATTAATGGGAGTTGATCACACAATGGATGATTCAACACTAAATACCCTAGATAAAATGGTTCAGAGAACCGACATTTTTGAAAAATTTAGACACATGTGCAACTCTTGGGTATCTTTATTTGGGGAAACGTTTCGCCACACAGTGGCTTCATCAGTCCATAATAGGAGAAACTTGAAGAACAGGAGGAGAATGAGGTAATCAGCCCCTCAAACCTTGAGTCGATTGTTCAGTCCATCAATCTTGAGTAGAATACGGCGATGAGCGGAAAGCGCTTAAAAACCCGTATGGCAGGGAGGTTTTAGCAGTCATAGGTAGTGTCACATTGTTCAATGTGGAAGTGGGGTTGTGCCCAAGAATTAGGCAAGCGAAAAATTTCCTAAGTATTAAGATCCCAAGAAGTTGAGTGTCTGACAGGTTTGTAGATGAATGGTTCAGAAAACCATCGCTTGCTTATTCTTGGGCACGACCTCTTTCCACATTGAACAAATGTGACACTACCTATGACTGCTACACCTCTCCTGCCATACGGTTTATAAGCTGCTTCTCCGCTCATCTGCCGTATTCTACTCAAGATTGATGGACTGAACACATCGACTCAAGGTTGAGGGACTGATTACCTCATTCTCCTCCTGTTCTTCAAGTTTCTCCTATGTATGGACTGATGAAGCCACTGTGTGGCGAAACGTTTCCTCAATAAAGATACCCAAGAGTTGCACATGTGTCTAATTTATCAACTAAATACCCTACCAGTGTAATTATTCATAAAAGAGGTGGCCACAGCAAATTAAAATCAGACTTGCTAAAAGGAAAATGAGAAAACCCGAAATCATACTTTGCACAAACACAAATGCACAACCTTTGCTGAAACTCTACGTTGCACCAGTGTTGCCAAACTTCCCAATCCACATGCCGCCAAACTTCTTCCTAAATGCTAAAAAAAAGTCAATTTCATTACTCAAGTGATAATTACCAATATGAATTACCATTGAATAGAGGAAAATATCACTATTTAACTATGCTAGAATACTGTATTCCATTCAGTGTATCAATTCCATTCAGATTGAATAATATATTAATCCCGCTCTTGTGTACCATATGATCCTTAACGTGTAACACCTGTTATTTAAACTAAGCTTTCCCTGAAGTGTTTTTTGTTGGACCGCGGGATCAAATACAACACTCACAAAAGTCCGATTCGGACCGCCAGTTGAGTAGCCCTGTTTTAAAATGATGAATTTATACACGTGCAATATCTGGTTGTCTTTATTTTGTAGATGTTTCGCCATCCAGTAACTTCATTATTTTGTTTCCTTTCCTGTGCGGTCAAAACAATATTAATATCCCTCTATAGTTTAGTTTTTTCTATCTCCTATTTTTGTTTCAGAACAAATGTTAGTTTTAGCAGTAATCTGTATCATTACCACCTGCTATTCTTGCTGTCTATTATTGGTTTTGTCACAATTATCTTCTATTTCAGCTTCATATCCTTCAAGCCCTCTCTTCTAAAAGCTTTTGTTAACATTATCCTTTAATAAATACAGAAGAATGGATGAAGACTGGAACTATGGTCCTAGCGTGCAGCAGGTCCTAGCATGCAGCAGGTCCTAGCAAGCAGCAGGTCCTAGCATGCAGCAGGTCCTAGCATGCAGCAGGTCCTAGCATGCAGCAGGTCCTTACGCAGCTGGGGTCCTAGCATTTCAGCAGGGGCCAAACTT
>NC_069442.1:9944882-10013590 GCF_026875155.1 Cherax quadricarinatus | reverse complement strand
TAATATTGTTGCAGTAATAACACCGGGAGGCAGCTCTGATGAAAACTCACACTCACACGAGCTTTTAAATCTCTGCACAAAATTCAATTTAAACCAGCAAATAATAGAGCCTACTAGACTGGAGAATACACTAGACCTCATCTTCACTAACAATGATGATCTGTAGATGAATGTTGCTTGGTGTAGTGTGGTGTTGCTTGGTGTAGTGTGGTGTTGCTTGGTGTAGCATATTTGTGTTGTATAATGAAGCGCAGTGCAGTTTTGTGTAGGATAATGTTTTCATTGTAGTGAAGTGTGTTGAATAGCAGCAAAGTGTAGTTTGTTGTACGTAATATACTGAATTTTTGTGTAATGTAGGGTGTTCTGTAACGTGTTGTGTATTGTAGTTAAATGTAGTGTAGTTAAGAATAGTCATAGTAGGGGACTAACTTTAGTCAAATTGACTAGAATTCTTTGACAGGTAATCTAGAGTCCAGTGACTTTATGGAAACAGTTCAGGACTGTTTTCTGAAACAGAGCGTAACTGAGCCTACCAGGGGTAATAATTTGCTATACCTAGTCTTGTCAAATAAGGAAACACTCGTGAATAATCTGGAGATCACTGAAGAGCTTGGCGCAAGTGATCACAAATCCATCGCTTTTAGCATTAACTGGGAATGCAAGAATAATGATAATACAGTAAAAATCCCCGATTTTCGTTCTGCCGATTATAATGGACTTAGGGAACATCTGTCTAATCTTGATTGGGGTTATCTAGCTAATGATTTTATTGACGATAATCATACTTATGAATATGAAGGGATCTGCTTTTATGATTGTTTTCTTAATAATGTACACAGTGCCCAGAGTATATACATTCCCCAGAGAGAAATTAGGTCTAATAATAACGATCCCAAATGGGTTAACAGTAGGCTAAAGCATCTATTAGGGGAGAAAAGGGGAATTTATAGGCGCATCAGAGAAGTAAAAGAGAAGTAAAAAAGGCGATTAGAAAGGCTAAACGTGACTATGAAATTAGACTTGCTAATGAATCAAAGACTAATCCAAAGGGGTTCTTTCAAGTGTATAGGACGAAGGTGAAGGAAAAAGTAGGACCTCTGAAAACTGGGAATGGACAGCTGACGGATAATGAACTGGAAATGTGTTCCTTATTTAATGACTATTTTTTGTCAGTTTTTACACAGGAAGATGTAAATGAGATTCCAGTAATTAACAATTATTTAGTTCCTGATGAATTTAAGTTAACTAATGTTACCGTCACGAGGGACATGGTTATTAAACAGATAGACAAACTGAAACAAAATAAGTCCCCGGGACCCGATGAGTTGTTTTCAAGGGTACTTAAGGAATGCAAGATGGAGCTTAGTCAGCCATTAACGAGTGTATTCAATGCGTCCATCCTTACCAGTGTTGTGCCAGAGTTGTGGAAGATGGCTAATGTGGTTCCTATATTCAAATCAGGGGATAAGTCCACTCCTTCAAATTACCGTCCAATAAGCCTGACATCTATAGTGGGCAAGTTATTAGAATCAATTATAGCTGACATTATCAGAAGTCACCTTGAAGAGCATAACTTGATAAATGAATCTCAGCATGGATTCACGATGAACATCAAAATGGTATACAATACCGACAGGTTGTTAGGTAAGACACATATGCAACAGTTAGACAACTTTATTCCGAAACGTTTCGCCTACACAGTAGGCTTCTTCAGTCGAATACAGAAAATAGGCAGGAACAGTAGAGATGTGAAGACGATGTAATCAGTCCATCACCCTTGTAGTCGTAGAATTTGAGGTTGTCAGTCCCTCGGCCTGGAGAAGTTCAGTTCCATAGTCAGGAACTATCTGAAGATCAAGCGACAGTGCGGAGACATAAATACTTTCGGAAGGAGAGGTGCAGAGTAGTAGTAGTAGTAGTGAGAATGTAACCACTGAGAGGTCATGTCCCTCTCAGATCCAACACTTCTCACTTGAAAAGCTTGTCCAAGGTGTTTTCTGTACCAAGATGCCATGTGTTGCAGTGTCTGACAAGATGAACATCAAAATGGTATACAATACCGACAGGTTGTTAGGTAAGACACATATGCAACAGTTAGACAACTTTATTCCGAAACGTTTCGCCTACACAGTAGGCTTCTTCAGTCGAATACAGAAAATAGGCAGGAACAGTAGAGATGTGAAGACGATGTAATCAGTCCATCACCCTTGTAGTCGTAGAATTTGAGGTTGTCAGTCCCTCGGCCTGGAGAAGTTCAGTTCCATAGTCAGGAACTATCTGAAGATCAAGCGACAGTGCGGAGACATAAATACTTTCGGAAGGAGAGGTGCAGAGTAGTAGTAGTAGTAGTGAGAATGTAACCACTGAGAGGTCATGTCCCTCTCAGATCCAACACTTCTCACTTGAAAAGCTTGTCCAAGGTGTTTTCTGTACCAAGATGCCATGTGTTGCAGTGTCTGACAAGATGAACATCAAAATGGTATACAATACCGACAGGTTGTTAGGTAAGACACATATGCAACAGTTAGACAACTTTATTCCGAAACGTTTCGCCTACACAGTAGGCTTCTTCAGTCGAATACAGAAAATAGGCAGGAACAGTAGAGATGTGAAGACGATGTAATCAGTCCATCACCCTTGTAGTCGTAGAATTTGAGGTTGTCAGTCCCTCGGCCTGGAGAAGTTCAGTTCCATAGTCAGGAACTATCTGAAGATCAAGCGACAGTGCGGAGACTTAAATACTTTCGGAAGGAGAGGTGCAGAGTAGTAGTAGTAGTAGTAGTAGTAGTGAGAATGTAACCACTGAGAGGTCATGTCCCTCTCAGATCCAACACTTCTCACTTGAAAAGCTTGTCCAAGGTGTTTTCTGTACCAAGATGCCATGTGTTGCAGTGTCTGACAAGATGAACATCAAAATGGTATACAATACCGACAGGTTGTTAGGTAAGACACATATGCAACAGTTAGACCTCTCAGTGGTTACATTCTCACTACTACTACTACTACTACTACTACTACTACTCTGCACCTCTCCTTCCGAAAGTATTTAAGTCTCCGCACTGTCGCTTGATCTTCAGATAGTTCCTGACTATGGAACTGAACTTCTCCAGGCCGAGGGACTGACAACCTCAAATTCTACGACTACAAGGGTGATGGACTGATTACATCGTCTTCACATCTCTACTGTTCCTGCCTATTTTCTGTATTCGACTGAAGAATGAACATTAAAATGGTATAAAATACCGACAGATTGTTAGGTAAGACACATATGCAACAGTTAGGTATCTTTATTTCGAAACGTTTCGCCTACACAGTAGGCTTCTTCAGTCGAGTACAGAAAAGTTGATAGAAGCAGAAGATACTTGAAGACGATGTAATCAGTCCATCACCCTTAAAGTTTTGAGGTGGTCAGTCCCTCAGTCTGGAGAAGAGCATTGTTCCGTCAGACAACGGAACAATGCTCTTCTCCAGACTGAGGGACTGACCACCTCAAAACTTTAAGGGTGATGGACTGATTACATCGTCTTCAAGTATCTTCTGCTTCTATCAACTTTTCTGTACTCGACTGAAGAAGCCTACTGTGTAGGCGAAACGTTTCGAAATAAAGATACCTAACTGTTGCATGATGAAGATTGAGACTAACTGTTGCATATGTGTCTTACCTAACTATCGACTGAAGAAGCCTACTGTGTAGGCGAAACGTTTCGGAATAAAGTTGTCTAACTGTTGCATATGTGTCTTACCTAACATGGATTCACGAGAGGTCGTTCCTGCCTGACAAACTTACTGACGTTCTTCAATAGAACATTTGAGGCAGTTGACAGTGATAAGGAATATGATATTGTTTATTTGGATTTTAGTAAAGCCTTCGACAGAGTACCTCACAAGAGACTCTTAAGAAAAGTGGCAGCTCATGGTATAGGAGGTAAAGTTCTAGCATGGATTGAGGCATGGCTTACCAATAGAAAGCAAAGAGTTACCATTAATGGAGTGAAATCTGAATGGGGATTAGTCACTAGTGGCGTTCCACAAGGATCAGTTTTAGGCCCTCTCTTGTTCATAATTTACATTAATGACCTTGATGAAGGGATTACCAGTGACATGAGTAAGTTTGCTGATGATACAAAGATAGGCCGTATAATTCACTCTGAGGAGGATATCAATGAACTCCAGGACGATTTGAACAAATTAATGTCTTGGTCTGAAAAAATGGCAGATGAGGTTTAATGTGGATAAGTGTAAGGTACTTGCCCTTGGTAATGAAAATAACCCTCGAAGCTATAATCTAGGTGAAGTAGAGCTTGGTCATGCAGAATGTGAAAAGGACTTGGGAGTCGTGGTGAGCAGAAATCTGAAGCCAAGACAGCAGTGCCTTAGTGTGCGCAACAAGGCCAACAGATTACTTGGATTTATCTCAAGAAGTATAAGTAACAGAAGTCCAAAAGTAATTTTACAGCTCTATACATCACTAGTGAGGCCTCATTTAGATTATGCTGCTCAGTTTTGGTCCCCTTACTACAGGATGGACATAGACTCATTAGAGAACATACAGAGAAGAATGACTAAAATGATTTACTGTGTAAGGAACCTCCCGTATGAAGATAGACTTAAAGCCTTAAATCTCCACTCTCTGGAGAGGCGTAGAATGAGGGGAGATATCATTGAAGTGTATAAGTGGATGACGGGCATAAACAAGGGAGACATTAATAAAGTACTGAGGGTGTCGAACCAGGTAAGAACCAGGAATAATGGATTTAAGTTGGATAAATTTAGATTTAGAAAGGACATAGGTAAGTACTGGTTTTCTAACAGAGTTGTAGATGCGTGGAACAGTCTTCCCAGTGGGGTGATAGAGGCTAGGACCTTGGATAGCTTTAAGAAGAGACTGGACAAATATATGAGTGGGAGGGGCTGGGTTTGATTGGTGTCATGGGGTACGGGAGTTATTTCTTGAATAGCTTTAGATAGATGTCGATTTGATAAGGACCTGCCTCGTATGGGCCAGTAGGCCTTCTGCAGTGTTCCTACATTCTTATGTTCTTATGTAGTAATATTGTATGGTATTGTGAGTAGTGTAGTATGGGTTAGTTTTGTTTGGTGTGTTGTAAGTGTACAGTGTAGTCTGGCGTAGTTTAGTGAATAGCGTCCTGCTTACCTGTGTAAAAACTCAATGCACATAAAAGGCCCTAAAACTTGGAACTCCCGGCCTGAATTCTCTAAACGTCTACTATCTGTCAATCGATTCAAAGCTAATGTTAAAAACCACTTTACCTCCTTAATGTAATCTTAAGAGCAAAAGTCTGTCAAACAAAACCTGTTTTCATTCGGTTCTGTTCCTGTTTTTCTTCCAGCTTTCATTCATCGTCCACATATAATTAATAGCACATATTGTTCCTATTTGTATTGTAATTTAAGTAACTTGCTGTGTTTTCATCTCTCTTCCATCACTCAAAAAAAGTAAAGATTATTCAATCATTGTAAATAATATGTAATTCTTTTTAGTAACTGACCATTTGTATCATTTTTTATTGTGCTTATGATTATACTTAACGGCATCAGATGTTTTACATAATAGGATATATGTATCTAGTTCTTAAGTTGTGTGTAAGTTTTGTATTAGTTGCCCAAAATGCATGGCATTATTAATGGCTTTCTTTTATGACTACTTTTGTGGTAATTAATAATAACAGTAATAATATCTTTATTTCTAAAAGTATATGTGGAAAATTAAATTTACCTGGATGTAACTCATAAGATACATACCAATAAATGAGTAACAAAGATAATTATTCTTTATCAAGGTTACAGAGACAAGCAGGAATTTTAGGACACCTAGGTCGCAAAAAATGTCCCCCTTCGATACCTACTACTGTCATATCCACAAGTTACTCTTGACCTATATTAATTTCAAATGAAATATACATTACTATGAATTATGGTAAACATTAATATAAATTTGTGGACTGTATGTTAAAATTAATAAATGATTACATATACACATTTATGTAACAGAAGGAGAATTTATCTTAATACCACTCACCAATTAGTCTGGAGATTACTGTGTGTCATGTACAGAACCCCCTGTCTAAAATATGGAGAAAATACTGGCCAGAATTTCAACATAAATATAAAGACATGACTTAGCTGGGGTTCTGAAGCTGTCCTGCCCATCTGCTTAATGCTCAAGTTATGCAGGACTGCAAATCTAACAATTTCGGCTCTAATTTGGGAAGTTTCAAACACAATTTAACTTCCAGAGCGACGAAAATTTATGCACATTTCATTAGCGTGCCTGTACCACATTAAAAAACAATGGCGCCTCTTCCCCTGCTCGTCAACGCAGGCACAGAGTTTCCCTGTCAATTCTCTTCTTTAAAATACACTTTAGAGCAATAGTAATGTATTAATCAGGTATATTTACATTATAAAAATATACAGCATAATTTTGGGAAAATTATTTTCCACAGTACATATACAAGGTATACAGGTCAAGCTGACATCAATGACATACTACTATATAGAAAGCTGCTTGTTATGCTGAGCATTTCGGGCAAATTAGGTCAGTTTTGTCCCAGGATGCGACCCACACCAGTCGACTAACACCCAGGTACCCATTTTTACTAATAGGTGAGCATAGACAACCGGTGTAAGGAAACACGTCCAATGTTGATACCCTTTGCCGTGAATCAAACCTGGACACTCACCGTGTGAAGCGAGACCTTTCACCACCAGGCTACGACCCATGGAATCATGCATCTAAATTCCTTGTATAGCTCAGAGGAATTAATTATTATTATTATTATTATTATTATTATTATTATTATTATTATTATTGTGCAAAATACTGTATGTATTTTCTGGAAATACAGTATTTTATATGTAAATTGATGGCCTATATTGTATTTATTAAAAATTACATTATAATAAATGGGAAGCTCGGCACCTGTGCTGACGAGTGAGAGCCGCCATGTTTTTTGAATGAGCCAAAAAACATTAGTGAAAATAAGGTGTATAATTTTCGTCGCTCTAGAGGTTATATTGGGCTTACACCTCTCAAATAGGTGCCAAAATTGTTGGATGTGCATTTCTGCATAATTTGAGCATTAAATCGATGTACAGGACAGCTCCAGGAACCTCAGGTAAGCTATCTAAATTATGTTTGTAATTCTGGCCAGTATTATCATACTAAATTTAGTTAGAAGAGGTTTTTGAGCATTATACACAGTAATCTCCAGACAAATTGGTGAGTGTTATAATTATAAATTCTCCTTCTGTTATATAAATGTGTATATGTAATCATTTATTAATTTTAATATACAGTCCACAAAAATTATAATAATTTTACCAGAATTCCTGGTGTGTATGTATTTTTCATTTACAATTAATATAGGTCTAGAGCAACTTGTGGAGAGATAGATGGTAGGTATCGAAGGGGGACATTTTTGCGACCTAGGTGTCCTAAAAATTCCTACTTGTCTCTGTAACTTTGATAAATAATAATTATCTTTGTTGCCATTTACTTGTATGTATGTAATGAGATTCATCCAGGTAAATGTAATTTTCCACAATTATTATTGTAGAAATTTATTTGGTCCCTAAAGTTCCACAGGACAGATACGGCGTACAAAGGGGTCCCAGCATGGCTGTTATAGAACGGCTGAGCTGGGTGGCCCTTACACCCAACCCCAAACACAAACATTCTCTCCCAGTTTGGCATGGATGGTAGGTACCTTTTAATTTATAGATTTACCCTTCAGGGAAGAAGTAGGTAGTTTTACTGTTAGTACACTAATATTAGGATTATTGAGGCAACTGTAGATAATAATAATGTAGACCTAAGACCTTAACATAGGTAGTAATAGGCCGATAATGTAGGCAAACACTAGGTTAAGTCAGCTAGGGAGAACCGGCAGCCCTAGTTTGAACATCGAGATGCGGGTCTGGAAGAGACCAGCTCGCCCTTCTATGACCAGACATCACCTGGACAAGACGTGCTGTGATCAGCAGACAGCGCCCCCCCCACGTGTCTTCACATATGAGACCTGGGGAAATCTGGTAGAGGTACCTCGATGTACCGTAGATGACCTCCTCCGTCAGGCCCATACAGTAAGACAAGACCTCCACCTTTTCTGTAGGATTTCTGGCCAGTGTCTGGGGAAAATTGTGAGTGCATTGAACTGTAGGCCTTCGTGCAGCTGGCAGTGCATGTCCAGTACGTACCAGCGTCTCTTGTCAATCTAGAAGCTTGTGTCCGTGTCTGCATAGTTATGCTAGGGGATACACACCCTCTTGGATATAAGAATTTCTGAGGTGCAGGCAGGTCACTAATAACGATTGAATATTGCAGGAATTAAGGCTCCCGGTTGCACGTGGTTTCTGAGGGGAAGTCCAAAGGGGCTAAGCTTAGGAAGGTTGAGATCAGGGTATATGCTGCAACACCAAGTAAGTTAGTCCTTTATACGTGCATGCAGGCGAGTTTCTTGCAACATCAATCATTTGTGAAAATCTGTCCTATAAGCCACTTGTGAGGCTGAGGTACCGACCTCAGAGCTCGGTGTCAACAGAATTTGCCAGGGTAGGCGACTCACTTGGAGGCAGTCCAGACAAATTTTCACAATTATTATTATTATAGCGTAGTACAATGAAGTGTTGTACAGTGTAGTGTTGCAACTGTAGTGTACTAGTTATATTTAGTGTAATGTCATAAAATGTAGCTTAGTTTTTCATAATATTATGTAATTGATTTTAATGTGCAGTATATTGTGCTGTTTAGCATATTTTAGTGTGTAAGTTTATTTAGATACAGGCACACACAAATACAGTTGTACAAATTACCATACATAGTAACATATGTGTAAATTACCTAGTGTAACTTACAAGTCAGTGTTGCTGTATTGTGTAGTGTAGAGAAGTGCTGTTTACATAACACTTCACTACACATAACACCCCACAAATAACAAAAAAAAGGCACAATACCGTGACTGGAACGATACACAAATAACCCGCACATAAAAGAGAGAAGCTTACGACGAGGTTTCGGTCCGGCTTGGACCATTTACAAAGTCACAGTGTGACTTTGTAAATGGTCCAAGTCGGACCGAAACGTCGTCGTAAGCTTCTCTCTTTTATGTGCGGGTTATTTGTGTAACACCGCACAATACCGCGGCCTGACTGCCAAAGATCTCGCTTCACACGCGTAGAGCCCGGGTTCGATTCCCGGCTGGTTGAAAACATTTCGACGCGTTTCTTTACACCTGTTGTCCTGCTCACCTAACAGCAAATAATAGGTACCTGGGAGTTAGTCAACTGGTGTGGGTCGCATCCTGGGGAACAAGATTGAGGACCCCAATGGAAATAAGAGACAGTCCTGGATGACACACTGACTCTCTTGGGTGGCTAATCCTTCGGGATTAAAAATCCGAACGAAATCTTATCTTATCACGATGCTACACTCTTAACACTTGGCAACACAACTGTCCCACACAACACTACAAGCCCTGCTGTCGTGATTGCTAGGTCACAAAAATTCATTGGAAAATGGGCGAAGGGTATTGAAAAATAATTCATAAAATTGGCAACATTCTAGTGAAAGTCATTTCTCTAATGTTTTTCCAAAGATCGTTATTGCAATTATGATATATGAGGTGATGAAGCCATCGTTAAGACCATTATTCATAGTAAACGAAAGTTCGGTGATTGTTTTACGTATTTTTTGTGCCTATTTTTGGGTTAAATTCGTGAAAACCTGGTACTTGGCAATGTGAGTGTGTGGGTGAAGCTACGTAGTGGTGCAGCTGCTGTGCTCAGCGTTGCTGGTGAACCCTGTGAGTGAGGAGTGTTGTTGCTGCAGTCCATCTCTCTTTTGTGTTACCTGGCGCATGGGAACTTCCCTTTTCACCAGTACATTGTATTATAATAGCAGGTCAGTGTGCTTTCCTTGTTACATGCGTTAATTTTGGGTAAATAGTGGAATACGGTGTAAAACTGGAGAGAAACGTGGCATGGTGGAGGCTCTCCAAGTTTTTAGATGCTGGAAAAGTTGTTTGGCTTGACTGTGCAACATATTGTGGGATCCTTCCACAGTAATACATGTGTAATGAACGTGTTATTAATTTGCTGCACAAGTGTGTATGGTATGTACATTGTCTTGCTAGTGAATAATTGATTATCGTAACCTAATTATGACAGGTCAAGGAGGGAGGAGGTGCACGCTTATTGTTTTTTATCGTCTAGCAAACCTTTATCAATGCATAAGTAGTGGATTTCACCTGTTTAACGTTATGAGATTGGTTTCTGGTGTAGGTAGCTTAATGTGGATGATAAAGGCTTGAAAGCGGTAAGTTCAGGATTCAAATTCAAAAATTTTGTTAGCTTTTGGCTCTCAAAACGTAGGTCATTGACGTACTGATGTGCTCCTCTGTTCATTGCTTATGTTTGTGTGTACACTTGCTGCCTGCAGTACAGGTAGGAACTATTAGGAACGTAGGTACCGTCATCTCACTCATGGGTGAAACATTGGACACGTTTCCATGCACCTGCTGCCCCTGTTTACCTAACAGTAAGTTGGTACCTGGGATGTTAACGGACTGGTGTGGGTCGCATCCTGGGGCACAAGACTATAAGAATCTCTGTGGAAATAAGCGAAACTGTCCCCAATAACGCACTGACTTTTGGGTTATCCTGGGTGGCTGACCCACCGGATTAAAAATCCGAGCACAATCCTATGTTTTTGTGTTTCTACAGCTCGTCAGTATTCTCGTACTATCCACAGTTTAAAGTGTGTACAGTAATATTTTTTTTTCTTTAGGCCAAGTACAAGTATGGTCTTGTTCTTAAGCCAGTAAAGTACCCCAGTGGAAAAAAGTTAGTCACTTTTTTTTCGGGGGGGGGGGGTTATCTTAGGCAATTGACACTATGTATGATCATTATACTCGTGTGTACCTGTGCCTAAACAAACTTTCAAAGCCATAGGCTGACATGAAAACTACTCTCTCTTGTTGCTACTATTTGTATCTGCATAGTAATAAGTACAGTATTATTTAAAGGTAAACCCAGTAACATACATCTGGAGCCAGAGACTTAAATCCTACACATTAATAACAACTACAAAGCTAATATGCAAATTCTTAATTAACCTGCCTTAACAGGTCTTGTTTTTATCTTAACTAAAATTTACTTGGGTATAATTAGGCGAAAGAGTGAAAGTACTATTCTATGGTTGGTTGATGGCATATATGATATGGAAGCATAAAGACAATAGTCTACATTTGTACAATGGCTGAGTGCATGTAAATGTAGGCATACATATCTAGCACAATGTGTAGATAATGCTAGTAAAAACTACTAGTCCAACAGTGCAGATTATTTCCATGAGTCTCAAAGGTGAGTTTTCATGTATATTCACAAATAATTGCAAATTTGTGATAGTCTTTAAAATGAATGCAAGAATATTCAGTGTGATTGTGAGGTAAGAATGAGGCTTGTTTTTATGTTGAGTTATTTAACTTTCATAAAGGCATCAATCTTAACTCTAGAAAAAAACATCAACCATAGTGTGATCCCAAATACTTCGAAAATTCTCTCCTCTTTCACTTCTAAGTAGTACTGGCAGAAATAAAGAAATTTAGTTACTTCTGAGTTATTTTTGTGAGTTTGAAGACCTGTACTCCAACACATTCAGTACTTTAATATACAGTGGTACCTCGGGATACAATTTTTTTTTGTTCCAGAAGGCTGTTCGAGTGCCAATACCGAATGAATTTGTTCCCGTAAGGAATAATGTAAATCAGAATAATCCATTTCAGACCCCCAAAAATACACTTGCAAAACCATGTACATAAATACACTTACATAAATGTTTGAGTTTTGAGCTGTTCGTATCCCGAGGTACCACTGTATGTATTTGTAATTTAGGTCCCTCTCTCAAGTTTTTGTTTTTTTAGCTTCCAAATTCTACCATCAAATACGATTTGACTTTGCTGTTTATTAAAGGAAATTGAAAGTGAACATAGGAAAGAGCACAGTGATGAGGATAAAACATTTAGGTAATGGAAGACTGGATGTCAGATTAGAGGGAGAGAGTATGGAGGAAGTGAATGTATTCAAATATTTGGGAGTAGACTTGTCAGCAGATGGGTTAGTAAGTAAGTAAGTTTATTCAGGTATACACAAATACAGTTACATAGAATTATCATACATAGCAGCACATGTGTAGAGAACCTAGGATAACCCAAAAAAGTCAGACAGAGTGACTTATTTCCATTGGGGTGAAAGACAAGATGAATCTTGGAATTGATGAGGGGGGGGGGGAAGGCGAGTAGTGTACTGAGGAGTCTGTGGAGACAAAGAATGTTATCCATGGAAACAAAGAGGGGGGGGGGAATGTTGCAACAAGGAGAGGGTTGGAGTCAGTGGAAATGTCGTGTCTGAGGGCAGTGTGCGGTGTGAATGTTATGCGGAGAATCCATTGCTTGGAGATTAGGAGGAGGTGTAGGGTTTCTAAAAGTATTATCCAGAGGGCTGAGGAGGGGTTGTTGAGGTGGTTCGGACAGCTAGAAAGGATGGAACAAAGAATGGCATAGAGGGTATATAAATCTGTAGTGGAAGGAAGGCAATGTAGGGGTTGTCCTTGGAAAGGTTGAAAGGAAGGGGTAAAGGAAGTTTTGTGTGATAAGATTTTGTTTGAATTTTTAACCCTGAAGGTTAGCCACCCAGGATAACTCAAGAAAGGCAGTGTGTCATCCAGGGACTCTCTTATTTCCATTGGGGTCCTCAATCTTGTTCCCCAGGATGTGACCCACAGCAGTCGACTAACACTCAGCTAGTACCTACTTGCTTGCTAGATGAACGGGACAACAGTTGTAAGCTAACATGCCCAATGTTTTTACCCTTGCTGGGTTTGAACCACGCACTCAGTGTGTGAAGCGAGAGAGTTGCCTACCAGGCCTTGGGCCATCATACTAGGGGCTTAAACTTCCATTAGGCATGCATAAGCATGTTAGATAGGAGTGAGTGGAGTCAAATGGTTTTTATAACTTGACATGCTGTTGGAGTGTGAGCAAAGTAACATTTAGGAAGGAATTCAGGGAAACTGGTTAGTTGGACTTAAGAGACCTGGAGGTGGGAAGTACAGTACTGCACTCTCAAGGAGGGGTGGACATATGTTGCAGTTTAACTGTAGTGTAGGCGTGACTATAGCAAGGCTTTGATGGGGCGAGTGATGATGAAAGTGTTTCTTCTTTTTCGGGTCGCCCTCCTTCAGTGAGCGGCCAGTGTGTGAATAAAAAAAATATTGTGAACAAGAAAGGGCCCAGCACTGACCCCTATGGAACAATACTCGAGACACTTCCTCACTCTAATTTCCTCCCATTTTGACTACGGATGTTGACAGTGATCGTTTGTGGTGCCCTTGTGGCCCCGACTTTTCACTGGGTGTATTTTGCAGTTCCTTCCAAATCTCCCACTCCAGTTTGTTGCGCAGTGTGCAGATTTGGGATAAGGCCCTCGTGTACTTTCCACATATATATATATATACAGTGGACCCCTGCCTTACGATATTAATCCGTTCCTGAGAGCTCATCGTAAGCCGAAATTATCGTTAGCCGAATTAATTTTCCCATAAGAAATAATGGAAATCAAATTAATCCGTTCCTTACACCCCAAAGTATGAAAAAAAAAAATTTTTTTTTACCACATGAAATATTAATTTTAATACACACAAACTGAAGAAGACCTGCACAATTACTACTCTACACAAAATTCAATTTAAACCAGCAAATAATAGAGCCTACTAGACTGGAGAATACACTAGACCTCATCTTCACTAACAATGATGATCTGATAAGAAATGTCACCATATCAAAAACAATATACTCAGATCACAACATAATTGAGGTTCAGACATGTATGCGTGGAGCCCCAGACCAACAAAATGAGACTAGTCACGAGGGAGCATTCACCAAATTCAACTTCAATAACAAAAACATAAAGTGGGACCAAGTAAACCAAATCCTAACCGATATAAGCTGGGAAGATATACTAAGCAACACAGACCCAAACTTATGCCTAGAACAGATTAACTCGGTGGCACTCGATGTATGCACAAGGCTTATTCCTCTAAGAAAAAGGAAGGAGTAGATGTAAAATAGAAAGAGACAGGCGCTCCCTTTACAGGCGACGGAAAAAGAATAACAGAGCGGCCTAAAAGAGGTCAATATATCTGAAATGCGCAGGGAGACACTGGTCAGAGAAATAGCAAGCATCGAACTTAAGCTAAAAGAATCCTTTAGGAGTCAGGAATCGCGGGAAGAACTAAAAGCCATAAATGAAATCGAAAGAAACCCAAAGTATTTCTTCTCCTATGCCAAATCAAAATCGAGAACAACGTCCAGTATTGGGCCCCTACTTAAACAAGATGGGTTCACACGATGACAGCAAGGAAATGAGTGAGCTACTCAAGTCCCAATATGACTCAGTTTTTAGCAAGCCGCTAACCAGACTGAGAGTCGAAGATCAAAATGAATTTTTTATGAGAGAGCCACAAAATTTGATTAACACAAGCCTATCCGATGTTATCCTGACGCCAAATGACTTCGAACAGGCGATAAATGACATGCCCATGCACTCTGCCCCAGGGCCAGACTCATGGAACTCTGTGTTCATCAAGAACTGCAAGAAGCCCTATCACGAGCCTTTTCCATCCTATGGAGAGGGAGCATGGACACGGGGGTCGTCCCTCAGTTACTAAAAACACAGACATAGCCCCCACTCCACAAAGGGGGCAGTAAAGCAACAGCAAAGAACTACAGACCAATAGCACTAACATCCCATATCATAAAAATCTTTGAAAGGGTCCTAAGAAGCAAGATCACCACCCATCTAGAAACCCATCAGTTACACAACCCAGGGCAACATGGGTTTAGAACAGGTCGCTCCTGTCTGTCTCAACTACTGGATCACTACGACAAGGTCCTAAATGCACTAGAAGACAAAAAGAATGCAGATGTAATATATACAGACTTTGCAAAAGCCTTCGACAAGTGTGACCATGGCGTAATAGCGCACAAAATGCGCGCTAAAGGAATAACAGGAAAAGTCGGTCGATGGATCTATAATTTCCTCACTAACAGAACACAGAGAGTAGTCGTCAACAGAGTAATGTCCGAGGCAGCTACGGTGAAAAGCTCTGTTCCACAAGGCACAGTACTAGCTCCCATCTTGTTCCTCATCCTCATATCGACATAGACAAGGATGTCAGCCACAGCACCGTGTCTTCCTTTGCAGATGACACCCGAATCTGCATGACAGTGTCTTCCATTGCAGACACTGCAAGGCTCCAGGCGGACATCAACCAAATCTTTCAGTGGGCTGCAGAAAACAATATGAAGTTCAACGATGAGAAATTTCAATTACTCAGATATGGTAAACATGAGGAAATTAAATCTTCATCAGAGTACAAAACAAATTCTGGCCACAAAATAGAGCGAAAACACCAACGTCAAAGACCTGGGAGTGATTATGTCGGAGGATCTCACCTTCAAGGACCATAACATTGTATCAATCGCATCTGCTAGAAAAATGACAGGATGGATAATGAGAACCTTCAAAACTAGGGAGGCCAAGCCATGATGACACTCTTCAGGTCACTTGTTTATCTAGGCTGGAATATTGCTGCACTCTAACAGCACCTTTCAAGGCAGGTGAAATTGCCGACCTAGAAAATGTACAGAGAACTTTCACGGCGCGCATAACGGAGATAAAACACCTCAATTACTGGGAGCGCTTGAGGTTTCTAAACCTGTATTCCCTGGAACGCAGGAGGGAGAGATACATGATTATATACACCTGGAAAATCCTAGAGGGACTAGTACCGAACTTGCACACGAAAATCACTCACTACGAAAGCAAAAGACTTGGCAGACGATGCACCATCCCCCCAATGAAAAGCAGGGGTGTCACTAGCACGTTAAGAGACCCTACAATAAGTGTCAGGGGCCCGAGACTGTTCAACTGCCTCCCAGCACACATAAGGGGGGTTACCAACAGACCCTGGCAGTCTTCAAGCTGGCACTGGACAAGCACCTAAAGTCAGTTCCTGATCAGCCGGGCTGTGGCTCGTACGTTGGTTTGCGTGCAGCCAGCAGCAACAGCCTGGTTGATCAGGCGCTGATCCACCAGGAGGCCTGGTCACAGACCGGGCCGCGGGGGCGTTGACCCCCGAAACTCTCTCCAGGTCTCCAGGTACTAAGAACAGAATACATGACACTTACCTTTATTGAAGATCTGGTGATGATTGATGGGATGTGAGGAGGGGAGAGTGTGGAAGTTATTGTTTAGAAGGGGAATCCCCTTCCATTAGGACTTGAGGTAGCAAGTCCTTTTCCGGTGTTACTTCCCTTCTTCTTTTAATGCCACTAGGACCAGCTTGAGTCACTGGACCTCTGTCGCACAACAAATCTGTCCATAGAGCTCTGTACCTCCCGTTCCTTGAAGACTTTCCTAAAATGGGTCAAAACATTGTCATTGTACAGGTTGCCAACACAGTTTGCAGTACGTGTGTCAGGGTGATTTTCATCCATAAAGGTTTGCAGTTCAGCCCACTTTGCACACATTTCCTTAATCTCTTTTTACAATTCCATACTAATTCTTGCCCTTTTTACCACAGGGATGGCACTAGAAGCTTTCTTAGGGTCCATGGTGACTTATTTTGCAGTTACAAGCACTAAAAACATTGGGATAATGTGAAATGTACCGAATGTATGTGTAGATGTGACTGCACTGGCTGGCTTGTAAACACTGGCGCTGAGGCCACAAGTGGGACACGTCCCTGACGAATCACATAAGGCGAGTTTTTATCGTGAGGCGAGGCAAAATTTTTGTTCAAATGCTTCGTATGGCGGATTTAACGTAACATGATGCATTCGTAAGGAGGGGGTCCACTGTATAATCACCGATTTCTTCTCTCCACTCCAGCGAGGACATATTTAGGATATTAAGGCATTCCCAGAGATCATTTACAGCTCTGTGGGTTGTAAATGATCTCTCTATTTGTTCCAGTTTTAATATCTCCCCTGCCCTGAACACGTGTTGTCAACACTGAACAATACCCTAAACAAGAGAGCATAGGCAGTTTGAATAGTGTCACCATTCATGCTATTTCTCTTGTTTTGAAAATCTATATTATCCCTCCCTGTCATATTCCTGCCTCCCATGACATATAGCCAACATAATTACGGCTAGGTCTTGCATGTATTCCTTTCATTCTAATTGATGATCCTCTTGGGTTTTGTAAAGTGACCATTTTGATTTATTCAGTCTTTCTATATCTTAGCAGCAGGAACTTATCAACGTTGAACATCATGCTGTTCTCCATTCACCACTGGATGACACTGCTTATATCTACTACAAATTTTCTACATTTTCCTCTAAGGTGACATGGTGTAATCTGCAAATGATGATACAAAGCTGTGGTGGGTGTTTTTACCAGTCTGCTATGAAGATAACAAACAGTAAAGGTGTCAGGACTGTGTCTTGGGGTACTGGGCTTTTTACCTCACTAATACTGGATTTTGCTCTGTCTCTCAGAAAGTTAAAAGTCCATCTGCCTACCTTCCCAGTTATGCCAGTGGCCCTTGTTTTGTGTGTGGTCACCCTGTGATCACATTTGTTAAATGCCTTTGCAAAATCCATGTATGCCATATCTGCATTTTGGTTTTCTTCCAATGCCTCTGTAATTCTGTCATTGTGGTTTAGAAATTGTGAGAAGCAGATTGTACTTTATCTTGATGTGGCATCACATCACTCTCCTGAAGATTTTTATGACATGGGATGTTAGGGCTTCTGCTCTGTAATTTTTAGCTTCCACTGTACTGCGACGGGCTGGAGTTTTGAGACTCTATAACCGCGGGTTCAATCCCGGCCGGGGGTATGGGATGGTTTCCCTAATGTACTCTTGGAATTATGTGTATTGGATTTAAGTACAGTAAGTCTGTGTTGCGAATAAGAAATTTTTTAAAGAACTTCAGAATGTGGCCTGTTACCATTTATTTCTTATGCAACAAGATTTTTGGATCCGAGTTATTTAAAGGTATTTTAGAGTCTAGGGGAAATAATTTCAACTGGAAACTCCATAGAATAATATTCAAATTTATTAAAGTATTTAAATACAATACTTTATCTTCTCTTTGTAGTTAATGTAACTTAATACTTTGTACAATAAATTTACCATATACATTTAGTTCAAAATCATAGAAATGTCACATTAATGAGGAAGTTTAATTATTCTTCCTGTAATTAAGTCTTCATTAACATTTCGTCTTTGTCTTAACAAGGACTGTAAACTCAAAATACAAAAGGTACAAGATTTAACAAGACCTTTGAATCTGGCCGTAAAGTATCTCTATGGATTACTGAACTGACCAAGAATATAGATATCAAAAGAATCTTTCAGAGCAATGAGGAACAAACTGAGTCAGCTCTAGAGTCCAATTCTCAAAACCATTCAAACTGTACACCGTAAGAGCCAGTATACGATCAGTTGTCAGGGCTAGAGCAGGGAGCAGACTGACTACTTGCCAGTCTGTTGACGCGTCGTCAGGTTGGATCAGCTGACCCAAACGTCAGCCAGCCGGACATAAACAATTGAACAATTCACCGGATGGTTCCGAGACTTAAACTCTATATACACAAGAAATCCTACCTAACAATAATAATAAAATAATAGTGATAATAATAACAAAATAGTGATAATACCATGGTATTTTTCATATATTAACAGATAATAATATAACGCCAAAATTCTCTATTTTAGCTATAAACGGGGACTTTCACGCTATAATATTAAGTGATGAACATATTCTCTTACAATAGTTAAATAACACAGGATGACCAGTTTCGAAGATATAACCCCCCCGTACGACAATAGGTCGCAGTAGGGAGTTTGCAAGCGTCCTTGGTAATATCTCCTTTATAGTAAGCGTCCTCTTGGTAAATAAGGCATGTAGTACAACGGAAGAATGGAGAAGAAAGAACTCGATGAGCATGGTTATTTGCCAGAGGATGAGCTTTTGGAACAATGGCCGGAAGAACTATCTGGAGTGGCTTCCATCACAATTCGAGAATAGGAGTCTCGGACATGACTGTCAGGGTCATCCATGTGGACTTAATACTTCGTCCCATCAACGAAACGGCTTTCATAGTCATACTGTCAATATAAAAGAAAATCATTAACAAAAATACAGTGGACCCCTGCATAACGTTTACCTCCGAATGCGACCAATTATGTAAGTGTATTTATGTAAGTGCGTTTGTACGTGTATGTTTGGGGGTCTGAAATGGACTAATCTACTTCACAATATTCCTTATGGGAACAAATTCGGTCAGTACTGGCACCTGAACATACTTCTGGAGTGAAAAAATATCGTTAACTGGGGGTCCACTGTATATAATATACATATAAATTAGGCTCTAAGAGTACTCATTTCTTAACTTTACATTTTAAGGTATACATTTTTTTTTTTTTCAGGGGCGAGAAAGGGCATTAGCAATTATGTTAAGGGATCCACTTAAGTGTTGAATACTAATCAGATAAGGTTGGATCCTAGCCCACCTGAGGATCCGGGTGTTCTTTGATTTCATAGAATTAATATAATTAAAGGGTTTGTGATCAGAAAATACCATAATTTTATGGGGGGAGGTTCCCAGATAAATGTCAAAATGTTCCAAAGATATTACTAGGGCAAGAGCTTCTTTCTCTACTGTGGCATAATTCTTTTGGTGACGTTTCAACTTTGAAGAAAAAATAAGATATAGGATGCAAAATATCAGTAGAGGGGGATTTCTGAAGTAACACCTCCCCCACAGCATAACCGCTCGCATCGATGTGTAAATAGAAGGGTTGATTAAAGTCAGGCTTTTCAATACGGGGTGACGAAAAAAGGGCAACCGCTTCAACAGATTAAAAGCTATTTCCACAATCTTTCGTCCAGCAAAACTTCATCTTACTACTGGTTAACTCAGTAAGAGGAGATGCAACCTGAGAAAAATTAGGACAGAAACGTCGATAATAACCAGTCATTCCAAGGAACCTCTGTATAGACTTTCTATCTTGAGGGATAGGAAACTCGGCAATGGCCCTAACTTTTACATCAACAGGATGTACCTTACCCTTACCTATACAAAAACCGAGGTATTTAATCTTGGCTTGTCCAAACTGAGACTTGGCTAAATTTATGGTGAAGTTGTACTTTTCTAACTTCTTAACCCTTTGAGGGTCGACAGGCCCTCTCCGAAACTCGTTCTCAGGGTCGGCCAAATTTAAAAAAAAAAAAAAATTATTTTCTCTTATGAAAAGATAGATAATCTTTTCCCGATCATAAAGACACCAAAAGTTTGAAATTTGATAGAAAACTTACGGAATTATGCTATCGCAAAGTTAGCGGTCTCGGCGATGTTTACGCATCGGCGATTTTGCCCTCTTTGAAGCCCATTTTCGGCCAATTTCGCTGTACTAGTCGACAAAAAAACATGAATATATGCTAGAAGAACTCCAATTTTTCTATCGAATGGGTGCATTGAAACCACCATTTATGAATTTCAACTATCAAGTACAGTGTCAGAATTTAGCAAATTTTGGCCAAACATTCCACAATTTCCAAAAGATGCCAATTTCCGATAGGGACCAGAATAAAACAGAAAGACATCCTGAGCACATAAAAATGAATTTCCTTAGTCATTCGTCACGTCTCAAGGGTCCTTTATATTTTTTTGCTTTCATTTTGAATTTTTTTCTCACAAAAAATATTAGATTTACTGTTATGCAGACTACTGATTAGTGTAAAAAATGGTTTTAAATATTATAGGTTACACTTGTGAAGAATTATTAGACTCGACAGTTGACGTGTATTGCACGCTTGGCACGATTTGTTTTACTTTTGAAGTTTGGTATAAAAATACGAACATTTCTGAATACTTTTGAGTCAATTTCAAGGCTCTTTCATTGTATAAACCAGCCAAAATATCTCCAATTTTCTGTAATATATCTTCCATTCATAAAATGGTATGACCAAGAAACTAGAATACAACTAAGATCCATACGAAAAAATTACTCTGCAAAGTCGCTGATTTATTCCAAAAAAATGGTAAAGTTTTTTTTTTCTCATTTTGCACTGTGGTGCTGCAGGATTTTTTTTAGACTGTTGCACATGACAAATAGACCATTCTTTCATATGAAGGCTACAGCTTTCTCCCATGTTTGAGGCCGGGGCAGCTGAAATTTATGCGTACTAGTACGTCAAAAACCCCCCTTACGCGTAAGATGTATAGTACGACGGAAAAACCCTCAATGGGTTAAATAAGGTTTCAGGCGAATTTAAATGTTCTCCCACTCATTGCTAATATAACAAGAATCATCTAGATATGCATCACTCCTTCTAAATCATTGGTCAGCAGTTTCATAAGGCGCTGAAAGGTTTAGAGGTCGTGTTACACAACCTGAAGGGCATAACACGATAATTGAATAATTTTCCGCCTTGTATAGTAAATGGGATATTTCTTGGGTCGCTGGGTAAGCGGCCACTTGGAAATAGCCCTAATAAATCCAGCGGGTGACATAGGCGGCTCTATACTCTGTCTATTAGTTCAATCATTACGGGGTTGTGGGAAACATCTGTACCGTGAGTGCATTTAACCTTACGCTAAACAGTGACACATTCTAGAAGTTCCAGCAGGGCTTGGGCAACTAATATAACAGGGCGAGTCCCACGGACTTTTACTCCGTTCTTTGAGTCAAGGGACAACAAAAATTACTTCATTTGTTTTATTGTTTCTTGTTTGAGTGGGACTTGCCCTATTAGGTGGCTGTTTGCAAGGCTTTGCTCCTTGTACATCTATGTCGTGAATTTCCCAATGGACACACTAGGGACGTCATCGAATAAAACCTCCTATCGTAAATATCAAAGTCTTTGATATCTTTTGCTTTCTTCAAATCATGGTCCATGAGAAGGTATCAAGAGATTGCAATTGTCCTCGGGAGAATTTTTTTTAACGTACTTTATCGCTTTAGAAGATGCTGGGCACAGACTTACATTTTTTCATTTCAGCTTAAGGAAGAACTGTCAAAATGGTAAATATAGGGGTGGTAAGCTTTAAGTTGGGTTTATGTCGATAAGTACGTTTTGCTTTTCTCTTCCTTGAGTTTGTAGTACATAATTTAACCTCAGTTAGTCGGTCAATCACTTCCAAAGGACCGTCTATCTAGGGTTGAGAGCGGTCCAGGTAAGAATTTATGTGCATCACAATTGTAACTGGGTTGAAGAAACGGAGAGCGTGTGTGTTGTCATAACAATGCTTCATTTGGGTTGGGCCTTAACTAAGTTTTTTTGAGGCTAATTCCACTCAGTAGTGACAAACTTGTTTGCATTAGTGTGTGAGTTGTTTTAAACGAGGGTTTTATGTTTTCCGGTCCATGAATCTTTTTAGTACGGCGAGGGGGGCTTACTTGGTGTCCGATGTCCGTATATATTAATTCACATGGACTAAACCCAGTGCTTTTCTTGATTCGCTTTCTTAAGGCGAACTAAGAGGAATGGTTTTCCTTCGTCCCAATCTCTGGAATTGGCTGCAGTACGCTCTATCATTGATTTTAATCTTTGATGAAATCTTCGAGGGCTCCTTTCGACTGAGGGTGATAAGCACAGAAAATACAGGGGATTAATTCCGAGGCGAGATAAGGGCATCACGATACTTAGAGGTAAAATTTGAACTTGATGGATTGGAATTTATTCGGGGAATCCCCACCTGTGAGAAAATTTTTTGCAAAGCTCGAACAATGATGCGAGAATTAATTTTTCTCATAGGGATAGAATTGGATATCGAGTAAATTAACGAAATCCATAATTGTAAACAGATATTGATTCCTTGTTTAGTCCTGGTTAAGACCAACACAATCTATTTATTAGGCGTGAGATGGGCTCACCACTACGGGGAGAATCGGAATGAGGGGAACTGGTGGAGGTGGTATAGCGAGGTTTGACGGGTCACTTGGCAGACTTGACAACGTTTTAGATTGTTTCCACAGTCTCCTTCATTTGGGCCAAATGAAAATGCTTGGCTATTTTGCCCAGCGTTTTCTTACTCCAAAGGACCTCCCTGGGGACTATGGTGGGCCGAAACTAATATCAAATTCTCTAAAGGTGCTAGGTAGCACTACTAGATGTTTACTTATTGGTAGACAGATGATCGTCGGAAGACAAAAGAGACTTTTCCTTTCTCATGAATATACCATTAGCAAGATTGTAACATTGTCCAGGTCTTGGGCATCATTCTTCTGTAATAGCTATCTTCTCGTAATATCTTCTTGGATGGATCAAGGATGATCCTTATTTAAATCTTTTTCGATAGCATTTTAATATCAGAATCTTGAAACGGTCTGATCATTAGGATATTTCAGATTTGAAGATCCGGGTTGTAAAGGATCGGCTCTGCCTTTCTTGCTCCGACTGCTATCTCTATGCCTCCTTAACAATAAAACGAGACTAAATCTTGCCTTCCTAAGGACTTCGGTTGAATTATGGATTTTGTGGCGTCTTGACATTGCTCTAGTTAAACAGTGGGAGGAAATAAGGTAGGAGCCTCTTTTCGAGCTTTCTATGGCTTAGTTAATGTCAGTAGAATTATCATAACTAGAGGCTCTCGGCTTATACCCGAGATAGTTAGATCATTGCCTATGAGTAAGTCAACGCTCTGAATAGGGAAAAAGTTTCACAGGATATAATATACCTACCGACACAGCCAGTATAGGTTGGTATTTGGATGTCATATCCTGTGAAGAAGCCTCTTTAATGTGCGTCCATGGACTTCTTATAAGACATCTAGCGTTGTGCGGAGTAATACATTACGCGGAAGTATGTCCAGACTTCAAAAAATGTTAAATAACTTCCAGTATCCACGGGAAAGGAATTACTTTCATAATTGAGTGCGTTATTTCAACTTTCACTTTAGCAAAAGTGGGACTCATAGCTGAGTAAATGATCTTTTTCTGAAACAGCTCTCTAGCATTGAGATCATCAGTATGATTATGTTTGTTCTTGTGTGAACATTGTTCGGACTAGGTTCAGTTTCTTTTTGACGTTGTCGATTGAAACGCTATATTACCTGAGTTGGGAAACGAAGTCGATAATTCCTGGTATCCCCTCTAGCCAATAACGTGTTTCTTAAATGCCCTTTTCTTATTACAATAAGTGCAGTTCAACCCATGTTATGCCTTAGTGGTTTTGATACTTTTCATTGTGTTAGATCTAAATTTATTATTATGGGGGGGGGGGCGGGTGGAAGGCATCATAGGAGGTTCGGGCAAGGATTCTGTATGCGACGCATCTCTGTAAGATTGGAATCGTCTTTCTTTAGGGGATTTTTAGTCTGTTTCCTTACTTTTTGTTTCGACATTCTATTGTTAGAGAATTTCATAAATTATCGGGAGAGCCGAGGCTGTTTTCTAGTATATTTACTATGGGGCAATAATCAAATACCTATGCAGTCTTCTGGTTAATTATTATAGAAATCTCATGCAGGATCAATTGGGGAAAGATTCCATAGATTTACAGTTAGTAGCTCTACACTTCTCTCTAAAAGGATTTTCTTTTCACGTGCAAATCTAACATACGGGATGAGTTGGCTGGCGTTTTTAAGGCTCTAAGGTTTTTTGCTAACTTACTGGGGGAGATTTAATAAGCCTCTAGGATAGCCTTAACAGATCATAATCCACATATTATCAAAGGTAACGTAGCCGAACAAACTTGAGCTTTTACAGTCAACGAAGTATGTAATAGGTTGCCAGTGTGTCGGGGGCCGCTCAGCAGTGCTGATTCTCAAAGACTTCAAAATAAGTATTCTAAATCTCCGTCATTAAACCTTGGAAACCATAGATGCAGTTTTTGTATATTGAAAGATTCATTTGAGGATTCAGTTTACATCTTTCACTCACATTACCTTGTGTTGTTTTGTTTTTCTTATATAGCGGAGCGTTTCCCTTTGAAAGTCTTTCTTCATTTTAATTTCGCTGAGACTCAATTTGAGCAGTCTGTAAAATAAATAGTTCTCTATTTCAAACTGATTTGAGAAATATGCCGATTGGTATCGAAAATGAGGGAATTGAAATGGGGTATGTGGGTATTCTTTGGACGTGCACCTTGGTGGGGTAGGCTGACCATTAATAGGAATTCCTCAGTAAAGGCGAATGCCAAACAGGGCTGCACCCTGCAATTACTTCATCTCTTTACTAGAGGCCAAAGCGGGGACCTAATCTATTGATTCATTTTCAAGTTCAACTTCTTTGAAATTGTTCTTTCTAAGACTTTGAATCTCGATGGTAGTTACTTGAGAAAACTAACTTTCAGAGTCAGAATCTCTGCTACTGATGGTTAGAGGCCCCTGGAAAATTTTGTTTTTAATTATTGCCTTAAGGTACTTGGCTGTGTAAGATTATCGTATGGTACTCCCAAATTTATGGGCTATCTGCAGCATGCGTTTGAGTTTCAAGGAAGTCCAGCTTTGACAATGTTAAATCTTCAAATCACTCTTTTAATGTGTTCTTCCATGATCAATCATTTGAAATTAAATAAAGATATTTCCCAGAATTAACTTTATATTGTTCTTTTGATCAATGTCTTAGACAACAGTGATCCCGGGACGGGTGGTACCCCATTTGTTGCGAATTAGAATTTTTTAAAGAAACTTCAAATGTGGGCTCTGTTACCATTTATTTCTTATGCAAACAAGATTTTTGGTCGTGTTATTTTAAAAGGTATTTTGGAGTTAGGGGAAAATAAATTTTAACTGGGATATTCCATAGAATAATATTCAAATTTATTAAAATATTTAAATACAATACTTTTTCTTCTCCTTTGTAGTTAATGTAATACTAATACGTTGTACAATTAATTTACCATATACATTTAGTTTTCAAAATCAAAGAAATGTACCATTAATAAGGAAGTTTACTTATTCTTCCTGTTTAAGTCTTCATTAACCATTTACGTCTTTGTGTCTTAAACTAGACTTGTAAACTCAAATTTACAAAGGTACATGATTTAACAAGACCTTTGAATTGGCCGTTAAAGTATCTTATGGATTACTGGAATGACAAGAATTAGATATCAAAAAGAAACTTTCAGAGCAATGAGGAAACAAATGATTCAGGCTCTAGAGTCAATTCTCAAAACCATTTCAAAAAACTGTACACCGTAAAAGAGCCAATATATTGTCAGTTGTCAGGGCTAGAGCAGGGAGCGTCTGTTGAAGCGTCGTCAGGTTGGATAGTGACCCAAAACGTCAGCAGCCGGACATTAAACATTTGCAACAATTCACGGTGTGGTTCGAGACTTATAAATCTATATTCACAAGAAATCTACCTAACAATAATAAAATAATAGTGATAATAATAACAAAATAGTGATAAGTACCATGGTATTTTTCATTATATTAGCAGTAATAATATTAAAAGCGAAAAGTTTCTATTTTAGTATTAACGGGGGGACTTTCACACTATAATATTTAGTGATGAACATATTCTCTTACAATAGTTAATATAATCAGGTATGACCAATTTCGAAGATATAAAACAGTCTGGAAGTAAATGGTATAAATACTGCACAATGGATAAAAACCACATAAGGCAGTATAAATGTGATCCTTTATTGACAACTTTTTGCCCCCACAGTGGCTTATTCAAGTCACTAACAGATCTGTTTGTGACTTGATTATAGCAACTATGTGGGCCCAAACCGTTGTCAATAAAGGATCACATTATATGCTTATGTGTTTATTTATTCCACAGTAAGTCTTTACTTAATGTCATTGATAGGCTTTTGGAAACTGCAACTTTAAGCAAAACGACATATAAGAAAACCAAGAGCTCTTCCTATATCCACACCTCGCTGTCCATTGTCAAATCTCTTTAAAATAATAGTTTTTCTTTTGATGTCGCCTTTTTTTTTTTTTGGTGGCATCCGACACCGGGAACTAAGGGTGCACAGTGCACCTTTAGCACTCATTGCAACAGGGTTAAATCAAGAAATAAATGTTTGCTAAGCAAAAATTGTAAGGTGGACCTTACCACCAGGCAGTCAAAAAAACAAGCAGATACGAGGGCTTTTGCTGAGCCAGTTTCAGACCACATCGTTTATTGTCATGTATTGTATGTTCTACATTGGTACCCCGAATCCCATACCCATCCATTACACCATAACGATATTATTTCAATCCAGAAGTCTGTTGGGGTGCAGTTATAGACGATTTGTTCCCATAAGCTATTATTTGTTGAATTAGATTAGTCCATTTCAGACCCTTAAAAAATACATACAAAAGCACTTACAAAAAATAAAACTTAAATATTGGGTCGAGTGGGGAGCTGATGTTATGGGGTGGTGTCCACTGTACTTTACAAATTTTTTATTTTTGTTTTACAATAATTTGTATTCATTCTTAATTTTTTCATCAGTGTACATTTGAGGACTACTGTATAATGTAAGCAAGCAGACGTTCATTTAACACAGGTTTGTCATGCTCGTTTTGGTTATAGAGGATTGAAGGAATTTTGCTTTACATATTTTTGTTTAAACACTTCGTAAATTAGTTTAACATGTTGCAGGAGGGGAAAAAAAAAAAATTTTGAGACGCCGGGTGCCCATGGGGCGGGATGGGCTATAGCCATTCCTGCCTGCATCAGCACCCTACCACCCTCCCAGTCTTCAGATCGGTTCTTAGTGTGTTGGACAAACTGTGCCAGTAGCCCGCTTTGTTTGTGTTTGTTATAGATAGATTACGTATTAATGCCACATATCTTAAATCTGCCAAGCAAAGTCATGGCACCAGTAGTCCAGAAATTATTGCTGAGAGTTGCACAGAAAAGGTTTATGCGTTGTTTAAGTCTTAGAATTAAACAAAGTAAAATAGAGATAGTATTATGACAAGAGATAGCTGTGCCGGAAAAATGAGTGTCATTTGTTACACAAAAATTGAAATGGGTAAATATGGTTTGTTGTGTATCTGACTGACCTTACTGACTGACTTGACTTAGTGACTGACTTGACTGACTTACTGAATATGACTTGACTGACGTAATGAATGACTTTTGACTGACTTATGAATGAATGATGACTTTGAATGGACTGGACTGACCGACTTGAATTACTGACTTGTGCTTATTGACTTATTGATCTTACTGGACTTGCACGACCTTATTGATTACTCGATTATGACTCACTTGACTTACTTACTTACTTGACTTATTGACTTTATGACTTGTTCGAATACTGACTTATTTGATTATTGACTTGCTTGACTTACTGACTTGACTGAATGGGAGCATGTGAATAACGTACCTGACTGAATAACTTACCTGACTGAATGACTTACTTGATGTTGACGGCAGTGAAGGGACTTGAGCTAGAGTTCGTCACAGCCACGCTAGCTGGAGGCCTATTTGCTAACCTTCCTATGGTGTAGAAATATACCTAGTTGGACGAATCTTATTGTGCCTAGCTGGTCCAGTGGCTAACGCGACGGTCTGGAGTTTTGAGACTCTCTGACGGGGTTCAAATCACGCCGCCGTGGTTTATGGTTTGACTTGATTGAATGGACATACTTGACTTGAATGCTTACTGAACTTGACTGATGAATTACTTACTTAATGACTGAATTGACTACTGAATGACTGACTGACTGACTTGGTGAATTACTGAATGATTGACTGACGTATTGAATGGCTTGATTTTTGTAAGGACTTGATTACTGACTTCTTGACTTACTGATTACTTGATTAAGAAGCTTACTTGACTCTTTTCTGACTGACTTGACTTACTGACTTATTGACTTACTGACTACTTGACTTACTGACTTGCTTTGTCTTAACTTGACTTATTGGACTTATGATTACTTGACTTTACTGACTTCTTGACTTACTGACTTATTGACTTACTGACTTTCTGACTTACTTGACTTTACTGACTTACTTGACTTACTGACTACTGACTTAATGACTTGACTGATTTTGCACACTCCAGTACAACATCAAACTTCAGGTACCAGAACCTGCTTACCAATCCACCTCAGCAAGTAGGGGCACAGCATAATCTCCACTGTCTCTTTACAAATCAATAACTAACACCAGCAACTCAAATTAAGTAAAAATAATACTCCGTGGACCCCGACATTCTATATTTAATCCGTTCCGAGAGCCATTGAATGTTTGAAAATATCGAAAGTCAAATTAATTTTCCCCCATAAGAAATAATGGAAATCAATTAATCTGTGCAAGACACAAAAGTATGAATTTTTTTTTTTTCCTCATGAATTATTAATGCAATAGAAAAAAAAATAATTACAATAACAACAATAACAATAGATTAATAATAGAATATTTGACACTTACCTTTAAATGAAGGATCTGGTGATGATTGATGGGGGATGGGAGGAGGGTAGAGTGTGGATGGTTGTTAGTGTTTTGAAGGGGAATCCCCTTCCAGAGGACTTGAACTGGCAGCCTCTTCATTTGCCTTACCACACTGTTTATGCCACTACGATTCTTAAATCTTCAAACCAACCTTTGCTGGCCTTAAAATTCATCACAATACCATAGTTGCAGGCATTATTTTACCAATCATTCATGCACTCGACCGCACTCCTTCTCGTACTTAGCATTTATCTCTTTTTCTTAATTTCAATAGTCATTAGCACCTTTTTTTCTCGGATGGGTTGGCACTAGAAGCTTTCTTAGGGCCCTTGGTTACTTATTTTTGCAGAAAACAAGCGCCAAAATCATGTGATAATATGGCCCTATGTACGAATGTATCCTTAGATGCGCGGTAAAACACTGGCACACCGTGCAGTTCTTCAGGCCACAAGTGGTCACGTCTCGTACGAAAATCGTATCGAATGTCGGGTATTCCATTGAATGTTGAGGCAAAATTTTTGCGTTAAAATGCATCGAATGTCGGATTTATGAATGTCGATGCCGTTGAATGTCGGGGGGGTCATGCATTATTTCTGTCATCTATACGGTTTATGTTTGCATTTGGAGTCTTAAGCAGTAAAAACAACATAATACATCACGACAATGAACTACAATTACATATTCCTTTTATTTCTGTAAGATCTGGATTTTTGGGGGCTCCTATTTTTCCCATAAGTTCTTCAGTTTGTCTGACATGGTTTCGTCTAACATGGAGCTTTCAGGAACGTAAACTACCGTTCGTGCTTAAACAACCAGTCTACTGTATTCATATTTTATATTTTAGAGAATTAACATTTAAGTTTTCATAAGGTATGTGGTTACTGTAGTTTAAATCACATTTAAAACACTCAGGTGTATAAAATAGGAGTGGGGATTGTATGCTTATGACTGTATGTCTCGTAGTGGTATTGTACTGACATTCCAAAAAAATTTTACTTGCAATTTATTTTATCACTAAAACTTGCAGTTTAATAACACACACTAACCCTTAAACGGTCCAAAGAGATTGACGTTCAAATTCGCAGTGCTACAAAAGCAGATCTACTTTTTTTTACATATTTTCAAATATAACAAAAAAAATGTAGATAAAAGTTTTTTACACGTTTTCAAATGTAAAACAAAAAAGATCTACATTTTTTTACATACTTTCAAATGTTGAAAAAACGTATATATACGTTTGGACCATTTAAGGGTTAATATAAACATAATGCTTATATAGGATAAAATTTATATGGTTTAGCTATTTAGTTCCATACCATGGTATTACAGTAGCTACATACAGTCGAACCTTGGTTGTTGATTGCATTACATGTTGAATAAATCTGTTTTTGAATGAGATGTTCGAGGAAAAAAAATATCCTGGTTTTCACACGTTCTCTTGGTTGTCAACGGACAGTTTTTCACGTGGAGGAGTTGGTGAAGGAGCATAGAACTGAACTTGCCACAGAAGAACTTCTAAAACTTCAGAAGGAGCAGCAACAAATTGCAGCAGAGCTGCTGTCATCAGAGGAAGAGAAGGGAAGGGATGATGTGCCCATTGTGCTTGTCAAGGAGATGTGTGCTAAATGGCATGAAGTGCAGGAGTTTGCTGAAAAATACCATCCAGATAAAGCAGTGGCCATCTAACATGTACAATGACAGTGTAATCTCTCAATTTACACAAGTGCTAAGACAAAGAACCAGTGAGCCAGGACAAGGTGTTAGTGGTGAAAAGAGACAAAGAAGAGAAACAACATTAGCTCTCCTCTGACAGGTAAGGGGCAGTTAAATTTTCATTTACTGTGCAGTGTATTTCATTAAATTTTCACTTAGTATTCATTTTTAGTTTCCGTGCTGTATAATTTTATACCTGGGAGTGATAGTGTCAGAGGATTTCGCCTTCAAAGACCACAATGTATCTACTGCATCTGCTAGGAAAATGATACGATGGATAATGAGAACCTTCAAAACTAGGGATGCCAAGCCCATGATGATTTTCTTCAAATCACTTGTTTTCTCTAGGCTGGAATACTGCTGTATGCTAACTGCCCCCTTCAAGGCAGGCAAAATTGCTGACCTGGGGTGTACAAAGAAATTTCATGGCATACATGAGTATGATAAGGCACCTAAATTACTGGAAACGGTTGAAGACCCTTGATTTGTATACCCTGGAATGCAGGCAAGAGAGATACATGATAATATACACTTGGAAAATCCTAGAGAGGTTAATACCAAACTCACACATGAAATTCACTCCCTATGAAAGCAAAAGACTCAGCAGGAGATGCAACATTTCCCCAATGAAAAGCAGGGGTACCACAAGTACACTGAGAGACAACAGAGTAAGTGTCTGGGGCCCAAGACTAATCAACTGCCTCCCAGCATACATAAAGGGGATTACCAGTAGACCCCTGGCTGTCTTCATGGAGCTGGACAGACACCTAAAGTCAGTACTTGACCAGCCAGGCTGTGGTTCGTACGTCAGTTTGTGTGTGGCCAGCAGTAACAGCCTGGTTGATCAGATTCTGATCCACCATGAGGCCTGGTCTCAGACCGGGCCATGAGGGCGTTGACTCCCAAAACCCTCTCCAGGTATGTAGTACATGTAGGTAGTACATTACAGTGGAACCCCGGTTTTCGTCTTTAACCTGTTCCAGAAGGTCGGCAGAAAACTGATTTGTACGAAAATTGAAGTAATACAGTGGACCCTCGGCTAACGAACGCATTGCATAACGTTAAATCCGCCTAATGAAGTGTTTGAGCGTAAAAATTTTGGCCCGCCTAACGATAAAAAACTTGCCCAACGTGATTAGTCCCGAGCCTGTCCGTCCAGCCTGAGTGCCTCAGCTGCCCTGCCGTCATTATTTACAAGCCAGGGTGGCTGGTTTCATGCATACATTCGATACATTTTGTATTATTCCATTGTTTATAGTGCTTGTAACTGCTAAATAAGCCACCATGGGCCCAAAGAAAGCTTCTAGTGCCAACCCTTTGGTAAAAAGGGTGAGAAATACTATCGAAATACTATCGTACCATGGTCAGCTGCTGCTGCACCACCATCAGCTGTTGCTGCACCACCATCAGCTGTTGCTGCACCACCATCAGCTGTACTACTCGAAGATGTGGAGAGACTGTTGTTGGTGTGGCATAATGAGAAACAACCCCAGAGGATTAGCCACCCAGGATAACCCAAGAAAGTCAGTGAGTCATTGAGGACTGTCTAACTTGCTTCCATTGGAGGCCTTAATCTTGTCCCCAAGGATGTGACCCACACCAGTCGACAAACACCAAGGTGAACAGGAAAAAATGCCTGGAACTAGTGCTCATATTGGTGAATTTAAGGCCAGCAAAGGTTGATTTGAGAGGTTTAAGAATCGTAGTGGCATACACAGTGTGATAAGGCATGACGAAGCTGAAAAATTCCAACCCCAACAAGTGTTCAACTGTGACGAAACAGGCCTGTTCTGGAAGAAAATGCCAAATAGGACCTACATTTACTCAGGAGGAAAAGGCACTCCCAGGACACAAGCCTAGGAAAGACAGGCCGACTTCTTTGTTTTGTTGTAATGCTAGTGGGGGATTGCAAAGTGAAGCCTTTACTCATGTATCACTCTGAAAATCCCAGAGTGTTCAAGAAAAAGTGTCTCATCCCTCATCAGTACTCTTCATTAAAGGTAAGTGTCATTTTTAACATTTGTTTATATAGTTATTGTGCATGTCTCATTGTTTTCTTTGTAGGGAAATGTATATTTCATGAAAAAAATTTTTTTTTTTAATACTTTTGGCTGTCTGGAACGGATTAATTTGATTTCCCATTTTTCTTGTGGGGAAATTAATTGGCTATGTAATTTTTTTAACGAGAGCGCTCTGGAACTGAAAATATCTTAGCGAGGGTCCACTGTTTTTCCCATAACATAATGTAAATCCAATTAATCCGTTTCGAACCAAAAAAAATTAAAAAAAAATACTTTATAGAGAATAACTATAGTTTTTAGTACAGAAAAAAATGAGAAAAAAATATAAACATTAAATGAAAGGGAAATAAATGACATTTAAATCATTTTTCCCTTTTTTTAAGACTTTTTGGGCATAGAAAGCGGGGGGAGGGAGAAGGGGAGGGGTTTTTTATCGTCCCACCATCCTCCCACCCTTTTCCCCATCATACCACCCTTTTCCCCCATCCTACCACCTCTTCCACCATCACTACCCCCCTCTGCCACCATCGCTCCCCACTATACTACCCCCCTTACCCCCATCACTCCCCCTCTCCCACCATCACTACCCCCCTCTTCGAGCCCCAAGACTGAGGTGGAGCATTAGCAGTGGTCCCAGGGCAGGCAGCAGACGTGTTGGTACAGGATTTTGTCAGATGTTTCGAAAACGGGGAAAAATTTGCGAAAAAAAATCGTCGAAACTGATTGTACGATAACGGACCCGGATGAAAAACGGGGTTCCCTGTATTATGTTATTATATTTTCTTTTGGGGTCTGGAAGTATTAATTTGTTTACATATCTTGGAAAAATTGTTGGTTTTTGTCGATTTTGGTTTTGAATTAAATCTCGCACGAGGGTTGGTAGCGAACCCCCAGGAATACTACCGTCCTGCCAGATGACTGTGAAACAGAAACCTGTAACTGATTTGCATGATGGTAGGATTGCTGGTTTCTTTTTCTGTCTCATAAACACGCTAGATAACAGGGATATCTTGCTACTCCTACTTACACTTTGGTCACACTTCACAGACACGCACATGCATATATATATACATACATCTAGGTTTTTCTCCTTTTTCTAAATAGCTCTTGTTCCTCTTTATTTCTTATATTGTCCATGGGGAAGTGGAAAAGAATCTTTCCTCCGTAAGCCATGCGTGTCGTATGAGGCGACTAAAATGCCGGGAGCAATGGGCTAGTAACCCCTTCTCCTGTAGACATTTACTAAAAAGAGAAGAAGAAAAAACTTTATAAAACTGGGATGCTTAAATGTGCGTGGATGTAGTGCGGATGACAAGAAACAGATGATTGCTGCTGTTATGAATGAAAAGAAGTCCTGGCCCTAAACGAAACAAAGCTGAAGAGGGTACCTGGAGTTTACCTGGAGAGAGTTTCGGGGGTCAACGCCCCCGCGGCCCGGTCTGTGACCAGGCCTCCTGGTGGATCAGCGCCTGATCAACCAGGCTGTTGCTGCTGGCTGCACGCAAACCAACGTACGAGCCACAGCCCGGCTGATCAGGAACTGACTTTAGGTGCTTGTCCAGTGCCAGCTTGAAGACTGCCAGGGGTCTGTTGGTAATCCCCCTTATGTGTGCTGGGAGGCAGTTGAACAGTCTCGGTCCCCTGACACTTATTGTATGGTCTCTTAACGTGCTAGTGACACCCTGCTTTTCATTGGGGGGATGGTGCATCGTCTGCCAAGTCTTTTGCTTTCGTAGTGAGTGATTTTCGTGTGCAAGTTCGGTACTAGTCCCTCTAGGATTTTCCAGGTGTATATAATCATGTATCTCTCCCTCCTGCGTTCCAGGGAATACAGGTTTAGAAACCTCAAGCGCTCCCAGTAATTGAGGTGTTTTATCTCCGTTATGCGCGCCGTGAAAGTTCTCTGTACATTTTCTAGGTCGGCAATTTCACCTGCCTTGAAAGGTGCTGTTAGAGTGCAGCAATATTCCAGCCTAGATAGAACAAGTGACCTGAAGAGTGTAGGGGAGTTTCGGTGGGGGGAAATAAATGGGATTAAATCTGGAGTATCTGAGAGAGTTAGAGCAAAGGAAGGGATAGCAGTAATGTTGAATGATCAGTTATGGAAGGAGAAAAGAGAATATGAATGTGTAAATTCAAGAATTATGTGGATTAAAGTAAAGGTTGGATGCGAGAAGTGGGTCATAATAAGCGTGTATGCACCTGGAGAAGAGAGGAATGCAGAGGAGAGAGAGAGATTTTGGGAGATGTTAAGTGAATGTATAGGAGCCTTTGAACCAAGTGAGAGAGTGATTGTGGTAGGGACATGAATGCTAAAGTAGGAGAAACTTTTAGAGAGGGTGTTGGTAGGTAAGTTTGGGGTGCCAGGTGTAAATGATAATGGGAAGCCCTTTGATTGAACTTTGTATAGAAAGGGGTTTAGTTATAGGTAATACATATTTTAAGAAAAAGAGGATAAATAAGTATACAAGATATGATGTAGGGCAAAATGACAGTAGTTTGTTGGATTATGTATTGGTAGATAAAAGACTGTTGAGTAGACTTCAGGATGTACATGTTTATAGAGGGGCCACAGATATATCAGATCACTTTCTAGTTGTAGCTACACTGAGAGTAAAAGGTAGATGGGATACAAGGAGAATAGAAGCATCAGGGAAGAGAGAGGTGAAGGTTTATAAACTAAAAGAGGAGGCAGTTAGGGTAAGATATAAACAGCTATTGGAGGATAGATGGGCTAATGAGAGCATAGGCAATGGGATTGAAGAGGTATGGGGTAGGTTTAAAAATGTAGTGTTAGAGTGTTCAGTAGAAGTTTGTGGTTATAGGAAAGTGGGTGCGGGAGGGAAGAGGAGCGATTGGTGGAATGATGATGTGAAGAGAGTAGTAAGGGAGAAAAAGTTAGCAAATGAGAAGTTTTTACAAAGTAGAAGTGATGCAAGGAGGGAAGAGTATATGGAGAAAAAGAGAGAGGTTAAGAGAGTGGTGAAGCAATGTAAAAAGAGAGCAAATGAGAGAGTGGGTGAGATGTTATCAACAAATTTTGTTGAAAATAAGAAAAAGTTTTGGAGTGAGATTAACAAGTTAAGAAAGCCTAGAGAACAAATGGATTTGTCAGTTAAAAATAGGAGAGGAGAGTTATTAAATGGAGAGTTAGAGGTTTTGGGAAGATGGAGGGAATATTTTGGGGAAAATTGTTAAAGTTGATGAAGATAGGGAAGCTGTGATTTCGTGTATGGGCAAGGAGGAACAACATTTTTGTAGGAGTGAGGAAGAGCCAGTTGGGAGTGTGGGGGAAGTTCGTGAGGCAGTAGGTAAAATGAAAGGGGGTTTAAGGCAGCCGGGATTGATGGGATAAAGATAGAAATGTTAAAAGCAGGTGGGGATATAGTTTTGGAGTGGTTGGTGCAATTATTAATAAATGTATGGAAGAGGGTAAGGTACCTAGGGATTGGCGGGAGAGCATGCATATTTTCCTTTGTATAAAGGCAAAGGGGAATAAAAGAGAGTGCAAAAATTATAGGGGGATAAGTCTGGTTGGTATACCTGGCAAAGTGTATGGTAGAGTTTTTTATTGAAAAAATTAAGAGTAAGACGGAGAATAGGATAGCAGATGAACAAGGACTTTAGGAAAAGGTAGGGGGTGTGTGGACCAGGTGTTACAGTGAAACATATAAGTGAACCCGTATTTTGATAAGGCTAAGAGGTCTTTGTGGCATTTATGGATTTGGAAAAAGGCGTATGACAGGGTGGATAGGGGGCAATGTGGCAGATGTTGAGGTGTATGGGTGTAGGAGGTAGGTTACTGAAAGCAGTGAAGAGTTTTTACGAGGATAGTGAGGCTCAAGTTTAGAGTATGTAGGAAAGAGGGGAAATTATTTCCCAGTAAAAGTAGGCCTTAGACAAGGAGTGTGATGTCACGTGGTTGTTTAATATATTATAGATGGGGTTTTAAGAGAAGTAAATGCGAGGGTCTTGGCAAGAGGCGTGGAGTTAGAAGATAAGAATCACACATTTAAAATGGGAGTTGTCACAGTTGCTCTTTGCTGATGACACTGTGCTCTTGGGAGATTCTGAAGAGAAGTTGCAGAGATTGGTGGATGAATTTGGTAGGGTGTGCAAAAGAAAATTGAAAGTGAATACAGGAAAGAGTAAGGTTATGAGGATAACAAAAAGATTAGGTGATGAAAGATTGGATATCAGATTGGAGGGAGAGAGTATGGAGGAGGTGAATGTATTCAGATATTTGGGAGTGGACGGGGTCAGCGGATGGGTCTATGAAAGATGAGGTGAATCATAGAATTGATGAGGGGAAAGGGTGAGTGTGCACTTAGGAGTCTGTGGAGACAAAGAACTTTGTCCTTGGAGGCAAAGAGGGGAATGTATGAGAGTATAGTTTTACCAACGCTCTTATATGGGTGTGAACCAGGGGGTGATGAATGTTGCAGCGAGGAGAAGGCTGGAGGCAGTGGAGATGTCATGTCTGAGAGCAATGTGTTGTGTGAATATAATGCAGAGAATTCGTAGTTTGGAAGTTAGCAGGAGGTGCGGGATTACCAAAACTGTTGTCCAGAGGGCTGTGGAAGGGTTGTTGAGGTGGTTCGGACATGTGGAGAGAATGGAGCAAAACAGAATAACTTCAAGAGTGTATCAGTCTGTAAATGGAAGGACGGCGGGGTAGGGGTCGGCCTAAGAAAGGTTGGAAGGAGGGGGTAAAGGAGGTTTTGTGTGCGAGGGGCTTGGACTTCCAGCAGGCATGCGTGAGTGTGTTTGATAGGAGTGAATGGAGACAAATGGTTTTTAATACTTGACGTGCTGTTGGAGTGTGAGCAAAGTAACATTTATGAAGGGGTTCAGGGAAACCGGCAGGCCGGACTTGAGTCCTGGAGATGGGAAGTACAGTGCCTGCACTCTGAAGGAGGGGTGTTAATGTTGCAGTTTAAAAACTGTAGTGTAAAGCACCCTTCTGGCAAGACAGTGATGGAGTGAATGATGGTGAAAGTTTTTCTTTTTCGGGCCACCCTGCCTTGGTGGGAATTGGCCAGTGTGATAATACAAAAAAAAAAAAAAATGAATTAAATTAAAAAAACGAGGTTCCATTGTATAAATAAGTTGTCATTGGAGTTTAAAATTTATAATACAACCTCTTCTCACTTAGTGATGTACTTGTTTACAATGACTCGGACGTAGGACGAGCTCTCTGGCCAGTATGCATACCTAAATAATGTATATTAGAGCTGATTTCCTCTATTCTGTTTATTACAATATACAGTACAGTACTGTATAAATATTTAAAAATATACTAAAAATGTTATAAATAGTGTAAAGGTGGCAGTAAAACATTATCAAAGATGCTTGACACAAACCCACTACCATTATATATAGTATGCTCCTTGCTTAGCAATGAATTCGTTTATCGACGTGGTCTTCGGAATGGAACTCCGTCGTTAAGTGAGGAGAGGCTGTATTGCATCTATGATGGTCATTATTGATTCACAAATGTGACTTTCTGTGATAACCCAAATATCCTTAAAATTCTTTGAAAGGATTTAAACTCGTCTGTTTCATAAGCTATTGTAGCTTACATTGAATCATAATTAAACACTGTATACTCTAGATACCCCTAATCATTACAGCTGCAGATTGTAGTCACTTCTAAGTTCCGTATGCAATGAGTCACTATAATAAAACTGTGTGTGTATTTTTGGGGGTGGGGGTCAACACCCCCATGGCCCGGTCTGTGACCAGGCCTCGCGGTGGATCAGGGCTTGATCAACCAAGCTGTCACTGCTGGCTGCATATAAACCAACATACGAATCACAGCCTGGCTGGTCACGTGCTGACATTAGGTGCCTGCCCAGCTCCTTGAAGACTGCCAGGGCTCTATAGGTAATCCCCCTTATGTATGCTGAGGCAGCTGAACAGTTTTGGGCACCCTGACATTTATTGTGTTGTCTCTTAGTGTACTTGTGGTGCCCGTTTTTCATCAGGGGAATGTTGCATCTCTTACCGAGTCTTGCATTCATGGGGATTGATTTTCATGTGTAGATTTGGGACTAGTCCCTCTAGGATTTCCTGAGTGTTTAATTGGAGATGTCTTTTTTTGTCAGTGCTCCAGGGAGTGCAAATCATGGAACTTCAACTGTTCCCCAGTAATTTAGGTGCTTTATCGTACTTGTACGTGCCGTGAAAGTTCTCTGCATATTCTCCTGGTCTGCAGTTTCGCCTGCCTTGAAATGGGCCATTAGTGTACAGCAATATTCCAACCTAGAAAGAACAAATGATTTGAAGAAAATCATCATGGGCTTGGCATCTCCTGTTTTGAAGGTTCTTTAAGTGAGATTCTCTGACATTATCACTCCCAGGTCCTTCACATTAGTTTTTTTCACTATTGTGTGGTTGGAATTTGTTTTGTACTTCAATCTAGTTTTCATAAGAACATAAGAATGGAGGAACACTACAGAAGGCCTACTGGCCCATACAAGGCAAGTCCTTATCAAAACCACCCCTACCCTAAACTACCCAGGAATTTACACCCGTATCCATGACAGCAATCAGACCCAGCCCCTCCCACTTGTATATTTGTCCAATCTCTTTTTAAAGCTACCCAAGTTCCTAGCCACGATCACCCTACTTGGAAGACCGTACCACACATCCACAACTCTGTTTGAAAACAAGTACTTACCTGTGTCCTTTCTAAATCTAAATTTATCTAACTTAAATCCATTATTTCTGGTTCTTACCTGGTTTAACACCCTCAGTACTTTATTAATATCACCTTTGTTTATCCCCATCATCCACTTATACTTCCTTGAGTGTTTCATAGCACAGTAATTGAAATTTGGCTTCATAGTAAACAGACTTTACTCTGTTTACTATTACTCTTTGTGTTCTGTTTGCTAGGAAGTTATAGATCCATCTACCCACTGTTCTTGTTATTCCTTCATCATTAATTTTGTGTGCTATTACACCATAATCGCACTTGTCGAAGACACTTGCAAAGTTTGTGTATATTACATCTGCATTTTGTTTGTCTTCCAGAGCATCCAAGATCATGTCATAATGGTCCAGTGGTTGTTTAGAGGCAAGAGCGACTTGCTCTAAACCCTGGGTTGTGCAAATGATGGGTTTCCAAGTGGTTGGCATTCTTACTTCTTAGAACTCTTTCAAGGATTTTTATGATGTGGGACATAGTGCTGTTGGTCTGTAATTCTTTGCAATTGCTTTACTGCCATTTTTATGGAGTGGGGCTATGTCTGTTGTTTTTAGTGACTGTGGGATGACCTGTGTCTATTCTTCCTCTCCATAGAATATTTAAGGTACATGAAGGGGTTTCTTGCGGTTTGTTTGGGTAGAATTTTCAGAGGGGCACAAAAAATTGATTTTAGGCGTGATATACCATCCCCCAAACTTGGATAGAGACCAAGAAAGACTACTGTAGGAGGAAATTGTTAAGGCCACAAGGCACGATAATGTTGTAATTCTAGGAGACTTTAACTATAGTCAGATTGACTGGATTTTTTTGACAGGGAATTTGGAATCTAATGACTTTTAAGAAGTAGTTCAGGAATGTTTTTTGAAGCAGTTTGTGACAGAGCCTACAAGGGGTAATAACCTGCTTGACTTGGTTCTGGCAAACAAGGAATCACTTGTTAATAATTTAGAAATTTCAGAGGAACTTGTTGCTAGCAACCACAAATCAATTACCTTTAGCATTGAATGGTAGTATGACATTAGGGATAACTCAGTAACAGTCCCAGATTTTTGCTTAGCAGATTACAATGGGCTTAGAGAACACTTACCTGTTGACTGGGGTAATGAAGAGAGCTATCAGTATGAGAGTTTTCTAAACACTATACATACTACCCAAAAAACATTTATCCCGTATAAAGAAATTAGATCGAAAAGAAATGACCCAAAATGGGTGAATAATTGGCTCAAATATCTTTTAGGACAGAAAAAAGGAATTTATAGGCACATCAAAAGAGGTGAGGGTCATTTTATGAATCAGTATATTGACATTAAGAGGGACATTAAAAAGGGGATATGAAAAGCTAAACTTTTTTTTTTTTTTTTCAACAAGTCGGCCGTCTCCCACCGAGGCAGGGTGACCCAAAAAAAGAAAGAAAATCCCCAAAAAGAAAATACTTTCATCATCATTCAACATTCAACGTGACTATGAAATTAAAGTTGCTAGGGATTTGTAAACTAACCCGAAAAGTTTTTTCCAGGTTTATAGAACAAAAGTTAGAGGTAAGATAGGTCCCCTTTAAAATAACTCTGGGCATCTTACTGACAAGGAGAATGAAATGTGCTCTATTCTTAATAACTATTTTCTCTCAGTTTTCACTCAGGAGGACACTAACAATATCCCAGTAATAAAGTTTTATAGTGGGCATGAAGATGACAAATTATGCAATATCATAGTCACTAGCAAAATGGTTATCAAACAGATAGACTGACTGAAGCAAAATAAATCCCCTGGCCCTGATGAACTTTTTTCCAGGATTCTTAAAGAGTGTAAAATGGAACTTTGTGAACCATTGACTGATATTTTTAATATTTCTCTTCAAACAGGTGTAGTGTCTGATATGTGGAAGATGGCTAATGTAATTCCTATTTTTAACCCTTTGAGGGTTTTCGTCGTACTAGTACGTCTTACGCGTAGGGGTTTTTGACGTACTAGTACTCATAAATTCTAGCGACCTCAAATCTAGTGGGAGAAAGCTGGTAGGCCTTCATATGAAAGAATGGGTCTATGTGGTCAGTGTGCACAGTCTAAAAAAAATCCTGCAGCACACGGTGCATAATGAGAAAAAAAAAACTTTTTCCATTTTTTTTTAATAAATCAGCGACTTTGCAGTGTATTTTCGTATGGTATTTATTGTTGTATTCTAGTTTTCTTGGTCTCATTTTATAGAATGGAAGACATATTACTGAAATTGAGATGATTTTGACTGGTTTTACAATGAAAGGTGCCTTGAAATTGAGCTCAAAGTAGCAGAAATGTTCGATTTTTACCAAACTTCAAAAGTAAACAAATCGTGCCAAGCGTGCAATACACGTCAACTGGTGAGTCTAATATTCTTTCACAAGTGCACCAATAATATTTATACCATTTTTTACACTAACGCAGTAGTCTGCATAACAGTAAATCTTATATTTTTTGTGAGAATAAAAATTCAAAGTGGAAAGCAAAAGAATATAAGAGGGGCCTTGAGACGTGACTAATGACTAGAGGAAATGTCATTTTAGTGCCAGGAATGTCTTTCTTGTTTATTCTGGACCCTATTCCGAAATTGGCATCTTTTGAAATTTGTGTGAAATTGGCAAAATTGCTAAATTCTGACCACTGTACTGGATAGTTGAATTTATAAATGGGTGGTTTCTTGCACCCATTCGATAGAAAAAATGGAGTTCTAGCGAAATATTCATGTTTTTTGTCGACTAGTACAGTGAAATTGGCCGAAAATGGGGCTCAAAGTGGGCAAAATCGCCGATCCGTAAACATCGCCGAGACCGCTAACTTTGCGAGAGCATAATTCCGTAAGTTTTCTATCAAATTTCAAACTTTTGGTGTCGTTATGATCGGGAAAAGATTCTCTATCTTTTCATAAGAGAAAATAATTTTTTTTTTTTTTTAAATTTGGCCGACCCTGAGAACGAGTTTCGGAGAGGGCCTGTCGACCCTCAAAGGGTTAAAGCAGGGGACAAGTCGTTACCGTCAAATTACTGCCCAATAAGCCTGACCTCAATTGTAGGCAAATTACTAGAGTCAATTATAGCTGATAATATAAGAAGCCATCTGGATAAGCATAGCTTGACTAATGATACTCAGCATGGATTCACGAGGGGCCGTTCCTGCCTAACTAATTTATTAACCTTCTTTAGTAAAGCTTTTGAGGCCGTTGATCATGGTAAAGAATTCGATATTATTTATTTAGATTTAAGTAAGGCTTTTGATAGAGTACCTCATCAGAGACACGTAAAGAAAGTGGCAGCTTATGGCATTGGGGGAAAAGTGCTGTCATGGATTGAGTCATGGCTCACTAATTGGAAGCAGACAGTATGTTAAATGGGGTTAAATCTGAGTGGGGATCTGTAACAAGTGGCGTACCACAGGGATCAGTTTTAGGCCCGTTGTTGTTTATAATATACATGTATATCAATGACCTTGATGGGGTATTACTAGTGATATGAGCAAATTTGCCGATGACACAAAGATAGGTAGGATAATTGATTCAAACGTAGATGTTAGGGAACTCCAGGAGGATTTAGACAAACTCTATTCTTGGTCAGAAAAGTTGCAGATGCAGTTCAATGTAGAGAAATGCAAGGTTCTGAAGCTCGGGAGTGTCCATAACCCTAGCACTTATAAGTTATATAATGTAGAACTTAGCCGTACAGATTGCGAAAAGGACTTGGGGGTTATGGTAAGCAGCAACCTTAAACCAAGACATAAATGCCTAAGCATACGTGTTAAGGCAAATAGATTATTGGGATTTATATCAAGAAGTGTAGGCAACAGAAGTCCAGAGGTTATACTGCAGCTTTATACATCATTAGTAAGGCCTCACCTAGATTATGCAGCTCAGTTCTGGTCTCAATATTACAGAATGGATATAAATTCGTTAGAAAACATTCAGCAAAGAATGACTAAATTAATACATAGCATTAGAAATCTTCCGTACAAAGAACGATTGAAGACTCTTGAACTACATTCACTTGTAAGATGAAGAATGAGGGGAGACATGATTGAAGTGTACAAGTAGAAGATGGGTATTAACAAAGGGGATATAAATAAGATCTTGAGGATATCTCTCCAAGAGAGAACCCCCAATAATGGATTCAAATTGGACAAGTTTAGATTTAGAAAGGATATAGGAAAGTATTGGTTTATAAATAGGATAGTTGATGAGTGGAACAGTCTACCTAGTTGGGTTATTGAGGCTAAAACCTTGGGTAGTTTCAAATTTAGGTTGGATAAATACATGAGCGAGAGAGGTTGGATTTGAGTGGGACTTGCATATGAGAGTGGATAGTGTTATCAGAGCTTATTTCTTGGGTAGCATTGAAAATTGGGTTGAGCAAATGTTTTGTTATTGGGATGGATTGTAAAGGACCTGCCTAGTATGGGCCAACAGGCCTGCTGCAGAGATGATCCTTTCTTATGTTCTTGATGAACATGGAATTTCACAAGTCTGGGCCTGGGGCAGAGTGCATGGGCATGTCATTTATTGCTTTTTGAAAGACCTGTGGTTGAAGGATATCAGAAATCCTAAATTAACCAAATTTTGAGTGTCATAAAAAAATAAATTTTGTTTGTTGACCCTTAGTCTGATTAATGGCTCACTAAATGCAGTCATATTGGGCCTTCAGTATCTCACTTACTTCTTTGCTGTCATCTGTGTAAGTCCCATCTCGTTTAAGCAGGGGCCCAATACTAGATGTGGTTTGTGCCCTAGATTTGGCATAAGAAAAGTTTTTTAATTTCATTTATTGCTTTAAGTTCTTCCTGTGTTTGTTGGCTCCTGTATGTTTCCTTAAGCTTAAGTTCAACGTTTTCTATTTTTCTGGCCAGTGCCTCTTTTCATATTTCAGATATACTACTGACCCCCTTGAGCAGCTCTGTGTTTCTTCACCTTTGCCTATGGAGGGAGTCTCTCTCTTTCTAGTTTACATCTTCTCTTCTTTTTACTTAAAGGATTGTGCCCTAAGCATACCTCAAGTGGCAGTTAATTCTTTCTAGGCAAAGGTTCAGATCTGTGTTGTTTAGGATATTTTCCCAGCTTGTTTCATTTATGACATGGTTGATTTAATTCCACTATGTTTTTGTTATTGAGGTTGAATTTGGTGAAGGCACCCTCATAACTGATCTCATTTTACTGGTCAGGAGCCCTGTGCATACATGCCTGTACTTCTGTTATGTTGTGATTTGAGTGTATTGTCTTTGATACTGTTATATTTTGTATCAGGTCATCATTATTAGAGAAGGTGATGTTAAGAGTAGTCTCCAGTCTTGTTGGCTTCACTCTTTGATGGCTTAAGGTGAATTTGTTACTGAAATGTAATAGCTCGTGTGTGTGTGTGTTGTGTGTGTGTGTTGTGTGTGTGTTGTGTGTGTGTGTGTGTGTGTGTGTGTGTATGTGTGTGTGTGTGTGTGTGTGTGTGTGTGTGTGTGTGTACGTATCACCTAATTGTGGTTGCAGGGGTCAAGACTCAGCTCCTGGCCCTGCCTCTTCACTGATCGCTACTAGTGTGTGTGTGTGTGTGTGTGTGTGTGTGTGTGTGTGTGTGTGTGTGTGTGTGTGTGTGTGTGTATGAATGAATGAGAACGGGAATTTTCATCTGAGCTGCCTCCTGGGGTTATGTGATGTAACATTACAGACACTCCTCACTTAATGACCTACCTGTTTAATGACCGCACGGACTTACGACCAGCTCTCCAAGCAGCTGGCATTGAACACTACACGAGAACTTTGGTCATGGAAACTTACTAACCTGCTTAATTTAGATGTTGAAGTGGAAGTATTGAATTAATGGAATATGTCGAGGGAGGGCTAACTAACAAAGATTTAATATGTGGAAAAAGACACTTTTGTACAGTTCAGGACATTTATTAAAGGAAATGTTTCGCCACGAGTGGCTTCTTCAGTCCTAATACAGAGAAGAAGCCACTCGTTGTGAAACGTTTCCTTTAATAAATGTCCTGAACTGTACATAAGTGTCTTTTTCCACATCTTGTCGGTATCACCATACCATTTCCTCAAAGATTTAATAGTTTGAAGTGCAGCAGCACTTGGAAGAGGAAAAAATGGAAGTACGTACAGAAGTAGTTCACCGTAAAGGGGTTAGCGGGTGTATTCTCAGAAGTGAATGCAGCTGTATTAGAACTAGAGGTAATGGACCCAAATGTTGAACGGTTTACTTAAGTGGAATGCAAATGGATGAACTTTCATGATGCTGTCATGAAATTTATGAAGAAAAAAGGAAAATTACAAAGCAGACCACACTAATGGGATTCTTCCTAGACATCTACCCCTACAAATCCTTCCATTAGTGTCATCCTTCCATTAGTGTCATCATTAGCCTTCATCTCCCTTACCCGGGCCCTCTACAGCTTCTGATAATCCTGTTGATAACTCCGATGATGCTTCTTTTCACTTATTGACCAGTTCGCTTAACAACCTAGACATAGGAATAGAACTCGGTTGTTAAGTCAGGAGTGCTTGTATGTATTTGCAACATTCCTCCATTTTAGGTGTCTTAAGTTGAAATCACCCAGCAAGCAAGGAGTTTGGGAGATTTCCCCGCATAATAGTCATTTTCAAAAGCGTTCGTGAATTGTTGGGGAAGTTGTATCTGGAGACTTATATAAATCACAATAACAAGGTTTTGGTTTTCAGTCTTTCATCAAAACTTCAACTACATCATTTGTGGTGTTTAGTAGTTTCCGAGTAAATGACAACTATACATACAGGCCAAGGCTCATTTTGCCTGTTTTTTTTTTCTGTCATTCTGAATAAGTTAAATCTGAGATCCATATTTTTGTTGTGAAATGATCCTTTGTGTGGGGTCTCTGTGTAAGCTGGCAAGGAATTGCATTTGAACTCTAGAGCAGTTTCCCCATTAATGAAAGGGTGGCTTGTTTGTTGAGGGCTTTAGACCCCTGTATATTTGCAAAATAAACGTATTGATGGTATGAAGGGGGGCTTTATTTTGCTGGAACTAAACATTGTTTCTGGTGTGAGGCCAGTTTTCTTTATTCGTCCGGGCACTAAAAAATCTTTCTCTGTAGTGTTTTAAAAACTTCCCGGTTTGTTTCCCAGGTCTGGGTGGTCTGTACCTTCTTGACCGATCGACTGCTCGTATCTGGAAAAACTCACATGTGGATGCACTCGTTAGTAGAGGTTCCACTGTATTCCAACCTAACCACTCTGTAATCTGGCAAACTTACTAATCCAGCACACAACAGGTCCCAGTGATGCCGGATTAGTTATGGCCGACCTGTATTACAAAACTTATCATGTAGTGGTGGCATCTGATTACAAGGAAGGAACTACTGTACTCTTAATGAGTTATTTCAGACTAGTTTTGCATCAGGTACTTGAGCAGATAATATAGACACAACAAGGAAGAATGAAAGATAATCTCTCATTTCCAGATAATAGCATAAAAACTAAGAAATTGGGTCTTCACTTCCTGCTCCCAAAGGCTTTTTTTTTTTTATATAAATCTAGATGTTTTATGTATACTATAATTTAGTGCACTTCTACCATAACAAATTCCTATAAAAATTAAAAAAAAAAAAAAAATAGCCCTTCAGGAAGGTTCCTTGATGCTGGTGAGGTACTCTTGGTCTAAAGAATTGAACCTGTGCTTGCCTTGGATCAAACCTGTATGTCTCCCATTCTCAAAGTGCTGTGTGACCCCCCCTGTTAATGTAATATGTAATATAAAAAGCATTAACAAAAAAACATTACTTTGGCAGAAGTTCAGAAGGTAAAAAAACAGCTTCATTCATCATCCTTGTTAATTAATAATTCCCACTATAAGTAGTCTCTTCAAAGAAGAAATAGTGATCATTCCTGGTAAGAGGACATCACTTCTGATGTTCTCTTACCTGGTCTCTCCCTGACGAGAATACAGGAGGTTCTCGCTCTAGAGCGCTTCATTTTACGGCATTTCGCAAATGCAGTGGTTTTAACTTATATACATTCTTCATTTATTCAGACTTCCTATAATAAATATATTCACCACTTGCTATAAGCTAAGGACGAAATTATTTTAAGGTAAGTAATGTGCCCCGTGGTCTGGTAGCTAAAGCTCTCGCTTCACACGGCGAGGGCCCAGGTTCGATTCTCGGCGAGGGTAGAAACATTGGGCATGTTTCTTTACAACAGTTGTCTATGTTCCCCATCAGCAAATGAGTACCTTGGTGTTAGTCGACTAGTGTGGGTTGCATCCTGGGACAAAACTGGCCTAATTTGCCCGAAATGCTCTACATAACAAGCGGCTTTCTATATAGTAGTATGTCACTGATGTCAGCTAGGCCTGTATACCTTGTACATGTACTTGTAGAAATAAAGATATGACTATAATTTTTAAAGGGGTGAACTGGTAAGCCAGCAGAAGGCCTCAGTCAGATGACCAAAAGCTCCACCAGCGGGTCATCATACAAGTCGGGAAACATTTGTCCTTTTTCCTGACAAACCTTACCTAACCTCCTAAATCCAGGACAGAATAACAAAGAGACATTAAAGAATCTAATAATTCAACTTTATATCAGAGAATGATTCATAAAATTTCCATTTAAAGAGATTGAATGTAGCTCCAACATGTCAAGTTCACAATATAAGTAAAAAAATTGCCTTAGGGTCATTTTTCTACCATTTATAGGTGTAGAAATTACTTACCCTGTATGATAATGCACTGTATTTTGACCTGTACTGAATTCTAGCATAATACAATACACCCACAAAAATTCAGACCAACACAATTGTGTAAAATGGATTTTGTGTATTGACCTTTATTTTTCAGTTTTATATGCAGGATGCGTTTAATAAATTTACACTTTGTTAGCAAATCCTTCTGGCAGGTTAATATCTCCTCCCATTAAGTAATTCCTCATGGGTGCTAGCTACTGCATACCAGTATTACATCATGAGCTGTTCACTGATTCTTGTTGATGCATTAGGTGCCTCCCAAATTAAGTGTCGTTACTATGCTACATTAATGCATGGTTACATTATTATACTGCCATTCATAGTTTTCCGTAATTCTTTTTTTTATGTTGATGCAAGTGATCTATTGTTTCCTTATGGAATTTGAAAAAAGACCAGAAACAGAGTTCAGGCTTTTCGGGACAGAGGCTGCAAACCTTCCTCAGGAAGAAGGACCTCAGGGTGAGGATAGTTTTGGGCTTATTTCCCGAGGCGCAGATCAGTGGAACAACCTTTGCAGGAAATGAACATCTGACAAATTTACAGATGGCGTTCAGGAACCTTAAAGGGTCATATACAACACTATATATATGGCGTATGTCAGATTCATCTTGGGGTCTGCAGCACCACTGGCAGTATGAAACCCCCACATGATAAAGCGTGCCGAGATGGGAACATTGCAGATGTTTGCAACAAAACTAATCCTGGGGCTAAAGGAAATTATCTATGAGGAGAGACTAAAGAAACTAAACCTGATGACATTAAACAACAAAAAGACTAGAGGTAACATGATGATGTACAAAATACCTAGAGGAAATGATAAGGTGGACTGGGAGTCTGGGACAGACTGTTAGAAAGGCAGGAATCGGGTACACGAGGGCACAGTTGGAAGTTACACACACATGAATTGCAGGTATGTTAGGAAATGTGTTTTAAGTCTTAAAGTGGTCAGGAAGTGAAATGACAGTGAAGTGGTAGATGCAGGATACATACATAGTTTTAAGAATAGGCATGATAGGGCATACACAACCAGGAGAAAGGAAATCTAGGAGGCCTGGTCACAGACCGGGCCGCGGGGGCGTTGACCCCCGGAACTCTCTCCAGGTAAACTCCAGGTAACAGCCAGTGGAGAAACTGGGTCAGGAGCTGAGATCGACCCTTAAAGACTAAGTCGGTCATGCACTCGACAGGGCCGAATATACAGCAGCCAAGTTCACAATCAATACTAGTGAAATCAGGGGTATTTACACTAGGGGCCATACCAGGTAGTACATCGACGGTAGTAGCGCTCTTGCGCTACCCCCCCACAGAAAGGGGGGGGGGTAGCGCAAGAGCATATGGATACACAAAAGACCTAGGAACTAGGCCCTCAAAAGGATTACCTAGTACATCAGGATTTGCTTAATATGTATAGTATCTTATTTTCGTTAATAAGATACCTTGATATACCACATACGTTATTATACTGTCTATTTCTGTATCCTTCAATAATTGGACAATTAAGCAGATGGTATTCAAGATAGTGACCATAGGGCTGGCCATATACTTTGCATTTGATCTGATCATCTGTCAACCAAACTGCCAGAAATGTATTTAACCAGGTCTTAGCCTGGCTGCTACAACATAGTCTCTTCACCTTGCATGTTGCTTCGTAAACGTACTTGCCTAGGTTCACGTTAGAGTGGGGTGGTTCTAGAGCTACTCAGGCTTCTAGCTGGAGTCTTATAACATTCAGTTTTACTACTTACGTCTCTTTCAATATTATTCCTAATGCTAGACACACATACACCAAAGTTATATTCTGTATTTTCCTTCAGGGTACTTTTTTTTTTTTTTTTAGCTAACGTATCAGCTTTATCATGGAATAATTCATGCGTGATGGGATCCATAACAGTTGTACATTAATACTTTTTCCCGAATTTTTGAATACGTATCTATATCTGGCTGCTCTAGTAAGTATGTTGTTAATCATTATGCAAGTCGAGAGCCTTTATTGATGACATAGAATCAGTAATTATCACTGAAGTTATAAGTTAACTTTAGCGTCATTAGGATGGGAGACAATTTAGTTTGCGGTGTAGACGCCCAGTTAATTCTAATGCCTACCTCAGCAAAGTTCTATCGTTCTTAACTAGGGAGGTGGCAGCAAGAGCAGTTGCAACCCTGCCAGTAACTCTTACTTAGATCCAGCAGTATATATAACTCCAGGCATTTCCTCTCTGGATTGCAATATCGAGTCTCTGGAAAAGGAAACTGGTTGTTCTGGGGTCTTGATTTGCAACTCTGGTTTTTAACCTTTTACTATTACAGATCCCCCAATGAATTGCCCAGTAATCAGCTTAGTGTCTGTGAGGCTATCCCACTGCGCAGCTGTGGTCGCTAGCTCTCCATGAATGTATCTAATTGCCACCCTTAAACCACTCGGCTACAGATACCACAGAACATTAGGTAGCTTGCGGGACAGTAAGCTGTGTTATTCCTGAAGCCGGGCATACCTGTTGAGCCTCAAGCATGATCAGCTATTTCATTCTTGACATGCACACACTTGTACACACAGTACATATGAAAATGCATATATATACACATAAATAAGGATACACGGAGGAATACATATATGCACACATTTGCGAAAACTTGCATAATCAAATACATACCAGACCCCGTGGCTGGTGGCTATAGCTCTTCCTTCACACGGCGAGGGTAGAAACATTGGGCGTGTTTCTTTACACCAGTTGTCTATGTTCCTCATCAGTAAAATAGGTACCTGGGTGTTAGTTGACTGGCGTGGGTCGCATCCTGGGACAAAAATGACGTAATTTGCCCGAAATACTCTGCATAGCAAACGGCTTTGTGTAGTATGTCATTAAGAACATAAGAACATAAGAACGAAGGAACACTGCAGAAGGCCCACTGCCCATGCAGGGTCCAAGTCCCTACCCGGGTTAACCAATGAACCAACCTAGTCAGGGCAGTCACATTGAACTTAAGGGAGGAACAAAGGCAACCGACCTTTAGCACAAGCTAATCAGGTCCAACACACCCACCCACATTTTACTCAGTATTATCCAAACTATTTTTAAGCTACACAAGTTCTGGCCTCTATAACGGTTTCTTGGAGTTTGTTCCACTCCCTCCACAACTCTATTACCCCAAAAAGTACTTTTCCCATATCCCTCCTGATCTGAATTTTTTCCAAAATTAAAACCATTGCTGCGAGTCCTTCTAGGCTAGACATTTTCAGCAACTATTTACAATCCCCCTTTTTTATTCCTGTCTTCCACTTATAAACTCAATCATATCCCCCTATCTCTACTCTTTCTAGGAGTGGCAGTTTCAGGGCCCTTAAGCTATCCCATAGGGAAGGTTTCTGAAAACATGGGATCATTGTCATCCTCCTTTTACATTTTCAGAGAATTTATATCCATTCTGTAATTCGGTGACCAAAACGTGCACATAACTAAATGAGGCCTACCAAGGATGTATAGGTTGAGAACAACCTAGGACCCCCTAAAATTTAGCTTCTTGATATGAACCAAAGGGTTCTATTAGCTTTATTGCGAACCTTATCACTGTTGTTTTGGGTTTCAGATTACTGCTAACCAGAACTCCTAAATCTTTTTCGCAATCCGTAATATTAAGATCTAATTATTAGTTTATATGTGGCATGGTTATTGTCCTGTCCAACATTTTGAACTTGCATTTGTCTATATTAAACTGCATCTGCCACTTCTCCGACCACTGCACAGTCTATTCAAATCCTCCTGGAGTGTCGAATGTCCTCGTCGAATGAATTGACGGCCTATTTTGGTGTCATCGGCAAACTTCCCGTTTTGTCGCTCTTTAGGGCCCTCATCTATGTCGTTTATGTAGATTGTGAAGCAGGGGGCCCAACACTGACCCCGTGGAACACCGCTCGTGACGCTTCCCCACTCTGATTTCTCCCATTATGCAAACTCTCTGCTCCCTATTTGTCAACCATGCCTCTATCCAGGAAAAATTTCTCCTCCTATTCCATGTGCTTTAATTTTCCTCATAGTCTCTGATGTGGGACCCTGTCAAAAGCCTTACTAAAGTCCATATACACAATATCATATTCTTTTACCATGATCTACCTCCTCAAATACCTTAGTGAAAAAAGTTAATAAATTCGTAAGGCAGGACGCCCTTTGTAAAAACCATGCTGAGAAATTTGTTTATTAATTTATGCTTTTCAAGGTGGTACGAACTGCCTCGGCAATTATTGATTCCATAAATTTTCCCACTATGGAGGTTTGGCTTATTGGTCTATAGTTCGAAGCTAAGGACCTGTCACCTGTTTTGAAAATAGGTATCACATTTGCCCCTTTTCCACTTATCTGGCACCATGCCAGTTTGTAGTGAAAATGTTGAAAAGATTAGCCAAAGGTGTGCTAAGCTCCCCTTTACATTCCTTTAGAACCCTTGCATACAGTTCATCAGGGCCTGGGGATTTGTTAGGTTTTAATTTTCTATTTGCCTAAGGACCATGTCTTTTGTGCCCCCTAATAGTGCACATTTTTATTACGTCCTGTTACAAAATTTTTAAATACGGGAAATATCGGGGTTCCCCCTGTGTAAAAAGAGGGAAAAGTATGTGTTAAAAATTCTACACATTTCCTTATCACTGTCGTGGCTGCCCCCGAGGAACTTTTGAGTGGCCTTTTTGTCCCTGATCACTTCTGTATACCTAAAAGAATCCTTTTGGGTTAGTCTTCGTTTCTTTGCAACTTTACCTCATAATCTCTATTTGTTTTCAAATTCCCTTTTTTTTCTCTCTTTACTGAAAAAACGATTTCTTAATTGCCCCTCCCCTTTTTTGTTTGCCTATATTGCTCTTTTTGCCAAATCAGATTTTTTAATCTATTGTTCACCCATTTGGATCATTTTTGTTTGATTGTTTTCCCCCTTTTTGGGAACATAATTTGCTGGCGGCTAGAACTATGCCCCTGGAAAGCTCATTCGGAAAAACCATCACCACCTACCTGACCCCTAGTCAGGTCATTCCAGTTCGCCCCCCTAAGTAATTTTTCGTCCTATGAAATCACCAAGCGAAAGTCAGGGACGGAGATTGTTGCCATTATTGGGGGAATTCCATGCTATGTTAAAACGGGTGATTTTTTCACTCCCCCCAAAGCTCACATTACCTAAAGTTTATTAATTGTGTTTCCCTCTGGCAGAACCAAGTCAAGGGGTTTTTCCCCTAGTTGGCTCTGTCACAAACTGTTTTAAAAAAAAAATCCTGGATCGTATAAAAGAAAGTCACCCGCTCTAAATTTCCTGTCAAATTGCCCCAGTCATCTGTCTTAGTTGAAATCCCCCATTAGACAACATTTTTCGTATTAGTGCCTTACAAAATTTGCCCATAAAAGTTTACTGCCTCCTTCAAGTTTTGGGGCCCGTAAACAACCCCAAAATTAGTTTTTTCGGCCCTCGAGAAGCTGTAACCAAACAGATTCAGTGGCTGACGCTTCTAATTTAATATTTTCTAAACAACTTTTTTTAAATTGTCTCTGACTTTCATCGCTACTCCCCCACCTTTCCTTGCCCTGTTGTGGAATTAATTTTACCCTTTGTATGTGACATTTCAGAGGGCATCTCTTATCTTTAGAGGCCGGCCTTGTTATAGCAAAAATTTTCTTTGTTTCCGCCTTGCAATTAATCTTTGCTCATCTTTTTTTTTTCAAAACCTCCGTTTAGTATAGAAAACCCTTAAGGGAGCAGCCCCTTGCTCCCCTCTGCTGTCCCCTTTTTTTTGCTGCCCTTTTTTTCTTTATTTATAACTTTGCTGAATGTTTTTTAATTTTTGTTTCCCCCCTTTTGTTGCAACCTGCCCTTTTTTCCCCCACACACCCTACCTCATCTTCCCTCAGTTTAAAATCATAGGCATTTCACCCAAAGGCCTTTCAATGTGGTCTGCAAGTTACCACCCGCCCGAGTGAACCCCTCCCGAAAAACTTTAAAACATGTTTTTCCTAAAAGTTTTCCGTTGTAATGAATGGGATTTTCAAGTTCCTTGCAGTATCTGTTTGCCAGCAATTTCACCCTTCCCTGACCAACCATTTATTTCCTACTCCCCCTTCTGGCAAGATGCTACATATGTTGGGTCCCTCCCCCAGACTTAATGAAATCTATAGGACCCGTACTTATCTAGCAGCTCTTCTCTCCTCCCTTCCCCAAAACATTTCCCCAGCACTGAGACAGTAATGGCTTGTTCCCCTTACCTGACATATATTTTCCAGTCTGTTGACAATGTCCCCAAACCGCTCCAGGGGAAACCACTCTATCTTCATCTTCTTTTTCCCATTTCAAAAAAACCGATCAACAAATTTACCTGAGAGTCCCAAAACCCCAAGAATGGTTACCCTTTTTTTTAGCAGGGGGAGTAGTACCCTTACCTTCACTGGCCCCTGAAGTACATTCATCTGGAAAAGAGAAGCGTTTCCTACCCTTTAGTCTGCACTCTTAATTTTCCTTTCTTGATGCGCCTCCCTTACTGTTAACAACTCGCCATTTAGCAGGTGCTGGCCTTCACCTCATGCTGGGAGCCCTGCTACCACCCACCTAAGCCTCCTACAGTGAGAGAAGCGAAACCCACTACAGAAGCCTCTTTTCCCCCATCTCCAACCACCCCACACTCTCTCCGGCCCTTGAGGGGCCCTTTTGCCTCCAATTCCTCCCGGAGAAGCAAGGGGCCTCCCCTTCAAATCTCCCAAACCCAGCTTTTAAACACTGTGAAACAAACCATCTTTGTAACCGTCCACGCTAATCCCCAAGGCTGGGTTGTGACCTCACGTGCGACTGACCCCTGAACACTGGCACTGACCACTGAACCATTGTGTCGCTAAACTGTAATCTTTTACATGTACTTGTAGAAAAAATTTTATTTTATTTTTATTATTTTTTTATTTTATTATTATTTTATTATTTTTTATATGTTATATTTTCGGCTTTTTTAAATTTTTTGACCTCCCTGCAGGATATTTGTTAAATTTAGCATTCAAATGCATCGCACCTTCACGAACAATTAATATTAGGTACCCCACGGAACTGGCTGTTGTGGTGTGGCCCTGTAAATCCGATTCCTTTGGCTTTTAAGTATGTCTACTTTTAGGTTCATATTCAGATAAAAACCATAACGGATTAGATTTGTCTACATGGAATTGCACTTCCCGTAATCTTCACACGGGTTTGGATTCCCCAAACCCACAAATGATAAACTATGCATCTTTTTTTTTTTCGATTTTGATAGACGAATGAAAAGGAAAATTTTTTAAAATGCCTTCCCCTTTTTTTGTAGAATATCTTTTGGGGAAAATAAATGATGAACTCTCTCCTGAATGTTTTATAGATTGGATTGGGTTCCATAGGAAGGTATGGCATTACGATATTTAATAGAAAAGCACTCTGGCAAAGGGTTAAATATATTCTTAATTGGTGATAACAGAATTTAGGAAAAAATTCTTGTTGGTTTGGTCACCAAGGTTAGCCGAAGCTTAAGTCAGGGGCTTTTCGCATTTCATCGTTGCTGAGTGAATGCCAGAATGCTTCATCCTTGAAGCTAGGATTGGTTACGCGACTGGCACCCGGATCTAGTGTAGATTTTTAGTTTTGCGTTTACCTTGTAATTCTTTGTTTCGTGACAGACTTGTCCTATAGGCCAATGTTACTCGGTATTCTATCAACTCTGTTAATTAATTTGTTACAAGCTTTTACAGCCTCTCCGTGTTAGTGACGTGCTCCAGCTTGCATTCATTAACAGAAACTTAGCTTACCTTAGAGTGGTTGTTAGTTTTGTTTGCACGTCGGCCTATTACATCTTTTGCCATGCATATTGCTTTCAAGGTTGAGCGCTTCAATGTGCAGGGGGTCATGCACCTATTGGGAAATATAGGGGTATACCCAATTCCTTGTATCAAGAGCCCTTCATTAGCATCAAGACATCCCTTGAAGGCAGAAATTGTTGGATCTAGTTTAAAATTTTAAGGCTACGGATGTTGAATTTTTGGTCCGCCTGACTTATTCGTAAGGACCTATTTGTGATTAAAAATAAAGTTATTATAATGGCTTCGTCAGAATTATTTTCCAGCTTTGCAATAGTTAGTGTACACAATCTTCCTCTTAGAGCATATTCTTCTATTATTTAAGTAACAATACTTTTTATACACCGCTTTTGTAATTTCAGATTGCGCCGTCTTGTTCTTCTTGGTGCTAGTTTTTAAAGGATTTCTGTTTTCTTGTATATAAACTTACAAGAAGCATACTTAGTACTACTGACTTTGTTCATAATTTATAATATTTCTTAATTCTGGAGTCGATTATGTATTGGAACGAATTTTTTTTTTTCAATTTCAGCACGCCAGTAGAGCTCTATGCTGTGGATAATGTTGTATATAGATATCCTTATATTGTGCTTAGAATATTTTAAAGCTAAAAATTGTTACCTGTCTGTCTTCTATTAACACTGGAATGTTATTCACATACATCATACTAGAAACAGTGTGCCCGTGTGATTTTTTTTTATCATAGTTACATTTGGAAATAGTAGACTGCCTCTCACAGTAACATTTTGGCTTAATCAATGTGTGGCTGTCTAGTGTCCACATTTTTAAACTTGCTACCAGAAAGTAAAATAAATATTGGCGAAAAAAAGTAAAAGTTTTAAATAGCGAGCTAGAAAAGTACCTGCAGTAGGTATCTGATTAAGCAAGTTATGATGGCTTTGTTGGCAGTGGTCAGCATCTGTTCTGACGATCAGAAAAATTCTGAAAACAGGTGACAGGCATGTCATTGTGAGGCTCTTTTGCAGAATATTTATTTCCCGAAGTACCACCCATCATCCCTACAGTAATAGCTGCATATCGTTTATGAAATTTCTCATGCCTAAGCTGTAAAACTCCCATTGCTAAAATAGGCCCATAAACATTCAGACAAATTATTTAGACATTTCGAAGTACTTCGAATTAAAAATATAAATCTAAAGCTGAGAGGTCTTAAAAATTACGAATTTAGTTCTAATTTGTAGTGAGAGCCCTTCAAAAATCTCATCCTAAGGCCATACTAGTAGGCCTTTTGTCCGGCTTGTGCATACTTTCTATTGCTTTGTAGCGTGGTAACACGTTAACAGCGTGACCATAACACTAGGTCATTCTACCATGGTGGTGCTGACTAAACAATCCAGCAACCCATTTTTCATTAAAGTTCGTATGAATTTATAGACTAGGACATTGAGCACATCATGAATGTGGTTTAGAATGCTACTAATGGATTTAAAATAGCTTGTATTGAGATTGTTCTCTAATGCGACAGGAAATTAGTGACGATATAAAGAAATTGGTATTTTTACAATTTATGATTGAAAATTGGTAATGATAACAGTAAACAAAAGATAATTTATAAATATTATATTTCCTAACTATCATGTAAAGAATCATATTTTTACCTTGACGCCAAGATAAACAGCGTAAATACTGTGGGAGTTATCTTGCACTGTAAGTTGTTTTCTCAGTGTCTTATCGTGTTGAGTTGCACCGAACTTGTTTGCACCATGCAGTGTCTGTAAAGATCGCTGTGGTTTGTCAACACACCACATGGTTCGGCTTCAGGTATACTCATGTCCTGTGTTATATAAGTATGCACACTCGCACCACTCCATTGCTCAGAAGGGCCCGGGCCGGGAGAATACCGGCGAATCTTAAACAACAACACTCCATTGCTCCTCTCTATCATCACCTTGAAACTTTCACCAAATCCCACGAGTTCATAAGCAATATCAATCCATTCTCCATCCCTCCCCTAATCTTCATCCGTTGCCTGTAACTCTGACCCTCCATTTTACCCATTTTCATTAGCCTGCAATTGAGCTCTTCTTTCATTCCCATCTAACAGTTCTTGTCCCTGCCCGACTTCACCTACTACCTTATCCCACTCATCATGTATCCGCACTGGTCTTTTCATATCTTCCCTTAACCTATGATCCTGGAAGTTTCCTTACAGCTGAAAACTTTTCCCCGTATTACTACTACTACTTATCCACTGACCCCTCACTTCTCCATCTCCCACACAATAATACGCAGTAACTCTCAAAATCAAGCTAATGACAAGGAGAAAACTAAATGAATACCACAAGTGAAGGCTGTCACTAATCTAAAAAGCTTAAACTAAAAGACAGAATAACATTGGAACATCCAGACACGTAGCCTTCGCTGAGACAGTTTCTGGGATAACTGCATTTTGACTGCTGCTCGATCCAAGAAAGGTATCGGTATTGTATAAATCCCGTTTATTTTGCCTCAATGCACGCAAAGGAATTGTGCAGAGTGCAACATAAATTTGTAATACAGTTAAACATTTAAATATGATACACCAGCATTAGCATTACAGTCTTGAAGCCTCTCAGAAGAGGCATTCTCCAGTTACTGGGTGGAAATCAGTTTATTTATAAAATTGGTGATTAAAACCTACTCAACCCAAAATCAATGAAGCTTTCCTTGAGAAAAATCACACCAGCACTAAAAGTTTGATGCTGACCAGAAGATTCGTTATTGAGTTTCACACAAATTTTAACAGTTCAAAGTTTAATAATGTTAGTAAATTGATAATTTGGTACCTACACTTTTATATAAATGTATCGTGCTTTTTCGTAAGATGTATCAGTAATTAAATATTGAAGCCTTTCACAACAGATATACCGTACAGTAATTATGCTATTTTATAAAGAAAAATGGCAAACTATTTTAAAATAAAAATAGCAAATGCGTACTTGCAAAGTTCAGTAACAGTCCAAAGCTTCCTCTTAGTAACACCTCAAGGAAGATTCCTTTGTTGGTGAGAGGTTTCTGATACAAGAAATTTTACCTGTTTCTTTCCTCTTAATAAATAAATGATGGCTTACCATCATCTATTCGTTGTGTTGTGCTTCTCCTAAATGTAATACTACTACTATTGCTACTATACTACTACTGCCGCTAATGACATGTAAGAAAGATAGAGGCCGTATTATGAACAAACAGGTGGTAATGCGGGTGGGGGGGGGGCTGAATTTAAGTGCAAAGCTAGTAAATTCGGTGGTCAAGAGCTGGAAAGGATAAAAATCCCCTCGCCAGCATCAGAGAACCTCTCTTGAGGGGTGGATATTAAAAGGTTCCGTTTACCATAGGCCAGTAGACAGACCTACTAGAGTGCTTCTCAGTCATGTTCTGATGGGAATGAGTAGGGTTGGGTTAGATGAATTGTTCGCCCATTATGGTAGAAAGACAAGAAACAAAAATGTGGTTGAAAAAGAAAGATTTGTACCAGACAAAAGGTGAAAGAGAGAGCTTGTAGTTTAGACTGCTTGAAGGGAGACGAGACTAAAACGGAAAGAAAAGTTTCTAGGAGTAAAACATCACACTGAATATACCTCTGGAACACATCAACAGTCCATTCAAACTTTCTTGTCTCGGTCTATTTTGGAACACTCTAATTCTGTTAACTGAATCACCCACCATTCCACATTCACACATCACATTCCACTGTTAGTACATACACAGCATATCATCTTACCATCGAGGTATTATCGTCCTGCCTTAAGTGTGGACCGATAGCTTGACTTTTACCTACGTTTATTACATACTAACCTTTACTTACATGTGCGTTTCTTAATTGTTCTTATTCCTGTAATAATATATATTTGCAGCATGACAAAGATTGGTCTGAGACCGTCGCCGCGGATGACCGGTAACGGGAATCCATTAACTAGATATCACTCAAAGATCCAGTCCGAAAGGTTTTTCATCCTGGAAATAAAATATAATTATTTCTACAAGTACATGTACAACAGATACAGACCTAGTTGACGTCAGTGACCTACTACTGTATAGAAAACCCCTTATGCAGAGCATTTCGGGCAAATTAGGGCAGATTTGTCCCCAGGATGCTACCCTCACCAATCGGCTAACACCCAGGTACCTATTTTACTGCTAGATGTACAGGGACAGCAGTGTCTTGTGGAAACGCATCCTAATGCTTCCAGTCGTACCGGGGATCGAATCCCGGACATCATTGTGTGATCTGAGTGCGCTAGCAATTCTCTTAATGTCTATTTTCACATACACAAATTCAATAAAGAAATAAGTGTAGAGGACCTGGGAGAGAGAGACTATGTCGAGTCAGTCTCTAGCTACATGGTTTTCAAACAAACATCTTGGGAAACTTGGGGAAATAATATCGTGCAGAGATTGAGGATGGTCATTGTTATTGCCAATTTACAATTAACTCACAAACTGGAAATGAAATTTCAAAGGTTTTTAAGTGAGTCCTGGGCCATTATCAAGCCAGGACGGTTGGAAACTTTGAAAGCTGTCCGGAGTGTACTAACTGGAGAAGTCCTAATTATTGCCCGTGCCTTATCAGCCTCACCTCGATAGTGGGTGTATTATCAGATTAATTACTAGCAAGTGCAATTGGAAGTCACCTTGATAAGCAGGTCTATCAGTTCTAATAGTGTGTGACGTGTGTGAGTGGAAACAGTTACTGGACCTGACCAAATGTGTCCTTGCTCAACTTGCCGCCAGTACTTGTTTTTGCATCAGTCGTTTGGTGGCGGAGTATTTGTAATTAGGTAAGGCACTGGTTAACGCATATTTTGTCAGTCACTGTTGGGTAACGCACTTATTAACGTTCATTTAGTGTCATAGGCCGTAGTTGGACGTTAGGTAATGCACTGGTTTAATGCCTGTTTGGTAGCCTAGTGCACACATGGTAATTTAATAGAGCACAGCTAACGCTTGTTTGGTGTCCTAGTCTGGACTTGGTATTTAGGTAACACTTGTTAACACATGTTTTGTGGGCTAATCTTCAGTTGGTAATTAGGTAACTTACTAATTATCGCTTTTGTGTCCCAATTCCTTGGTATTTAAGACTAACGCTTCTGATGGCCTAGTCCCTGCTTCATATTTAGGTAACACTGCTTATCGTGGATTCGATCCCATGTAGTTTTGGCCCTGCCTCGTGGTGAGCGAAAATCACATGACGCCTTAACCCACTGAACCACACAGTCCTAAAGAACCAAGCACCCGGCCAAGCTAGGTGTGTTACTCTTGGTCCGAAGACATACGGTGGTGTGGGTGCCTCTAAGCTAATTTCATTCTTATCCCCGTTTGGTGTACTAGCCTCCACAAGCAGTATATATATTATTGTGACCACGAACGAGTGGTACTGAATCAATAACACCACTGCGACTAGCCAAGGATTCGAGCGAAAATCGCAGTGTTATTGATTCAATACCACTCGTTCGTGGTCACAGTAATATATATACTGCTGACCGCTACTGGATTCACTCCTGGCTTGGTGAGCCCTATCATACCTATTCCTAAAACTATGGGTCCCGCCTCCACTTCACTGGCTAGGTCATTCCACTTCCTGACCATTCGAAGGCTAAATAAATGTACAATTTTCTCTTAAGAGTTCTACAAACAGTATGTATAAGTAGATGCAGTAAGGGAAGCACGTTTTCCCCAGTGTTATCAAATATACCCCGCCTTGACGCTGGTGAGGGGCTCTTGATCTAGGGGGATTGGATATGTGCTCGAGTTCCAGAATTGAACCCGAATGTCATCCATCCCCCCCCTCCAGACACTATAATCCCTAAGGGTTTAGCGCTCCTTCGTATATATTATTAAGACATTTGACACGTTACCAACTCTTTCTCTGTATTAATGTTAATAACCATACAGCAGTTGTTCACAAGCTTAAATATTTCAGAATAGTTCAAGAAATATTTCTCCTTTTTAAGTGACAGTGTTGTAAATGTTTGTGTTCAGGAGGTAGTATTATGGTTAGGTTTTTACAACATTCTCCGAACTAGACGCTATATATCGGTCCCCCTTTGTTGAGGAAAAAAATTGAAGCGGTAAACCCGTGCGGGTCATTCAGCACAAATAGTTGTGGCTCCATACTCCGTCCACTAATGGCGACCCGACCTCTATTCAGTTAATTTTATAAATACTCTTGTTTAAAAATTACCAACAAGCTCTGCGTTCATGATAAGCCCGAGTCCTTGAGCCGAGTGACCCATACGAGTTTAGCTCTGTACATAGGAAAATGTGAAAGCATAATTATCTTTGCTGTGAAACCATGCGAGGGATTGGTGGAGCCAGCTGCAATAGGTGGTAATGTGGACGCTGTTGGCCAAAGGTAGAGGCTGTAGCGAATGTTACAATGTGTGGCGGCTCACTGTTATCATGGGTAAACTGCTGCTTTGACCTTCACGCACCAGTGTTTTCAGCCTTCCAAAGCGAAGGAAATTTATTTTACTTCTTGCGCTTGCAACAACAAAATGAGAGGAATTTTCTCTTTCACTGTAAAACGAGATTATTGAGCGTTCTTTGTTAGAAAAGCATCATAAGATGTTTTAAGAGTTATCATTTAGTTACTGTTTTTGTAAAAATGAAATGAGACGTTTATTTAAAGTTTTTATTGTATTTATCAAAACTAATTGATTTGTCAACTTTCACTTTATTTAGGGAGAATATCTTTTAAAGCTGAAGGCAGCTATTGACGGTATACTTGAAGAGTTCATTTTTAATTGATGAGAAATGTGAATTACACGTAGGTTTGTTTTTTACTGGGTGAGCCGGCAAGCCAGCGGAAGGCCTCTGTTAAAATGACTCAAAACTCTCCCCAGGGTGGGTCAGCATGAGACTTTTCGTGTCGGGAGAAAATTTCCTACTTCTTCCTAACACAATACCTTGATCCATCAGTCACACTTGCATGGAGTTGCTGGCCACTGCCCAGCTCCTTCCTTTATGCGTTTGAATTACCCTGGCCTTCTTGCACAAAGAGTCGTTTAGCGTGTGTTTGACAGAGTTGGTAAAGGTAAGCGAGGTGATGCCAGGATAGCGGGGTACACCGATGTAGTGGATCTGGGCTAACCTTGTCCACCCCACATCTTTCCCATGTCCAGTGCTTGACGATAGAATGAAAGTCTTCCTGTGCAAACCACCACCACTATTTTTTTTCCTTTAACGTTCCTACCATCCAACATATTTTCCTTCCTTCTGTCATTCACCTTCTTTTCTTCCCTCTCGTTCTCCCTCCTTTCATTCTTTCCTTTTTTTTCATTCTTTCCCCTCCCTCTCCTTCCATCTCCTTTCAGTTCCATCTCTCCCTCCTCCCCTTCCCTTTCATTCATCCCCCCCTCCATTTTCCTCTCCATTTCTCTCATTTCCCTTCCCGTCTTCGCCTCCTCTATTTATCTCTGCTTCTCTCCCTACCATTCCTCTATCTTTCTTCTCCCTCCGTTTCCCCATCCCAGTTTGGAATTGTTTTTTTAGCAAAGGCTAATCCTTAACACCTTGGTGCGAAATAGCACACCTGTGTGTGTGTGTGTGTGTGTGTGTGTGTGTGTGTGTGTGTGTGTGTGTGTGTGTGTGTGTGTGTGTGCATGCGTGTGCATGCGTGTGCGCGCGCGATGTTTCTGCCAGCTGGGTATTTGCATTTATCTTTGATTTCTGAGAAATATCTTGGCCATACTTCTCTCCTAGGTGTCACTACACAATACCCTTCCCCGTGATTTTGTAGAATATGTTATTATCTTTATTGCTAACCATGGATACGTTTTGATCTATTAATATTTGACGTTCTTCCCACCCAGGGAGGCGGCGGCTGTAACACCATTGTGAGTCTACTCGAGTCATCATAGACTTGGTGAACGGGGTAATTCATCCTATGAATATACCCTCTTCATGGCAACTTTTCTTATCTTTTAGTTTGAAATAGTTTACTCGTGTATTTGTCATAATCATGATAATTTTTTAGTTTACTCTTGTATTGGTCATAATCCAGACGTTAATTTTTTCCGGAATTAAACCTGATATTTTCGGCCATATTGCACATGCTTTTGAACCTTTTCTTTGTTTTCACTTAAATTGGTGTTGAATTTCATTGGGAAAATTTAAACTTTTGGCCAAGCGTCTTTAATTACATTAGTAGAAGCAAAAGTTTCTTTAAATATTTAAACCGCTAAATAGCCTACAATTTTCTTCGGTTTTGCAGTACATAAATATCCCGCAAATAGAATGTAACAAATGGCGGCGTTTCGGTCCGACTTGGACTGGTCATTAGCTACTCTCGGCCCCGCCCTCCTCGCGCTTCTGCCTGACTGACTAGTTAATGGTGTCCAAGACGAGCCAAAATGTCATAAGTTTCATTTTCCTATGTGTTGGTTATTTATAAATTGTTCCAGTCACGGTATTGTCCTTTTTTTTCACTCCTAGATAAATTATGCAAGTCTACATCCTCCCTCGCCTGGGAGTTTGTTAGTTCTACCTTATTCCTCCCATCAAGATCCCTTGACCAGCCTTCATGATTAAGGGATCTTGATTCGACGCCTTAGAATTATCCTTCCCTGGATCAAACCGAATTACCTCTTATTCCTCAGGTCTTGTATGACCCACACGGGTTTAAGTTGCTTCCCCATCATTATAAACACTACATTCTTTTCTTCAGCCAGAAAATTTGGTTTCTTTAACTGATATTGATCCAGCTTTTACCCCCCTTCCCTTAAAAGCCCGGATATTTTGTATATTTTGATATATCTCACAATAGTACCTAATGCAAAACAACCATGAGGGGGGGGGGGATGGGTAGGAGTTGAATGATGACTAGCTAGCTGGAGTCGTTCCCTTGAACGAATCTACTGGACTTTCTATTAATTTCTCCAACACTGCAAGCTCCTGAAGATGTGTTGATTACAACACGAAAGGCCTAGAGCTATCCTTCAACTCCTCTCGTGGTTTCGCATGTTGTATCACTTGTTCGCGATTATTGCACAATAGTAAAAAATTTTTATGAAGCTTATTTTATGAATTGGGCTGAGCCTTATCTTTTATTTCGTTCATTGTGACATGTAATGTTGATAAGGTAAGTTTGTGATGGATCAGATATCACGTCTCTTGTTTTCTCTCTTCTTGATATGTCACTTTGTAACGTTATATCTTTCTTCATGCACACATTAAGGTGCTGACACTTGTGTTGCTCATGCGTGCTGTTGCTCCTGCTCCAAGGCTAACACTGCAACCTCCTCCCCCCCCCTCCCAACACCTTTCTCCCAGTCTTCTCACCCTCCCTCCCTCCCTCTCTCCCTCCTTGATTCTGCTGTATCTCTGCAGTGATGTCGTCACAGGTGAGGAGGGAGTCACTCTGGCTCTCTCGCTCTCTTCTCGTTTTCTTCTCTCACTCTCCTTCCTTTCCCTCTTCCAGTAAATGATTAGATATACCTTTATATACCTTTGAAGAGTTTCGAGAGTTTCTCTACTCTAGGAGCCCGGTCATGGGCAAGGCTTGTCTGGTGCTTGCCTGGTTAACCAGGCTGTTGCTGTTGGAGGTCCGCTGTCCCACATATCCATCATAACCTGGTTGATCTGGCACCTGGTGAAGATACTTGTCCAGTTTCTTCTTGAAGGCTTCTACACTTGTTCCAGCCGTGTTTCTGATATCTTGTAAGATGTTGAATAGTCTGGGACCCCGAATGCTGATATAGTGTTCCCTTATTGTCCCTCACCGCACAGCTGCTAGTAATCAGGATAATCGTGCTGTTTGTATAGGATATATAACGATATACACTCAGTGGACACTATTAGGTACCCCTGTACACCTCGTTAATGTAAATATAGAATCAGCCAATCATGTGGCAGCACCTCAATATAAATATAGTTAATAGGTTGAGTTGTTCAAACCAAGCATCAGAATGGGGAAGAAATATGATCTAAGTGGAATGGTAGTTGGCGCCAGACAGGATGGTTTGAGTATCTCAAACTGCTGATCTCCTGGGATATTCACGCACAACATTCTCTTGAGTGAACAAAGAATCGGTTTGAAAATTTGAAGTGGAAGGTCACATTGGGTTTCATTTGTCAGCTAAGAACAGGAAGCTGAAGTGGGCACAAGCTCACCAAAACTGGACAGTTGAAGATTGGAAAAACGTCGCTGTTCAGACGAATCGCGATTTCTTTTGTGACGTACAGATGGTAGGGTCAGAATTTGGCATAAACCTTCGGGATGTGGTGGAATGGGAAATTCTCAGCATGAAGGTGTAGCCATCAAATCAGCAGTAAGTACGTGATGCTATCGTGTCAACATGGACCAAAATCTATAAGGAATGTTTCCAGCACCTTGTTGAATCCACGCCACGAAGAATTCAGGCTGTTCAGGGAGTAAAGGGGCCTCTTCTCAGTACTAGAAGGGTGTACCTAATAAAGTGGCCACTGTGTGTATTAATGCTTTAAGAGTATATCCTGTTAGTGGATGTAAAAGTTTTTAACGCCGCCTTCGTGTGGCTAGCACAGCTAAGGCAAGCGCTCAGTGTTTCGTGAAGATCAGAATTACTATTGTAGGAGTTATTATTGTTATTATTTTTATTGGGAAGTGTAATATATTTAGGAATGTGAGATAACCCTATTTAATTGAATGTTACTTCCAATTCCTTGAATCTAGAGCCCTTTGCCATCATTATGGTGCTCCCCTTGAATTCAGTTAATGCGAGAGATCTGTGTTAAGGGCAGTTTGTCTTAGTATTTCTACATAAAAATTTTGTTTTCAGCTTATTTTTGTTATGAATATTGGTAGAAGAATATGCATACATTTATATTGTTAATTTTCCGCATCCTAACTTAAATTACTAAGATGAATCAAATCACGGAACGGGTGGGGTTGGAACTCAGGGGTTCAAGCCCCACCCGTTCCGCGATTTGTTTGTAATCGTGTTATTACGATTTCGTGAATCATGTACGTAAAGATTTATGCAGCGGCATAAATCGTCAAGAAATGGACGCTTGTAAACGTGTTAAAAAACGAACGGATGAGGACGTGTTAAAGAGCGCTGATGGCAGAGCCTCCCATACCTATCATAGACATGGTGTGTGATGCACACCACCCTCATTATATAAGAGAAAAGCCGTATATCATGGGGAAGCACTAAACTCAGTGGTCATACCCATATTATCTCTCCACCTACGTGGAGAGAAAGTAAGAAAGTTTGGTGGCACCATAATGCAAGATATTGCATTTACTTAGACGGTAAGCAAGGTTGGTAGCTCCATATTAAATTTTAAACACGGGAGACACGTGTTACTTTACAGTTACGTACAAGGTCAGTACTCTAGTGAATGATGAGTAGCCCACAAACGAGGAATGTCAAGCACGTAGCAAAACCAACCTTTTTTTTTTATTATTATTAAGCAACGTTTCACCCTTAACACGGGTTTTATCAAGTCTTAGACTAAATAAATTTATAGTAAAACTTGGTGTTAATAAAGACTGTGCTCTACGTGATATTTGTTTCACAAGTCCAGTGCTTTCTAGGTCATTCTCCTTTCCCCACCCCCGGCACCTGCCACAACCACGTCAACACTCAGCAAACATCTCTCACAACTTAAATGTAACACTACATAATATAATCTTAGGTCAGCTTTCACTAAAGAGTTCTCAAGTCTACTCAAAAAATAACATAACTAGGTATTGATGAGTAAAACACATGTGCAACACTTGGGTATCATATCAATTTGTCAGTATTGTAAATCATCAAAAATGGATAACGAGGTGGATTGTGAGTGTATCAGCGAGCGGAGGACAATTTTTGCCATTCCTTGGGCTGAACGTCGTCACACGGGTTCAGTGTTTCATACTAATATAACAAATTAAAGCTACAAAAAAAAAAGGCACACAAAAAAGTACTATATCCACAAGACCTCTCTGCTGAACACTTTGCTACCAAAATGCAAGTTCCTGATCCAACAAGGGACCCTCATTGGCTAGCTGCAAGAACTGTGTCAAAACTGTCAGTGGTGACAATAAGGCAGGAGGAGGTGCATTTCCTTCTTAAATCGCTTGACCAAGAAAAGGCTGTGGGCCCAGACAAGTTGAGCCCAAGATTGCTGAGAAGATGTGCAGACCAGCTAGCAGCACCTCTGACTCGCATCTTTCAGCACTGCCTTGTACAGTGTAAATGGCCCTCTCTATGGAAAGAGGCAAATGTAGTCCCTGTTCACAAAAAGAAGAGCAGAGCAGAAATCAGCAACTACAGACCAGTGTTAC
>NC_069442.1:9914882-9939882 GCF_026875155.1 Cherax quadricarinatus | reverse complement strand
ATCTGGAGCTGATTTATAAATGGCTTGCCTAGTGTAGCAGCGATGTACCACTGTTTCACTTCTGGGGCCGCGCTTGTGTTACACCAGCCCTTTCTCATACCATTAGGGATGCATATTCAGAATTCAATATTCCATATTTTTGGTGGGTAAGACACAGGCAACTTTATTCCGAAACGTTTCGCCTACACAGTAGGCTTTTTCAGTCGAATACAGAAAGTAGGCAGGAACAGTAGAGATGTGAAGACGATGTTATAAGTCCATCACCCTTGAAGTCGTAGATTTGAGGTTTCGGAATAAAGTTGCCTGTGTGTCTTACCCATCAACCTGTCGGTATTGTATACCATTTTGATATTCATTCCATATTTTTTCCTCTTGCCACCTCAGTGCCAGACATATCTCGGCCTATTTTTGTAATTTACATATTTGTGGTTAAATATAAGTTTTCATAGGGTTATGTAACTTAAGTAAGATTTAACTAGTTTAAAAAAAAAGCCTTTGAGGAAAATAGGAAGTGTTAAGCTGGTATTGAACTTGTCAAAAATAAATTGTAGTAAAATGAGAACTGGGTTACTTAACGATGCCACTTGAGGCCCACGGACCCCCGATTGTACATCCCTCTCTTGTAGGAAAGCTGGAGGCTGTCAGAGAAAGAAATTGCATTTGGAAACAGAACAGTCGTTTCATTTGGGATTGCGGACCTACATGGAATACCTTGAGATGAGAGAAACGTGCATGGTAACAGAGTAGAAAGCGTGTTGTACAAACCAGAAATGAAAGGTAAAAGTGGAGAGTATCACTTGTAAGATTAAGGCAGATATATAGACGCCTAAGTACAAGCTTTCAAGGTAGTCCTCCCTTTAAAAAAAGTTTAGTGGGATAGTGCCTTGTATGACCTTTGCCGGCTTATCGCTTAACCATAAATATAATTGATATAGAGGTAGTTCACAACCAGACACTTGCGAACATTATAATGAAAAACATTAACGTCTTATTAAATTGAGGCGTTAGGAAAATTAAAAATAAATGGTAAACATTCTTAAAAAGAGAGAACACCAAAGAGAGGACCGGACAATAACAACAAAAATGTATGTATCCCTAAACCGTGGTAGCATAACCCACTCAGGCCACTGTCATCCCCACGGTCACATCCCACATCTTGCAGCCAACCCAAACACTACCCCTTCATGATCCATTCACTTGTCCCTTCCTCATTTCACTTACCCGTGGACGATGCTAACCAGTCACCACCCACTGTGCATGCTCTATTCCACCATCTCCTTAACACTATTTTCCACCTATTTCCTTCCATTCTGATATCACTGCCACATCAGTCTCCTGCACAGTACACACGTGCATGTCACTGTGCGTGAGAGGTAGGTAGGTTATATGTATTGGTTTCCGGACCAACCCCTACAGCTTTTGGGAACTTTTTCTTCGACTCATTGGCGAAACTTAAAAACCTTTTTTCCCCTTCGGGGGAACCCCTTTGAATTCACGCAAAAACAGCAGATAAAACTTATCGGGGAATTCAGTGCTTTTTCATTTTTGGGACACCCCAGCCCACCGCAAACCCTTGGACATTTCCGTCTTTGAGGGGCATAATCGGGCCCAAACCCCGGCGCAACAGAAAATGGCAAAAACATACACTGAAAACAAAAAAGTTTGAAAGACAAAGGTTGGAGGTTTGGGGGGGGCCAAACTGAAGCTGATAAAAACCCCCATCCCCCCGAACTCACAAGATTTCTCTTGGGGTTCATCGGAAGGGATATCGGGTCCCGGTGCTAAAGATTTGCATGGCAGAAATTGAAGTTTCGGTTTTATTTCCGTCTAATCATTCTCAAGATTAAATTTTTAACTTAAATCTGTGGGGGTTTTAAAAAACAACTTCCCCATCCACTACAAATTTAAGGAACCTCCCCGTTAAAGTTTAATAAAATTTTTTTTGTTCCCCTTTTCCCAGCGATTGGTCTTCCCAGGGGAGGGTTTTCAACAACTCTTGAAAGGAAGTGAGCTCGGTTAAAAAATTAATACCCCCTCCCTTTCTTTTTAACCTGTATTTTTGGGAAAATTCGATTTTTTTTTTTTGGGTTCGGACCTGCGTCTTTTCCCCTTTTGTTCCGGGGCCCACACTTCCTCCTTTTTTACTAGGAATAAGATATTTTATTTATTTTTTTTTTTTTTTTGGGGCCCATTTGTTGCTTAAAATTTTTTTTTCATTATTGGAACCATTTCCCAGTGTAAATGGTTAAATTAAACTCTTTTCAAGGCCTTGGGAAAATTGGGTTTATGCTTAAAGATTGATGCCTGGTTTTCTAAAATTCCCTTTTAAAACTTTTTTAAACTTTTTTTTAAAAACTTGAATTGGGGTCCCCTCGGTTTTTTCAAAGCTTTCTGTTTTAAAACTGAAAACCCTAACTGTTTTTTAAAACTTTTGGGGTCCTGGGATTTCACTTTTCTCAGTTATAAACCGGGGGCCAAAAGTTTTTTCTTAAAAGCCCTTTTTTTGGTTACGGTTTTTCCAAAAATTTTTGGGTTCTTTCGTTTATACCCCTGGGCCCCCAAACCTATTTTTCCGAAACCCCCTTCGCTTTAATTATCGTTTGTTAAAAATGATGAATTCCAAAAAAATCTCTTTAACGGGCCCCCTAAGTGTAAGGGGGGACCTTTTTCCTCTTAATTTTTCCCAACAAAACCTTCCGCCCGGGGGAAAAAAACGTTCCCAAACAAAATTCAAATTCTTACTGTTCCTTTTATTTTCTTTTTTCTAACTCTTAAATGTTTTCAGTGTTCTCCCCTTTCCAATTTTTTTGGTTCCTTTTATCTGTATTTTCAATTGAATGATTAAATTAAAATTGAAAATGAGCCTGGGTTGAATTTGATTTTTTTGGGAGGTTCGATGTCAGGGGAAATTATGTGTATATATTTTGGACGATGTTTGGCTTGGTGGGGTTTAAATGGTGACTTTTTTGGGTTTGGGCTTTTTTGTGTAGTGGTTTCGCGTTATTTTTTGTAGGGGGAAAGCTCGGGTGCCCTTTTTTTTAAATAGGTCTGCTATTACCATTGTTATGCCCTTTTAAAAATTTTTTTGCCTTTTTCCCCGCTGCCGCCACCGGCAATATTACTAAAGTACTAGTATTTTCTGTTCTACATGACTTTATTTTACGAACACTCTGCAATACACTAACTGTTATTCCATTCTACATATTCTACTTCGTTGAATACCTCTTATAACTTTTACTACTATCCCTACTGATTTCTGCTACTGTGTTACTGTTGCTTTATTAAAACACGTCTATCTACTTTCTTTGTCTACTAAACCTTTACTCTATATAGTTTTTTATATAATGGTATACACTAATACTAACACGCTTTACGTCACTTTACTTTTTTTTTAATTTTTACTGTGTTTTTTTCTTTTGGGAACCATTCCGGGAAAATATTAGCAACTGGCATTCTGAACAGAAGAGCGAGAAAGATTCACTCACCTAAACGCACGAGAAATAGCGGAGTAATTTTCATTTTGACAATTAGTAAAAAAATGAATACTGTCATTTACAGCAAGAGCACAGCATTATATACTAAAAAAGCGTTGACTTTTACGGTATTGGGTCCATGTGTACTCAGGGGTTTGTTTCCGGGGGTCGATACTCGGCTCCGCCTTGCTTCCTAGACCCCCTTTGAGGGGCTCACAAATGGGGGAAAGGGAAAATTTGTCTTTGGGGCCCTGGGGACAAATACTAGACGAAGCGAGAAAAAATGAGGAATGAGGGGGAAGAGGAAGCTTGAAAAATTTTTTGGGTGGGGGGGGGGGTGCGTGTGTGCGCGCGCTCGGAAAGTTATAGGTGGTTACTCTTTTCCCTAGTTGTGGTTATGGGGGCATGTTTGATCCGGGCCCACCTCTTAAGCTTGTGACCGCATTGTAGTTCTGGCCTTTTGGCCCAACAACAATCTTATAACTGTATAGAATTTGCCGCACCACCTCGCGTCAAGGTCGTTCCACTCCCCAACTACCCTGACTTGAAAAATTATACTTTTGGGCCTGATATACTGGCAATCACTTCTGAAGCATTTTGCTTGTGTTTCCAAAGCATATTCAGAAATTTTCCCATTTTTGTATCTTCTGCCGACGTCATGCAGAGCTTTTTCCTCCGTCAAAACTTTCAGAAACCATTCTTCGGTTTTTCCTCCCCTCTCCAACGAATGCCTTTCCCACATTTTCGGATTGAAATCCGGCACCCACATGTGAGTGACCTGTCCTAAAATTTTTGGAAAGTTGTCATGACTGTAAACTAAACAAAAACGAGGAAATCAGTTTCAGCCTGGAAATTTTGATGAGAACCGTAATCTTTAAGACTTCTGAGCTCATCGCCAACTCTAAGGCTGAGGGACTTATTACCTCGTCTGTATAGAGTTCTGTAGTCTTCCCATTATGTCCTTGAATTTTTATTGAAAAAGGCATGGATGGCTTTATAAACTCTACAAATTAAGATACCCGGGGGTTTTACACATTGTCAAATTCTTCATTGATTTTGTAGTCTCCATGGGGGGCCGTTTTTTTCCCTCTGCTGTTCATATTCCATTTTCACATCTGTAAGCTAACCCTCGGACCTCTGGTGGTTTTTCCAGCATCAGGACTATTGGCCCCTTACACTGTGGTTGAAGGAATGGGCGGTGATGTGTGTCTGTCTGCCATACATCACAATGTGTTGCTACTTATTTTTTTTGATCTGGAGGCAGCTAGTGAAAATCACACACAGAGCTTGAATTTCTGAAATAAACACACCCTAAGTCACGAGGTGGAGTCAAACAAGAGGGGCAAAAAATTTGACCTTTTTTCAAAAAAAAGAGGACCTGGTAAGAAACATAACTATATCAAAAACAACTAATTCTGATCACAATCTAATCAAAAGTCCAGACTTACATCACAGAGGTCCCTGACCCGAAAATTGCATACCTAGAGGGTGTTTTCCCCAAAATTCAACTAAAGGATAATAAAAGTAGGCAGAGGGATCTTCACTTTTCAACAAATCAAACCCGCCGAGTATGGTAAACATTTAATCAAAAGCTTGTAGATGATGGTTCAAAGAACCGACATTTGGGGGATGATTACCTCATTCTCCTCCTTTTTTCTTCAAGTTTACCCTTTGTATGGACTGATGAACCCACTGTGGCGAAAACTTTTTCCTCAATAAAAAAACCCAAGAGTTGAACATGTGTCTAATTTAACAAAAATCAAAGCTGCCATAGTAAAGGGCCATTTCCCAAAAGGTACAGTACTCACCCATATCCTGTTTTCTCTCCTCATATCAGACATAGAGACATAAAACCTAGCCACCGTTTCACCCCTTTTGAAACTTACTGGGATGCAGGGTGTCATCCTTTTGAGGACACGGCAATCCCCAAGAAGACATAAATAAATTTTTTCCAAGGGACAACGGAGAAAATGATGTTCAATGAAGACAAACCCAACTACTCCGTTATGAAAAACGGAGGAAATAATAGCTAAAAAATGAGTATACCAAATTTAAGTCCCCAAAATAGAGCGGAAAAGTAATTAAGGATTTGGGAGTGGTAAGTTTGAGGATTTCACTCTCAAGGATCGCAACGTGCCCTTTAAACATTGCGGGAAAACTGATAGGAGGGTAATGAGAACATTCAAGACAGGAAATGCCAAGCCAATGATGCTTTTTAAATCACTTTTCATCTAGGCTGGAAACTACGACATAACATCTCCTTTCAAGGCGGGTGAAATTGCAGACAACAATTACAAAAAACCTTTACTGTACATAATTACATCGAACCCTTAACACGGGAACGTTTGGGGAAGACTTGTTGTATCATGGAGCGCAGACGAGAGAAATACATCAATTACCCCCGGGAAGTCCGGGAGGGACTGGCCCCCAATCTGCCACAAAAACACCCCTAGAAAGGAATTAATTGGAGGCGATGAAAACATACCCCAAGGAAAATGGGGGGCGCCTTTTGTTTAAGAGAAAACAAAATAAGTGTCTGGGGCCCAAGATGTTAAACAGCCCCCCACTAACCAAAAGGGGGAATTATCATTAGCCCCCGGGGTTGCTTAAAAGGGAGCGGGCAATACCTAAAGTCAGTGCCGATCACCCGGCTGTGGTTCGTATTTGGCCTATGCGGCCAGCAAAACAACCTGGTTATCAACCCTAATCCACCAGGGGCGGGTCAGGCCCGGGGGCCGGGGGGGCTTTGACCCCCAAAATCCCTCCCCGAGTACACAGGGCAACGAAACTATTGGGAGAAATTTGGAAAAGGGGAAATTACGGAGTTGAAGTAGGAAGTGATATAAACGTGTAGGGTTTGGGGTTTGAGAGTTAGGGGGGGAGTGTCCTTTTGGCTTTGGCAGTCGCTACTTATTGCTATCCTGCCCACCCCAGTGGAATGCCTGACCTGTTGGGGGAAACATAACTTTTTTCCCCTTTACTTTTCTTTGTTAAAGAAGTAAATTCTTGGGTATTTTGGAAAATTGGCGGTTTTGATAAGGACCTCCCTTTTTATGGACCAGTAAAAATTCGAGTTTTCCCTCCTTTATTTTTTAGTTCTTAAATGAGACTCTTGCCTAGGGCAGGTCCCTTTTGGTGGCCCCCCCTTGTCTAGTGGTAAGTCCCTTTTATATGTCTCGGTGGCAGGTAATTCTATGTACATTTTACTGAACTGAAGAATCGTTGCTTTTTTCATCACCTGATCTCTCGCAATTTTTGTTGCAAATTATCTATTTACCCCGAGAACCGGGATCCCTAGTCGTACCCTAAAAGTCCCCAGTACGTCTTTGACATTCGCCTCCACCTCGTTCCCCCTCCTTTTCTTTCCCTACCATTATTTCCTGACACGCTTTTGTAATTCAGTTACTAGCTTTCCCCTTCTCATTTGCTGCTTCAATAAAATTTAAATGGTTTAAGCCCTTTGAAACCTTCCCCTTTTTTCCCATTAATTTCAGTCATTTTTTTTAAATCTTCCCCCTTTTGTGTTTATTCCTCAAATTTCCCCTAGCATTTGTAATCCACGCATCCCTTTCCCCTTTCGTCCCCCTTTATTTTTCTTAAGGGGCCTCCATTTTTCCGTCCTCAGTGCTCCCATGTCCCCCCCCTCTGCATATCGTTTTTGAGGAGAAAATAGGAACAGGCTAGCTTTTGTTCCCTTTCTCAAGGGATGTTGGTGAGGGGTTGTGATCCCAGAAATGCACCTGCGCTTCTCTTTCTTGGACGAACCGGATTGCCTCCCATTCCCAAAGGCCCTGCCCCCGGGGGCTTGGGTTTCCCCCTCAATACAGTACAGTATGCTTTTTCCCCGCACTAATTACGTGAGATAATTATCTTACGGGTGGGGCTAGCAGTCCCCTTCGAACTTGGGCTTCTTTACACCGCGGGTTTTCCTAATTATACCTTCACGTTAATCCTCCTCCATCCCCACCTCTCCCTGTCTCGGCTCTCCTTGCTGAATTTTATTTTTTTCTTCGAATTCTTATCGGTCACTGCTTTTTTCACTGATTACACTGTTCAACATTGGTTTCTTTTTAAAATTTAAAACCTGTGTCTCAAACTAATTTTGGGACAGAATTAAAATTGAACTTAGTTTTGTTTTCAACATGTACAGTTTTGTGAAATAGAACCCCACCGTGAATAATTTCACTGAGACATAGGCATCAGGGAAACCTGACGATCAATTTGATTGTCGACTACTGCTGGACACTGGTGCAGGAGACCCTACGGCCGGGAGTGAAAAGCGACTATGAAAATTTGTTATTTCTTTTAGTATATAATAATTTTTCTACAAGGACACGAAAAAATGAACGGGCCCCTGGGTTGGCTTATTGGCGTACTTATAGGGGGCCCCTGGCTATGCAAGCATTTCAGACAACCAAGCAAAATCTTGGCCTCCATATGAGACCAAACGGCGGCTACACCAGGGGAAAAGGTTTGAAGATGTCCCTTGCTCACCCGTGCCAGGGATCTACCCCGAACCCCAGTCCGGGTTTTTTTAAAAATATTTAAAAAATATAATATTAATATAAAATATTAATATATAAAAAATTATAAAAATATATATATATATATATATATAAAAATATATAATGTATGTAACTTAGATTGTTGGGTAATATTATCTGTGCTGCTTAAACCCCTTAACCAAAACATTAATCATAAAATTTAAAAAAATATACGTGATAGAAATAAAAGTGTGATTCTAATTCGCATAAAATTTTATTTTAAAAAACAACCATTTTGGTTTCTGAAATTTTAATTGTGTTGGTTTGTTATCTGGTTCCCTTTTGGGGATTTTTTTTTTTTATGGTACTTGTAAAAAATGTGCCTTTTTGATTTAAGGGTACATATTTACATTTTAAAAATTATGGGGGTGTCTGGAAGTGTTGGGGGGTGTGGTGATTTAAGGAATGATGTGAGGGTAGGGTAGTGGTGGTGTCGTCAGGGTTGGTAATGGTGGGGGTTTCGTTATTTGCGGGTGAAACCCCTTTCGGGGTAGTGTTTGAAGTACGTGATGCAAGAATATTTGATATTCAGAGGTGGTGAAAAATTGAGAGTTCTGGGGGGTGTTTTATTTTAAAATTAGGCTTCGACCGAGACCAGTTTTGTTGGGGGGGGGGGTTGTGACACCTAAACTATCTTTAAAGTAAGTTTATACAGCGCGTGGTTACCTTTTCTAAGGTTACTCTTCAGGAAAAAACTTTTTCCTCACACAGGAGTTTTTTAGCTTGAGACTTAAAAAGGGCATTGAGGATGTCAAGCGTTTAAATAGTTCCATGCATGGCAGCTTCGAATTTTTGTTCCCAAGGCTGTATTTACAAGTTTGGGGAATTCCCCGTTTTACCATTGATTTGTGTTGGGAAAGGGTGATAAAGCGGGAAAAATTATAGTCATTTGGGGTTTGCGCGTGATTTTTTGGCCGACCTTGCCTTTAAAACTGCTCGACCAGCTTTGCCAGTTTTGGCCCTCATATCTTATTGGGAAATTTTTTTTTTTAAATAAGATGGGTGGCTGTATTGTCATTTATGAAGTTATAAGTGATGATGCTAAAATGTTAGTTAATAAAGTACATTTGATTTTAATTTAAAGGGGGTTGGTTTTTGGGGTGAGTCACTGGCGTTTAAAATTTTTGCAGAAGCCCGGCACGTATGGTTAAATTATAAATAACCCCCAGGCAGTCTTTCTGTGAAACCCCTCCTATCGGTTTTTCAATGCATAAAAAAATGGTAAGTTGGCAGAAGCGTTCCATCAAAGAGGTGTCGATTAAAAGGGCCCCCATGCCTGTCTAGAAAAAACTGTTGATTAAATTTAAGGCTTGTCCTCTGGCTATGTTGTTTGTGTTTTTTCCATCGCTGAGAAACCCAAAGTTACGTAATTTTGTCAGCAAAAAAATTTTTTATTTTTTCTACCGCTTTTGTATTTTTTAAAAGCGAAGAAAACCCCAAAATTGAAGTCCTTCACACACGTTAAAACTGTTAAAAGACTATAAATTGGCTGGAAACCCCCGGGCCCCGGGGGGGCGACTGTACCCTTACAAAATAATATATTTCATCTATAATGGGGCAAATAAAAAAAAAATGCGATAACCTTAACTTTGCTACTGAAAAAAAATTTATTATCACGTAACTTGTTTAACTATTACCTCCCGGAGTACCTGAGGGTTTTTGGGGGGCAACGTCCCTCAGCCCCTCCACGACAGGCGTCCTGCTGGTCAGGGCTTGATTAAACCAGGCTGTTACTCGGCCGCAAAGTGTCCAACGTTCGAAGCACAGCAGGCGATCCCACACCGCTAAATTTTCTGTCTGCTCCCTTTTGGAAAGGGAGCCAGGGGGGTATTTTTAATTCCCCTTTAAACAGGTGGGAGGCGTTTTAAACAGTTTTGTGCCCCCGGGAAATTTTGGTTTTTCACTTATTACCCGTGACGCCCCTACTTTTCAGGGGATTTTGGGCCCGCCTGCCCATCTTTTTCTTTCTAGGGAGTGTTTCTGTGTGAGATCGGGGCCATTCCTTCTAGGATTTTCCAAATGAGATTAGATATGTTTCTCTGCGTTCCTCCATCATACAATCAAGTGCTTCAAAACTTCCCAGTAGTGAGGTGTTTGAAAACTTTTTGTACAGAAAGGTTCGCGTACATCTAGATTCAATTTCACCTGCTTTGAACGGAATGTTAATGTACAGCAATATTTTAGCCTGGAGAGAAAAATATTTGAAAAAGAATCATCATTGTCTTGGGATCTCTTTTTTTAACGTTTCTCGTTATCCATCCTGTCGTCACTTTGCAGTTGTGATCGTGGCTCGTTTGATCCTTTGAAAGTGAGACCTCAAAACATTACCACCCCAGGTCCCCATATTTTTTTTCGCTCTGTTTATGGTCGAGTTGTAGATCCCCGTTCATTATATGTTTCCCCCAGTTTTTTAAACAGAGTAGTTTTAATTTGTCTTCTTGAACATCATTTGTTTTCCTTGCCCACTGGAAAACTTGGTTTAATCTTCTTGGAGGTTAACCCCAGATCCAGTATCGTTCAAGGGGTGACACGGGGACCGTGGATTCACTCTGCTGATATAGTGCGCTTTTGACTCCACTCTCAACTGTTACCCGGTTTTGTTGATTGTTTCCCACGGGGGTATTGTTTAAAATTTAAATAAAGATAGGAAATATTCTTTATAATTTTACATTGTGTCTACGTAGCTTGCTTAACCAAGCAATCGTTAGACCAGCCTCTGGAGCCATTATGTGCCTTAGTAATCTTTTCAAAGAGGTAAAGGGGTGGTGGATTCATAAAAAAACAACAAAAAAATTTTTACATCACGCGGGGATGAAGTGTCGTCACCGTGGCCTCCTCCTCACCCATCCGGTTTGACACTACTTTCCCTTTTAATACTTCATTTGATTTGTTTTGCCTACATTCTATGGGCTGTATTTTTATTTTTTGTGTACATGGAAATGGGGGGAATGTTGGTGTATTGAGTGTTGGGCCCATAATCGTCTGTAGGCCAGGGAGGTCTAGGGGGGGAGCGCTTTGTTAGGGGGGTCCCTGGGGGTAAGACTGTGGTTGTAGCGTTTTAGTGTTTTTGTGACTGTTTGTGGTGTGGGGTGCATGTTTTTTGGTGCAGAGGGTGCGGGTTTGCTTGTTCGTTTAAAGAAACCTCCGACAGCTTGCCCAGTTTTTCTGACAGTGGGGCCCGTTTAGGGAAAAATACCGTACTGGATGAGACTCTGGAAAAAAATGTAGAATAAACCCAATTTAAATCAATTTGATAACACGCAACAACAAAGGGCCAGGAATCTTTAAACCCAAAAATATATATATAAATATTAAAAAAATATATATTTATATATATTTTTTTAAAAATATTAAAATTTAAATTAAAAATCTTCGAAAAAACTGGGTAGTTCGTGCAGAAAGTGCCGAATTAGCACGTTTTTAATTCCATGTAGGCCGAAAAGGGTGCAGGTACAATAGCTACTTGAGAAAACAGTTGGGGTAAAGGGGAGCCAAAAGGGATCTTTTTCCCTGGTCTACTGGGAAAAATCTTACTTTATGTTTTTTTTTTGGGCCCCAGATAAAGTGATTTCACTTTGGGGAAACCCGGTTTTAATCTGTTTCGGAGGTTACCTCCTCGCATGGGGGGGGGGGGGGGGGGGGGGGGGGGGGGGGGGGGGGGGTTTTTGGGGGGGGGGGGGAGGGGGGTTTTGGGGGGGGGGGGGGGGGGGGGGGGGGGGGGGGGGGGGGGGGGGGGGGTGGGGGGGGTTTTGGGTTTTTGGGGGGGGGGTGGGGGGGGGGTTTTTGGGGGGGGGGGGTTTTTGGGGGGGGGGGGGGGGGGGGTTTTTGGGGGAAGGGGGGGGGTTTGGGGGGGGGTTGTAAAAGGGTGGGGGGGGGGGGGGGTTTTTTTTTGGGGGGGGGGGTGGTTTGGGGGGGAAAATTTTTTTTTGGAAAATTAAAAAAGGGAAAATTTCAGCCCGGTTTAAAGCAAAGATCGGGGGGGGGGTTTTTTTGGGTTTTTGGGTTATTAAAAAAGGGTATATTTAAGTTCACATCAAAGGTCGTTGGGTAGAAATTTTCCCCAATTAAAAATTTTTTGGGGGAAAAAGTTTCAAAATTGAAGGAAATTTTATTGGGGGAAATTTTCCACCCAAAAAAATTAGGGAAAACTTTAAAGGTAAATGCCCGGGGTTGGAAATAGCCCTTTAGTGGGATTGTTTTTTAAAAAGTTTGGTGAAAAAAAAGAAACCGGGTTAGTTTGGGGTTTTAAACCCGGGGGAATAAAAATGTTTTAAAAATTTTGGGGGGACACAATATTTAATATTAAGGGTAAAGAGTTTCCATATCAAATTTTTTATGGGGGGGCCCCTTTTTTATGGTTTAAAAGGATTCATACGGTTTTAAAATACAGTTAAAAAACTTTTTCCTAAAAAACGGACCCCTTAAATTTCTGAAAATTTTTTCCCCTGGGAAAAAAATTTTTGGGGTTAAAAAGGGGGGGCCTCCTTATGAAAGTTTTGCCAAGGAAAAAAGGGGGAAAAAAAAAAAGACTTTTTTTGGGAAAAATTTTCTCTCCCAAAAAGTTTTAAGGTTCTGGATTTTTTTTAAAAAAAAGGGAATTCCCCCTGAAATTTGAAAGGCTCGGATTTAAAATATATTTCCGGCCCGGCCTTTTGGGAAAAAGGGTTGAAAAATTTAAGTCTCCCTGTCACTATTAAATTTAACAGAAAGTTCATTTTCCCGGGCCTGATTTTTTTGGTCTTTGGGCAAAAAGGGTAAAAACCTTTTAAAAATTTTTTTTTTAACCCCCAAAAATGGCAGTAATTTATTTTTAAAACAACAAATTTTTTTTTCCTTCAAAACCCTTTTTAAGGGCCCCCCTTTAAGGAAAATTTTACAAATGGGAATTAAATTTTCTAAAAACGGGGGCAAAACCCTTGTAATAATTAAATTTCTTTTATTGGTGAAATGAATTTTTTGTTTTTAAAAGGTGGGAGGGACCAAAGATTTAGAAAAATTTAAAAGGGGGAATGTTGGGAGTAGTTCCCACGAAGAATTCCGGGTTTTATTTCCTAAAAGGGTTTTTCCCGTTTTTTTAAAATTTACAAATATTATTGAAAGTTTTAAGGTTTGGTCACGGGGGGGGGGTTTTACCGGGGGAATTCATTAAAAATTTAAAAAAATAATTTCAGGCAGGTATTTCAAATTTCTCTTTGGCAAAATTTTTTCCTTGACCAGACCCTTGGGGTTATTAAACCCCCCCCCTTTTCCCCGCAAGTTATGGTTAAAATACAATTAAACTTTTATGGGGCCCGGGAAACCCTTTTCCCCCTTATAACCCCCTATTTTGCCCGGCTTTTAGATTTTTTTTTAAAACATCGGGGGCCATTAATAAAAGGGGGATTTGAAATTTTTTGGGGCCCTTTAAACCTTTTGGGGTTATTCCTTTTGGGCCCTTTGGGGGCCCCGGGGGGAAATTTTGGGGGTTTTTTTGAATTTTTTAAAAAAAGGGTTTAATTAAAATTGGGAAAATTTTAAATTTTGATAGGGTTTTTTGGGTTTTTTATGGGGGGAATTTCTACCCCAAAATTTTATTGAGGGGAGATGGGTATTAATTTTTGTTTGGGTTTTTTGGGAGGGTTTTTTGGGAAAAAGGGGCGAGGGTTTTTTTGGGGGCCCTGGAAAAGGGGGGCCCAAATTATTTAAATTTAGGCCTGCCTTTGCAAGGCTTCGCAGGTTTTTTCTAAGTCTTTTTCTTTTTTAAAATCCTCTTTTCTTGTGAGATGGGGAGGGAAATGACCCAAAAAAGGATTGCGGGGCGAAATTACGTTTAAAAAATTTTCCACCAAAGGGTCAGAACCGAATGAATTTTGGGAAAACCCCCTTTTTATTTTTTTTATTTCCCATTATTGATTAGTTGTCCTTCTTTTTACCCATGGGGATGGACCCCCTTTTACCTTCCCGGTGAAGTAAAATTTTTTCCCCCAGATGGGTATGGGGGAATATAATTTTGACTTTTAGGGGAAAATAAAAGATATTTTAAAGCAGAAAATTATTAAAATTTTAAACCAAAGGGAAAATACAAGACAATTCGAAAAAAGAACGAAAAAAATAAAAAATTAAAAACCTTAATTTATTTTCATAAAGGGCGTTTATTTTGTATTCCCTTTTTTCCGCGTGGGCCCTCAGGAAGTTCCCGGAGAACGCGTGAAATTCTTTTTGAAAGTAAAAAAAAATTGGGTACAGTCATTTAAAAGTGCTCTGATCTAAATTTTGTTCCCACGGTAAAAGTTTTCCGTTATATAGCCCGGGGTGGGGCAAAGGGGGTAAAAAGGAGGGGTTTTTAAAGGAGTCAGGTAGGGTTTTGTTTGGGTGGGAAGGATCCAAAAATAAAGGACGAAGTTTTATTGGATTCCCCCCCCTTACGCTTCTTAAAGGGGGAACAAATTGAAACCCAAATTTTTTTTCCCCCCTTATTATTTTTGCAAACCCCTCCTTTCCCCCCCCTCCCCAAATGGTCACCTTTAAAAGGGGTTTATCCCGAGGGGGGCTAATGTTTTAATCCTAGCTATGTTGGTTTTGAATCGTTCCTTAAATTTAAAGAGGGTTTTGCTGTGGTGGTGTTGTTGTTTTGGTGTGGGTTTTTGGGGTGTTTTTGGGGTGGGTTGGGTGTTTGGGCATGTAACAGCCATGGTCACTAAGGGGCGTTTTTGGGTTTTTTGGGGGCAAATCAGGTAAAAAATGAAAACCCCAAAAGCGCAGAGGCTTCTTTTAAAATCGTCAGAAATTTAAGGGGGAAAAGGGGAAAAATTGAAAAGGTTCATTTAAAAAAAAAAAAAATAAAGTGTGGAAAAGAAAAAAATATAAAAACTGGGGGAAGGTAAAAAAATGGGTTTGGGGGGAAAGAATTTTTTTGGAAAAGTAAAAAAAAATATAAAAGAGGGTGGGAAGGATTTTAAAGGAGGGGAAAATGGGGGTAAGGGGAGGATGGGGGGAATAGGTTAAGGGGGGGTATGGGGAAATGGAGAGGAGGGGGGGAATGGATAAGGGGGGGGGAGGGGGAATGGGGAAAGAGGAGACCCCGGGGTAAAAGAAGGGAGGGTGGGGTAAGGGGGGGGAAGGAAAATATTTTGGAAAGGGGGTAAAGGAGGCAAGGGAGGAACAAATATCGATTAAAATTAAATTTTAGGGAAAACCATTTTGAAGATACTTCAGTCAGTCTGTAGCCTTTAAAAAATTCACGTTTCCTTTTCACGCAACAAAAAATGAGCCAATTTTTACCCAACGCCGAACAAGGACAGGGAAAATTAGTAAAAACAGGTAAACCAAAGCTTTTAAGTTTTAAACAAAAATTTGTTCTGAGAAAAATCAGTAAGTCTGGGTTTTTTAAAGTTTTGCCACTGTGTTTTTCAAAAAAAAATGAAGCAGCCTTTTGGAAAGGATTCCCCAAACGCGTACTTCCCTGCCTAGCTCACCCCCTGTTCACACATCTATCCAAACCTACTTATTCTCTCCATCTCGGATTTTTTCAAAACAGGTAATCATTAGTACACGCTTTCATACTTAATTTAACTGTTTTGACTTTTAGCATTTTTCTTAATTTCTTTTTACGTGCACACTTACTCTTTGTGAACATTGTTTTTTAAATGGTTATTAACCTTTCAGTTTTTGTATTCTGATTATTTCTTTTGGGTATAACTTTCCAGTCGACATACTTCTGTAGTATTTTCTTTGGTGTAACTTGCTGTTCTCAAATAGTAATGCACACAAAACTTAATTCATTTACTTGGAAAACAGACCACGGTATTGCAGTGTACAAATTTATTAAAAGATTACTTAAATAATAGGAAACAGTCCGGGCAAGAGATCAAGCTTTGTATTAGAATGGCGCAATCATACCTTCCATTCCCTTAAGGTTCCGACCCGGGATCCATTCTTTACCGTGAATGACCACTCTAGTGACCCTAGAAAAGCACATTAGTGCACAAAACTGGTAAGTTCACAATAATGGGGATAACCAGAAAAATTTAAATATAAGCAAAATTTTTTTACATAAATATTTGGGAAAAGTAATTGCTAGAAATATATTCCCATAAACGGGGAGGGAGCAAAAAGCAGACAAAACTAATCACATGGATAGGGAACAATTTACAGAAGGAAATCAGGGGAAAGGGATCTAGGAGCTGCCAGAAAAATGCAAGGTAGTAAAGCTGACAGTTAACGTTACTAACAAATATATGAAAGTGTAGAAAGTATGGAAACCAATGAAGTTTTTTAGTGGGTAAAAGGATATAACATGTTTAGTGGTGACGGGTTTTTACTGCGTAGACATGGGAAGAATGAACTCAAAAAGAGCACAATACAAAACACGAGTAGACCATCTCATAGAACGTAGAGAATAAGTGAAAGACTGAAGAGTATATCCGATCTGTCATTTAGATACTAAGTTAAATGCAACTTTAGCCAAGAAAATGAGTGGGTGGATTATGAGGACGTTTCAAAACGGGGGGGGGGGGACACACCAGTAATGAAACTCCATATTAGTGGTGCTGTCACAACTCGGACATTGTTTGGTCCTCGTAGCACCTTCCAAGGCAGGCGCGATAGCAAAGCTGGAAAATGTTTAGATCTCTGTTTAATGCCGCATAGAATCAATAAAACATCTCAACTATTGGTAACGCCTATGAAGCATTCGGATTGTTCTCTCTGGAAAAGAGAGAGATACCTGATAAATATAAACGTTCATGAAAGTACTTGAGGCCTGGTCCCCACTATACACTATTGCAAGAACATTATATGAGTGAAAAACTGGGATGTCATAAATACAGTTAAGAGAACACTGTGTTGAACATCCGTAGCCCCAGTATTCCGGAACCAGAGTTTAAATTTTAATTAGAGAAAACTGAACTAATATCGTCTTTATATGTGTCGAGTGTTGTTCGTTTATTTTATTGTTTGCTAATTTCATCTTTGTTTTGTTGTGTTGTGCATATTGTTTGAGTCCGGTCAAAGTGCTCCGAAAATGCTCCTCCTCCTCCTCCTCCTCCTCCTGATTCCTGACCAGCCGGGTTGTGGTGATCGTTGGCCTCGGGCCGCTAGCACAAACAACCTGGCTGACAATGCGGTCAATAAAGAAGCCTGGCTGGGGAGCAAGAAGCAGAAACCCCAAAACCGAGCAGATGATACTGACTAAGCGAGCTGGAACCCTCTGAACCAGAAGAACGGAGGAAGAGGCACGATCACAATATACAGTAAAGAAAATTACCTATACTCCATTGTAAAATATCTATAAGCTATTTTTACAATTTGAGAACAAGAATTTATCGTTTACCCCAACACGTCACATGGATTGATTTTTCTGTCATACTCCATTCCGCATGGTGTTTTTTGTGTCATACTCTTATCACGGAGATGGTTTCCTGCTGTACTTCCCCACAAGATGCTTTTCATACCAAACTCATCACACAGATTAGTTTATGAAATTTGTATAGCCTAAGGCGAGAGAAAAGTAAATGAGGATATCGCAACATTTTAACTATGGGTTTGGTAGCTATTGAAACATGTATTGCAATAAACGTGAAATATGTCAGGGTATTTTAAAAATAAGATCCTGGGAAATTGAGCGGTAAAAAACCCCTTTTAATAGTTAAAAAAAAATAACAAATTAATCCGTTAAAATTTTTTTTAGTTAGGGCCCCCCTTTTTTCCTATTTTTTTTTTTGGGGGGGGGGGTTAGGAAAAATTTTTGATAAATGCCCCTACGTATGGTAAAAACAATTTTAATTTTAAAATTTTTTTTTTTGGGGGGGAAAAAAGTGGGGGTAAAAAATTTGAGGGATTTTAAGAAAGTTAAATAGGGGTTATATAAAACCCCCCACCCATAAAATTTGGGGGGGGGGTATGGGAAGTTTTAAAACCCCCCTGGGGAATTTAAAAGGGGGGGTGGGGTTTTGTTCGGTAAAAAAAAAAAAAAAATACAAAAAAAAAATCAAATTTGGGGTTTTCCCCCCAAAAAACCCCCAAAAATTTTCCTTCAGGCTGGGGAATGGGAAAAAAGCAACAGAAAAAAATATCACTTAAGAGAACCTTAATTATTTTTCACTTAGGTGCAGTTTAATTTTGTTAAACTTCCTTCCCTGGCGCTGGTGCCTCAGGAAGTATCAGAGATGAACAGCGTGAAATGGTGAGCTTGTTTGATAGTAAACAAAATTGGGTACATGTGCATTCAGCAGCGTGCTGCTGATAGCTAAATTTTGTTCCCACATTGTAACTGTTTCACTGTCATATTCCATTCAGCCTCGGCGTGGGGCAAAGGGAGTACGGGAGGGTTACAGGAGTCAGGATATGGGTGTTGTAGTTTGGGAACTCATAAAGGGAGAGTGATCCAAAATATCAAGGGTCACTGACAGTTTTCATTGGTATTGGCCCCTCTCACAGGCTTTCTTTAAAGGTATTAGAACTTAAGGCCCCTTAATGCTTCTGTCCTCCTTCCCACTTGATTTGTCTCGCATCCCCTCCTCCCCCCTCCCGAGACTGGATCACCTTAATGAGTGGTTTATACCTAAGAGAGGGGGCTAATGTGTTCTAATACATATGCTTATGTTGCTATCGACATCTGTTCCTTAAATGTGTATAGAGAGGGTATGTGTACGTGTGTGTGTGTGTGTGCACGTGTACTAGCCTATGTGTACACTAAGCTGAAGCTGAATATTTATAAGGAGTTTGTGGGGTCAAGAAGGTCAGAGGTGAAAATAAGTGAAATCAAAGTGACGTCAGCACCGGGAAAGCTTCTTGAAAATGCGTCAGTAATTTAACGGGAGGGAGAGGGGGAAGAAAGTTGGAAAAGGCATGTGCAGTCTTAGAAGAGGGAGAGGAGGCGGCGGCAAGGACTAATGAAGAGGTGTAGGTAGAGAACAAAGAATGGAGGTAAAGGAGCTGGGGAGGAAGAAGGTAAGGGAGAGGAGGTGGAGGAATGGAGGTAAGGGAGAGGAGGTGGAGGAATGGAGGTAAGGGAGAGGAGGTGGAGGAATGGAGGTAAGGGAGAGGAGGAGGAGGAATGGAGGTAAGGGAGAGGAGGAGGAGGAATGGAGGTAAGGGAGAGGAGGTGGAGGAATGGAGGTAAGGGAGAGGAGGTGGAGGAATGGAGGTAAGGGAGAGGAGGTGGAGGAATGGAGGTAAGGGAGAGGGTAGTGGTGAATGGAGGTAAGGGAGAGGAGGTGGAGGAATGGAGGTAAGGGAGAGGAGGAGGAGGAATGGAGGTAAGGGAGAGGGTAGTGGTGAAATGGAGGTAAGGAGAGGAGGTGGAGGATGGAGGTAAGGGAGAGGAGGAGGAGGAATGGAGGTAAGGGAGAGGAGGAGGCGGCGGCATGGAGGTAAGGGAGAGAAGGAGGAATGGAGGTAAGGGGGAGAGGAAGGAAGGAATGTAGTTTGGGGAAAGGGAGGGTAGGAAGGTAGGCAAGGGAGGAAGCAAGCATGCATCGATTCAAAGATGGTAATGTCTTAGGAACACTCATTTTGAAGCATACTGCAGTCAGTACTGTAGCAAGCAAAATATATTAAGTTCACGTGAACACTTTCACGCATCAACATTGAGACTGATATTTATACACACTAGCCGAACAAGAGACAGAAGATTATGTACAGCAGGTACAACTCAACGTCTTTGAAGTAATTTAAACAAATGATGTTCTGAGTAAAATACATGTGCAACGTCTGGGTATCTTTAAGAGGTTTCGCCTGCACTGTAGGCTTTATCAATGGAATACGGAGTAGTGAGGACGTAGCCTTTGGTAATGGAGCCTGTCGAAGAAGTGGGGAGATGTAGCAGTTGAAGACATGGTCATATGTGAGCGAGGAAGTATGTCAGACCCATGAAGTGGGATATATAATTACTTATAAAGAGGAAGTCGAAGAGTAGGTAGACAGTGGTAGAGAGGAGGGAGGGTGTCAGGGAGAGTAGGTGGGTGGTTGCATAGTGAGGGAGCCAGGGAGTGTAGGTGGGTGGTAGAAAGGGTGGAAGGGAGAGTAGGTGGGTGGTAGTAGTGGAAGACGGTATCTTAGCACTCTCCTTGATATTACTCTCGGCATCCTTGGAAGTGGTTGTCACCAAGCGCGTACTTCCCTGCTCTAGCTCACTCCTGTTCACTACATCTATCCAAACACTATCTGTATTCTCCATCTCGGATTTTTTCAAAACAGGTAATCATTAGTACACGCTTTCATACTTAATTTACTGTTTTGACTTTTAGCATGTTCTTAATTTCTTTTTACGTGCACACTTACTCTTGTGTGAACATTGCTTTTATGGTTATTAACCTTTCAGTTTTTGTATTCTGATTATTTCTATTGTATAACTTCCAGTCGACATACTTCTGTAGTATTTTCTTTGGTGTAACTTGCTGTTCTCAAATAGTAATGCACACAAAACTTAATTCATTTACTTGGAAAACAGACCACGGTATTGCAGTGTACAAGATTGATTAAAAGATTACTTAAATAATAGGAAACAGTCCTGGCAAGAGATCAAGCTTTGTATTAGAATGCGCAATCATACCTTCCATGTCCCTTATTAAGGTTCCGACCCGGGATCCATTCTTTACCGTGAATGACCACTCTAGTGACCTAGAAAAGCACATTAGTGTGCACAAAACTGGTAAGTTCACAATAATGAGGATAACCAGAAAAATTTAAATATAAGCAGAATTGTTTACATAAATAGTTGGAAAAGTAATTGCTAGTATATATTCCCATAAACGAGGGAGGGAGCAAAAAGCAGACAAAACTAATCACATGGATAGGGGAACAATTTACAGAAGGAAATCACGGGAAGGATCTAGGAGCTGCCAGAAAAATGCAAGGTAGTAAAGCTGACAGTTAACGTTACTAACAAATATATGAATGTGTAGAAAGTATGGAAACCAATAAAGTTTTTTAGTGGGTAAAAGGATATAACATGTTTAGTGGTGACGGGTTTTTACTGCGTAGACATGGGAAGAATGAACTCAAAAAGAGCACAATACAAAACACGAGTAGACCATCTCATAGAACGTAGAGAATAAGTGAAAGACTGAAGAGTATATCCGATCTGTCATTTAGATAATATACTAAGTTAAATGCAACTTTAGCCAAGAAAATGAGTGGGTGGATTATGAGGACGTTCAAAACGGGGGGGGGGGGGGGCACAGTAATGAAACTCCATATTAGTGGTGCTGTCACAACTCGGACATTGTTTGGTCCTCGTAGCACCTTCCAAGGCAGGCGCGATAGCAAAGCTGGAAAATGTTTAGATCTCGTTTAATGCCGCATAGAATCAATAAAACATCTCAACTATTGGTAACGCCTTGAAGCATTCGGATTGTTCTCTCTGGAAAAGAGGAGAGATACCTGATAATATATAACGTTCATGGAAAGTACTTTGAGGGCCTGGTCCCCACTTATACACTATTGCAAGAACATTATATGAGTGAAAAACTGGGATGTCATAAATACAGTTAAGAGAACACTGTTTTGAACATCCGTAGCCCCAGTATTTCCGGAACCCGAGTTTAAATTTTAATTAGAGAAAACTGAACTAATATCGTCTTTATATGTGTCGAGTGTTTGTTCGTTTATTTTATTGTTTGCTAATTTCATCTTTGTTTTGTTGTGTTGTACATATTGTTTGTGAGTCCGGTCAAAGTGCTCCGAAAATGCTCCTCCTCCTCCTCCTCCTCCTCCTGATTCCTGACCAGCCGGGTTGTGGTGATCGTTGGCCTTCGGGCCGCTAGCACAAACAACCTGGCTGACAATGCGGTCAATAAAGAAGCCTGGCTGGGGAGCAAGAGCAGAACCCCAAAACCGAGCAGATGATACTGACTAAGCGAGCTGGAACCCTCTGAACCAGAAGAACGGAGAAAGAGGCACGATCACAATATACAGTAAAGAAAATTACCTATACTCCATTGTAAAATATCTATAAGCTATTTTACAATTTGAGAACAAGAATTTATCGTTTACCCAACACGTCATATGGATTGATTTTTCTGTCATACTCCATTCCGCATGGTGTTTTTTGTGTCATACTCTATCACGGAGATGGTTTCCTGCTGTACTTCCCACAAGATGCTTTTCATATCAAACTTCATCACACAGGATTAGTTTATGAAATTTGTTAGCCTAAGGCGAGAGAAAAGTAGAATGAGGATATCGTCAAGCATTTTAACTATGGGTTTGGTAGCTGTTGAAACATGTATTGCAATAAACTGTGAAATATGTCAGGGTATCTTATTGAAAATAAGATCCTGAAAATTTGAGCAGGTATTTAAAATTTCTTGTAATAGTTAAACTACAAATTGTAAATGTATTCCCAGATGTAATCCTGTTAATCCCCTTTTAGAGCTTAGTTCCCAGTCATTTTGCTCATCCATATTCTCTTGGGTTGCTACGCATGTGATGGATACAAGGTGCACAGTAAACTAGCAGCTATCCCGGTAAAATCTAATCCAATCTGAATTAAAATCAGGCTTGTTTAGTATGAGAGGAGGAAAAAAGTGGGATAGAAACACTTGTGCAGCGTCATAGCTTAAGAGAAGTTGAACATAGTGTCTACCTACCTATAGTCAATTTAGGGGGGGGGGGGGGGACTCATCGCCAACGCTGTCCTAGACCAAGCCTTCTGATTGAAGTAATTAATAAGGCTGTTGGTGGTTAAAGCTTGCAGGCTAAGGAACACAAGAAAGGAGGTACACTGCAACAGGTCTACAGACCCATACTAGGCAGTTTTCTCAAACTCAAACCCACACATACGCTTCAGGCTGAGGAACTGATTACCTCACACTCCTCATCTTCCACCGTTTCTCTGCATTGGACTGAAGAAACCACTGGCTGGCGAAACTTTTCCAGAATAAAGATACCCAAGTGTTGCGTTATTACATACGCTTAGGCATTGCTGTCTTGGTTGCTGCTTACCATAACTCCTTTTCGCATCCTGTATGGCCAAGTTCTATATTATTTAGTTTCATAAATTCTATGGTTATGTGCATTCTCAAGCTTCAGGATTTTACATTTATCTACACTGAACTGCATCTGTTATTTTTCTGACCACGACATGAGCTTGTCTAAATCCTCCTGAAGTTCAGTGATATCTTTCTCTGAATCAATTATCCTTCATATTTTTGTGTCGTCAGCGAATTTGCTCATGTACCTTGTTATTTCCTCGTCAAGGTCATTAATGTACATCATGAACAACAATGCGCCTAAAACTGATCCCCGTGGAACGTTTCAGCAATAAAGATGCCCAACTGTTGCAGGCTGCTGCTTACCATAACTCCCAAGTCATTTTCACATTCTGTATGGCCAATACTTTCATATATCCTTTCCAAATCAAAATTTATGCAATCTGAATCCATTAGGGTTCTTTCTTGAAGGGATATCCTCAGAACCTTATTTATATCTCCTTTATGACCTTCGACTTGTACACTTCAATCACGTCTCCCCCTTTATTCTGCGTCTTGCAAGATAATATAGGTAAAGGGATTTCAATCTTTCCTCGTATGGATGTTTTCTTACGCACTGTATTAATTCTGTCATTCTTCTCTGAATGTTCTTTAATAAATTTATTTCAATTCTGTAGTATGGAGACCAGAACTGAGCGAATTTGCTCATGTCACTCATCATTCCTCTTTCAAGATCGTTAATATAATTATGAGCAACAATGGGCCCAAAACTTGCGGAATACCACTATGATTGGTCTCCCTTCAGACTTGACTTCATTATGCAACTGCTTCCTATTGGTCAGCTTGAAGTTCCGTCTTGATGACTACTACGGGTCTGTTAGTAATTCCCCTTATGTATGAAGCGATGTAACAATGAGAGTTAAAAGAAGCCACAGCTCCAAACAAAAAAGATATTTTAGAGACATAACCTCGTCTTTAATTTCAGAAATTTAAGAGGAAGTCCTAAGTGGTGAAGTTCAAAAGCCACAAACTCTAAGTAGGTAATTATACACACACAGCATCTGCTTCCCTAAACACTCCTAGTCTAGGATATTCTCCCTTTTCCCACGCTCTACCAGCTGTCAGCTGTGTGTGTGTTTTGTAGGTGACCGCATAACAGCACCTGTTGACTTCCGGCTGACAGCAGCTCACTCTACACCCGTTAAGTCGACTTCCTTGTGGAATTATACAGGGATGTTGAGTCAACGAGGGCCTCCCTCTCCTCTTCCCTCGTACCCTTCGTCTCTCACTTTCTGAAACCTTCAGTCCTCTCCAGATATTGAACCACTTCGTGATATTCTTACTCTCAAATATTGTGTGTGGGGGGGGGGATGGGGGGTCGCGCGCACGCGATAAGATCACAGTAAGTAGGTGATATTACAAATATGCAAAATAACCACAGTGAAAAAATGGTGAAATTCCAACACTTCCGTGATTTCTCACATTATTAAGGAACAATAAAAATAATAGGACAACAGAAGACGTAAAAGGCCGAGATGTGACCTTAAACATGACTTAACACGCTGAGCCTGGAAGTGTCACATGTCAAGTAAAAATTATGAGCGCCATGTCAGGCATAGTTTAAATTTTTTACAAAATCTATATCATAAATGAATCAAATCTATATAACCCTGAACTTAAATTCAGATTGACATCAGCGCTATTTTTTTTTTTTTTTTTTTTGGAGTTCGATTCGATCATATTACGCTCAATCATAGACCTGCTTAATACAGCTTTCTCGGCGTTTTCAAAATCAGTTGGTTGGGTAAAGTCTCGCGTATGAATAAATAGAGCATTAGACTTTTGTCCAGTTTTAATGCTATATGTATGTTGTAATCTTAGCTCAAGGCTAATATGTCAGGCTAGTAAAGGAGGCTTTCTCCCTACTCCTCGTCTCTTCTAAGTCGCACTACCGCTATAAAAAGTAGCTGAAAATAACACTTGTTAAAAAATGTGCCTGGAAAATTAAAAAAAAAAAAATGAGCATTTCAACAACTAATATTACACTTTGAACTTCCGTCTTTTGATTCGT